>JAVDOI010000001.1:46587054-46617054 GCA_032191485.1 Leptoclinus maculatus | reverse complement strand
GCAGGGGCTACCATGCCATCAATTACCATGCAAGGTGCCATCTGCCCATCAGGACTATCTAACATTCATACACCACAGGAAAAGCCTGCGGGAGCAATTTGGGGTTAAGTATCTATCGACATGGACTAGCGGAGCCTGAGAGGAACCACCCATCCTCTGATTGAAGGACGACCCTATAACTGTGGTGTCTGGTGTGTGGTGTGTGATATACATCAGCTGACCAGCATTTTTAGCCTCATCAGCATTACACTCATTAGCTATATAATCACTTCAAAACAGGTCACACTCACACTTTGAGCAGGGGGTAGTGCGTTTGGACTGTGGCGGTTGATGCCACTAGGGGTGCAGGAAGAAAACGAAGCATCCTGTGGTAGAAAAGTTAAAACAGACTCAACTGTTGGAGTTACGCTGCCCGACTTCATGCTGATTAAATGGATGCACGTTGTAGCAATTCTGTGCGGAGTTTGGTAGTGTTTTTCCTGCAACAAGCTCCAGCACAAGACACGGCCCCTCATCTTTTCTTGTCCAGCTGCTGTGAAATGAATGAAACTGCCTTCATGTGCGGTTGGAAATGTCAAGATTATAACCCCCCTCCCCCTTTTAGAAAACAATGTAAAATATAAAATCAACTTGGGGGGTCAAACTTCACAACATGACGTCACACAAATGGTTTATTTACACTCCTACATCGCCGCACAACCCACACAATCGCCGGATTTGGTGTGAATGCACCCTAACTCAATCACCAATTCTTTTTTTTAAACATACATCTGTGGTTTACAGACACACGTGGTAAAAATGCATGCAACTGTTATATGGATAATTCAGATAAGTATGCGGTTAACAGTGTCAACTGCAAGTATGCAATTACAACATGCCATCATGGTTTTACTTTTTACTTTGCTATTGTGATTTATAATGTAATCTATCAAAGCAACAATGTACTATGAAAATAATAATCATATGTCAACATAGGACAGACTCAATGGAATTCACCCTTGAAGATAAGATGCAATTATGTACTGGACAATCCCCATACATTCTAACAGAGTATTGTGATATGTGGTGTACAGTGTAGGATCCCACAATGCAATATGTTTTTACTTGCCATGGATTTTTTTGCCTTAGTATTATTAATCTTTAATTTAACATTATTTCACAATCTCTTTACCAAAAATTACAATTTCATTCAAATTCTATTTTTGCCAGGGAAGAGAAGCCACAGAAAAAAGCAGTTAAACCATTAGGAGACATATAAGCGTTAGCCTAACCCTAAAACTGTATTCTTCAACATAAAGCATTGCATAGCATTATTTTCACCACTTCAAAACATGAAAGTGTTTAATATTTTAGAAAGCGGTTCACCCTAAACCACTGCAGTCTCTAAATATGTCCATTGTAATAGGGCTACATTAGCCTGAGGCTACTCAGCCCACAGGCTAGTTAACAGTTTAATCTCCCCTTCTCGTGGTGAGAGGTAGGATGCAGTGTGGGGAGTGAATTTCCTGTCCTTTCAACACCAGAGCCTGTGCCCTTATCACCCGGCACGAGCCAGGAAAAAGACTGCCAAGTTCTTTCTCTCTCTCGCTGTCTTTATCTCTCTCCCTCATGCTCTTTCTGTCCCTCCTCCCTTCCGTCCCTTCCTGTTTTGCCCTCCTAGATGCTCCCAAGCCTCCCGCTGAGGACAGTTTCATCATGCCTGACGAGTTTGAGGTGGAAGGACCAGGAAGGGCGAAGAGATCGCCCATTAACTCCAACAGGGTGGGGGGTCTGAATGTGGAGACCCTGGTGGTGGCGGACAGGAAGATGCTGGAGAAACACGGCAGGGACAACGTCACCACCTACGTCCTCACCGTCATGAACATGGTGAGGGGTGGGAGAAGGGAGGAGAGGGAAAGGAGGTGTCACGCAACATATGACATAGTGATGGTTTGAAGATGCACAGAAATTGTATTGCTCTGTTCCTCCCAGGACGTGTTCATTTATCTTACATGGGAGATTCAACAGAGCAGTACGACCTGCAAGGCAAGGGTCACGTGACGGACCACGTTAGTCGAGCTAGCTTTAAAGCAAGCTAATCTGCTAGCATAGTTTTTTTCCCAGCCAGACATTTTGCAGTCTTCAGAATCTAGATATAAGTAATTTACATTTGAGGTGAGCTGATGGAACTTTCAGAAGAAGAAATAGGATGCTCATTATCCTACAAATGAAAGTTGAATTCATAAGCATTAAAACACAGCCTTATGCTATATTCAATGCACTGAAGGGTTTTGATGCTATTGCTTTAACTGGTCTGCAGCAGTTTAGAGTGACTAATGTCATCAAATGTTAACATTACCAAGTCTGTTGGGTGACTTTGTAAACCCGCTCTATTTGTGCTACTGTTGCGCTACATTTTAACTCTGTCACATTCTAATCGCTAAATGTTGCCAAAATGGCTGCTAGTTAGCAAACGTTACATCGGCTAGCTTAAAATATGTTTTAACAAATCGGATTAACTTGAAGTTACATTTTAATGAATATTCCTCGTGGATGAAATGTCAAATCTGGGGAGAAGTAAGCATATCTGTTTCTGTTTGTTTGCGCTATCATTTTAAACATTTTATTGTTCAAATCACAATTTCTGAAAATGTAATTGAATGTGAAAGAAGAAGGAAACAGGCAAGGTTGATCAGCTAGCATTACTGCATTTTTCTTTTTGCTGAACAGAGTTTTGCTAAATTTCCGAGGACCATTAACCATTGTCTAGCAGACAAACAAGCAGGGCTGCTTAAAAGTAGCCTCCGGATGTCTTCAGTCTGTCTTAAAAAATGTAAAGTTTTTAAAAGACCTTTACCTTCCATATTTGCAGTGCAAGACATTTTCATGATATAGGAAGTCTGCTGTTCTACCTGTAAGCTAACCCAGATAAGAGCAGTGCATGCATCTTAGTTATGGCTAAACATTATACTGTATATCTGATAATAAGATGAGCGCACAGGACAATTAGAAAACCATGAATATTAGATTTTGTTCTACTCTTTTGCAGGTCTCCAGCCTTTTCAAAGATGGCACCATCGGGACGGACATCAACATTGTGGTGGTCAGCTTGTTGCTACTGGAACAGGACCCGGTGAGCTGATTCAGACTATAATTCTGACAAAATGTGTTGTTTTGCACTTATTACTGGCGAATGATGAATTCACTCTTGCTCTGTATCTGTTTTTTCCAGCTGGGCTTAACCATCAATCACCATGCTGACCAGTCCCTCAACAGTTTCTGTCAGTGGCAGTCAGGTCTGGTGGGGAAAGGTGGTAAACGGCACGACCACGCTATTCTCCTCACTGGATTGGACATCTGTTCCTGGAAGAATGAGCCCTGTGACACCCTGGGTAAGACAGCTCACCATAACAAGCCAAACATCCTACTTCTTTAGCCAAGTGGGAAGCATCAGTTGACAGAATGGAGTATAATGACAGAGCTCTGTGAGATGTGGGAGCTGTCTTCGACGGTCGTCAGCTGTCTTGCGGTGACAACATCCCACAATCCCTTGCATGAGTTATGTTGTAATTTTGGGCATGTAGACAGGGGAAGAGGTGATACTGTGGGTGTAGACATTACACCAATGAGTAAAGGATGACAGGTGCAAGCAGAGGAGATTGAAGAATGGCACTCATTTATCACTGTGACCAAAAGCTACATTTTACTGGGAGTGTTCAAACACTGACGTAAACCCAAGCATGCATGATTTTAGATAGTGACAGTGGAGATGCAGACAAGAAACATGAAAGGGGGCGTAACATGCAACAAAGGTCCTCGGCCAGAAATGCAAACATCACCTTGATTAACTGTCAATTAAGAGGAAAAGAGCTCATTTAAACATATCCTGCCATGGTAGTCCTTCAAATCTGTGTGAAAAACAACAATATGTGTCAAACACCAAGGTCTGGATAAGCTAAGTTGAACAAAGAAACAAATGTTGACCAAGAATCATGCCTCACCATGCGTGAAGTGACCAGTGTTGCACTTTAGGATGAGCTTATGTTCAGTTTATTCATAAATCTTAACGCGTGTAGGAACAAAAGGCAGCTGGAACAACATCAACGCAGCCAGCTAAGCTTGACTAATACCATAATCATATTGCTTTCACACCACTAATTGTTAGTAATCTCAGAGCAGCACCTTATGTTATTAACTGCATGAGGTAAAAAAAAAGAAAAGGTGAAAGGTGACTCATGATTAGAATGATTTATTAACTGTATGTTGTTAAAGTTAAACATCTGGCTATTTAATTCATATTCATCAACCATATATTGATGTTTTTACTACACATGTTCTTATATCTTTGGGTCCATTAGGAGAAACTAGTGCCAGAGAAGACAGTAAGAATATTTTCATCAGCTTGTCTGTTCCAGTAAATCCCACATCTAGGATCGCTTATCTTATTCACTAATGTGGTCTGGTCCACCATCAGCAGTAGTCCTCTAAACCGAGCGGCTATCAAAGTCTAGGAACAAACTTAAGTCCAGTTGGCCCGGGCTTGTGAGGTTGCAGCTGGTGTGAAAGCCTCCACCATGCATTTATGTACGCAATATGCAAATATGTCAGATGTTTGTTGTCTGCCAAGTCTGTCAGACATTCTAATGGAAACAATGTGCTCAGTTACACCAAAAGAAAAAAGCCAAAAGGATTTTATGGTTGGATATTTTCTTACCCTTCAGCTTTTTATGCCGTCCGTAATAGCCAAATTCCTGTCTGCACATATACAGATATTGTTTTCCTCTACCTTTTGGCTTCTCGTCCACATGTTTTAAGTTACTGAAACAGATATTTTTGAAAACGCCTTCTAAGGCGTTACTTTGTACCTGTGTGGACATGTAAAACGGAGTGTTTGGTAAACGATGAAGTCATCTTTTCCAATTAGCGCGTGCCCATTTCCCAACCTTCTCAGAGTCTTCCTTGGCAGGAGACTGTTCCTGAAAGGTCATTTTTGCGTTCTAGTGTGGATGGAGATATTTGGTAAAACGAATGTTGTTTAATTTTTTCTGTATACGTGTAGACAGGGCCTTAGTATCTCATAATCCTAACACCTTTTCCCTCTCCCTCTTACTTTCTCAATGCAGGTTTTGCCCCCATCAGTGGAATGTGCAGCAAGTACAGGAGTTGTACCATCAATGAGGATACGGGACTGGGCTTGGCCTTCACCATCGCTCACGAATCTGGACACAAGTATGTTTGACAAAATCTGCAGCCATCTTAACTCTTATTTTTGTTATCACACACCACATGAGACCACACAGACAAAAACAGATGAAACTATGTCAGACCGTGGTGTCATTTTAGAGCGGTACAGTATACCAGTCACTATATTGACTCTGTGCTGTGAGTAGTTGTAATGAATATATATTTAATGACATAAATGCGGTCTAATTTAAAGAAACAAATATTCTCTGAAATAGGAGCATTACGTAAGAGCACTACCTCATCCACTCCATGACACTTCATGAGAGAATAATGGAAACTGCCTCTGGCCACATGGCTCAGTGTTTGTGTTTCCATACGTTTCCATTGAGATAGAAGGCTGTCGATTTCATGTTGGGCTAAAACTAAAATGCTACAATATGTCAGAATATCTATAAGATGCAATATCCTGATGAATTTGGTCAGCTTTCCCAGAAACACGATGACTCAAGGCTTAAAACTGTTCATGGCAGATAAATTAACAAAGAAGTAAGTGCTAAACATGTCGCAGTGATGAATGAGTAAGTAAGTATCAGCAAGCATGTGGGATTTTCTGATGACTGCATCGAGCGATATCTTTATTTTATTATATCGTGTGAGTAAACAATGACATCAGCTTGATCAGTTGAAGAATAACCGTCATGTTATTTTTCTTGGAAGCCCAAACTTCTACTCATTAAGGTACTTGCACTACATGTCTTTTTATATAAACTATAAAGTTACGTGGTTCTTTTTATTTATTTTTTTGTTATCTAGTTTTGGGATGATCCATGATGGCGAGGGGAACCCTTGTCGCAAGACAGAAGGCAACATTATGTCTCCAACTCTGGCTGGAAACAACGGGGTCTTCTTCTGGTCCACCTGCAGTCGGCAGTACCTCAGCCGCTTCCTTGGGTAGGTCTCATCGCCTCGTGCAAGTGCACAAGCACTTTCAACTTTGCTAGTCCCGTTGGTTTCTCCCTGACCGACACGATTGGTTTGCTGTGTTCACCAGAACAGCCCAGGCATCCTGTCTGGTGGACGAGCCCAAGCAGATTGGTCAGTACAAGTACCCTGAACAGCTTCCCGGGCAGCTGTACAACGCAGACACGCAGTGCAAGTGGCAGTTTGGTTCCAAGGCCAAACTGTGCAGCCTTGATTTTGTCAAGGTGAGATCTTCACTTTATACATTGTTAGCATATTGGTTTAGTCTGCTATTGGTTCACTCTCACTGCTCGCATCAGGGATGTTTTCCCCTGCAGCACAACATTTCTTTGAAGCAAAAATGCGAAATAAAAATGTGCTGCCTCCCCAGCACCAAATATCAAAGTTAGAGACTGGCTGGTGATCAAAGTGGAGCATTTCGCAGCTAAAGCCAGATGTTTTTCTCAGGAGTTAAACAAAAAAAGAATATTGGACTTACATTCACAAATATTCAAACTGCCAAAAAACTCAAAATGCTCATGTTGCTCCATACCTTCTGGACGTGTCAAATGGCAACTGTTTAATGACAATCAATCAACCATATCAACTGAAAAAGGGATGATATGTTGGACATTTTCTGCTGCTGTTTCCAAAGAATACGGTTTTTCAGGTTTTAACCGGCGTGCTCTCTAGACACGATCTATGGTAAGTCTCCTTTTTGAGAAAGTTCGGCCGCATGTTATACGATCCAACAAAGACACTGTACACCAAAGTAAGAAGAGTAAGGAAAAGAAGAAGGATGATTCCTAAAAGCAGATCATTAAACTAAACATGAATTGTGCAGTTACAAAGAACCAAATCTATAGCAGTATATGTGAATCGTCCTGGTTTTACGTGGAGCCCAACATTCCTAAATCAAGCATCATTCATGTGTCCCTTTGCCTAAACTAAGACTCACTAGATGAGCCTCCGGCATGAGATGGAGCACCCGGATCACACAGGGGCTGCAATTGTCTGCTTTGCAGCGCTAATGGTGCAGTGCTTAATTGGCACTTTATTAATTAGCATGATCTTTGCACAACAACCCCGAACCCCCCACATTTGACCCACCTTTATAAATGCATTCTACAAACTGAATGGGAATCCTCAGCCTTTACCCCCACCCCTCCGAAGCCTTGTGGTATGAGCCTTTATGTTGGGTGCATTCACTGGTGTTTATTCACATGTAAATGCTGTTTAAAATACTACGGCGTATCCTCTCCAGGGCTGTAATTGCTGGGAAATCGACTTGGCCAAATCGTATATATGACGGATTAGCACACACTTCATCGCATTGGCTATTCACGATCTCTCCAAATCCCTGCTATGTTTCCCTCACAGAAGATCAAATACTACATCTGCATTTGGGTACAGGTCAGTGGGTGGTAAATTAACCTACACGCTGATTAGCAGATTTAGGGCTGCCTTTCACAGTTGTTTTTTTTGGCTCATGTAGAATCATTTTCAGCATGCTGGTATGGCTGTCAATCACCTGCTCGGCATCAGAGAATGAGGACAAAGACTCAAACACACACCGGAGTGGCCTCTCCTGCTCCCTCCTTTCTGGGTTCTCTCTTGTTGTCAGTTGCAGTTGGGCGGGTTGCCAGACTCTGCCGCCTGTCTTTCGACCCGGGCTCTCCCTCTGTGCTCACTCGCTCGCTCTGTCTCCGTATTTTTGGGTCAGATGACACATGCAATTATAGCCCGTTTCATTAAAGAAGTACAGTGATTCGATTTGACACGAAGGCTTTGTGGAGAAGCTTATCCCCGGCGGGGGCTTATTGACCAGCGTGATGGTGGTCCTGGCAGGAAGCAGGTGCTGGCGGGTCAAGGAAGAGGAGAGAGGGGAGGAAGACGATGCCAAAAGGCTGTCAGTGTACGGGCAGAAACAAA
Source organism: Leptoclinus maculatus (assembly GCA_032191485.1). NCBI lineage: Eukaryota > Metazoa > Chordata > Actinopteri > Perciformes > Stichaeidae > Leptoclinus > Leptoclinus maculatus. The sequence goes on along the minus strand of JAVDOI010000001.1, from coordinate 46,608,999 downwards.
ACCGATGATGGTAAAATAAGACCGTATCTGATAGACACCTCATACTGTGTGTGTGTGTGTGTTTTTGTGTTTTTTGCTTGTTTGACAGGACATCTGCAAGTCGCTGTGGTGTCATCGCACGGGGCACCGGTGCGAGACCAAGTTCATGCCTGCTGCAGAAGGCACCAGCTGTGGACCTGACATGGTGAGGAAATAGTGCATATGGTGCATAAGAAATGAACAAAGTTCACAGGTCATATATTTATACGGTCCAATATGGACTGTATATATGGAGTGTCTTCTTTGAAACACAGGAGAAAATGAGATTCAGCACACTCTTGGATGCCCCTACGCTGGATAAAACATGAAAAGTGCCCTTTTTATTAAATTGTTTGCCTCTGCTGCAAAGGTTTACTTCCCACTTACAATATCGCACTGTATCAATTCATTTAACTCTTTCCCCAAATGCTTAACTATTGCTTCAAACTAATTCCGAGTTAATGATATTTATGTGAGAGAAATTGAGGGCAAACCTTAAATTTACTTTCAAACTATCGGTTGAATTGATTCATCACAGTTTACAGATCGACTTACTTACTTTGATGTGATGTGCTTGTTGCAGCTGTCGGTCCAAACACTTTTCCTGTGTAACGGCAGATTATTACCGACATTTCGGGTGGCTTGGATAAATCAGCCTTTGTTGTCAAGATGTCATGGTGTTCCCAGATCGCTGTAACTACTTCAGTGAGTGAAATGTTATAATAACTGTTAGAAATAATGTCTGTGAGTATAACAGCCAAGTTGTGATGAATTGCAATCATCCTTTTAAGTTAAAGTATTCAAACTTTCCTTGAGCCAAAGTAAATCTTGGCTTAAAAAGGCAGAGCAGACGGCTCGTGTGCCTGCATGTACCTGCAGAAGCATGTTTGCGTCTCCCAGCTAGACGGAGAACGGCCGTACCTCTTCACATGATCCAAAGATGATATTTAGAGAGACGGAGAGGTGGTGATGTGTGTGAGTGCAGTGTTGTGCTTGGATCGACCCGGGTGTGGTGCATGTGTGTGTGTGTGTGTGTGTTTTGGCTGTAGCTAGAGAGTGGGTGTCCAGGTGTGGTGCCGGGCATTTGTCCAAACCAGGAAACTCAGGCAAGAGGCCCGGGCCGACTCTCAAGTTCTGATAAGAGAGCTATTTCTGTGCGTCTTTTTCCTCTTCATTCGTTCCCTTATCTCTCCTTTTTCTCCAGTGGTGCCGGAGGGGTCAGTGTGTTAAATACGGAGAGCACGGTCCCAGGGCAGTTGACGGCCAGTGGTCGGCCTGGTCTCAGTGGTCTGACTGCTCCAGAACCTGTGGAGGAGGGGTCATGTACAGGGAGCGCTCCTGCTCGAGCCCAAGGTATCCACGCTTGCACACCGTCACACGATCATCTGATTCATCGACTCCTTTTCAATGCTATCAACGAGCCCAACAGATGACAAAGTGATTCATGTTGTCATGTAGCTGCTTCTACAAGGAAAAAACTGAGTTTGGGCCCAAAAGCAATTCTTGAAAGTCTCATGTCCAAAAATCCTTCCTTTCTGAACACCTGAAAGCGCGGTCTGCCAGGTAGCTGTCAGCACAGACATGCAAACACACACACTGTACATGCACACACACACACACACACACACACACACACACACACACACACACACACACACACACACATACATACAAGTACCAGATAACGGCTCTCATCAGTCAGGCTGACAGTCCAGACAGACAGACAGACTATGTCTCCCCGTGCTCCTCCTAACATCACGCTCTTTTTCTCTGAAAGCTGTCGAGACAGTTAGCAAACGTCCCCTTTTGCTGCTCACTCACACAAACATAATTCTGCAGACCCAGATCCCACAGTGCATATCTCTTTGTTAGCAAAATGCTCGGTGAATGTTCTTACAAGCACGTGAGAGATCCTCAGTTTTACTGTTGTTTCCTAAATCCCTTGTTGTTATCCATCAGAACAATCTGGAGATTCACTGGATGTTTTTAGCCTCTATTTCACTTTCATACAACCGATCTCTAGATTTATTAGAAATATGAAATTTATATTTGTTTCTGTCACAATGCTATGCACAGTTGATTGATCGTCATTGTCTGCAGAAGCCAGCCAGCACCGACAACACTGGCCCTTTAAATCTGAGGGTGTCTGCAATAGGATATTTAGAGAATGGATTCATTTCCAGATCATAAATGCCATTTCAGCCCCTCCTGCCTTTTTCTGTGTACTATGTGTAATCAATAGTCCGTCTTACAGAGTATACTGACATTATGTTGTTGTTTTCCTTGAAAAATGTGTGTTTATACTGGTAATTTATCCCATACTGTAACTCAGGAAGAGTCATGATGGGGATGGGGAAACCAGTTAACTGTGATTTTATCTTCACCTGTGGGAGCCATGGCCGATCAACAGGAAACAAAGTCAACACAAATTCCTAGACAACCCCTCTAATGTTTTTCTATTTGTGTTTCCAGCGAGCTGTCAAGAGAATTTGAAGCACTCCTGATATTTCATATTTAAAAACTGAAGATGAATTGATTCCTATAACTAGCGAGAATTTGGCTCAGCTAATGTGAAGCGAATTTCATGCTGTTTGAGGACAAATGTTTCACTCAATAATGGAACAACCTGTTGCTCTTCAACAATTAAAGGAAACAGCATTGCCACGAACGCAGAACTCGTATTCATGCATGAGCACACACATCCACACTTACAGTACAACCAGAATCTCATACCACACTAATAAGGATTATGACTAATGGTGTAACGGATCACGGATCGATCCGTGTTCGGTTCGGATCACCCCTCACGGTTCAGCACACTTGTGAACCGCGGATTAATTGAGTATTTATTTATTTTTTTACAGTTTAATCATCATAGTGTGTAATAAAGTTCTACTGCTGCTGTTCCTTTTCAAGTAACAAGTCCCCGAATATCAATGCAGAGTGTCAGTGAGCAGATATAAAGCAGTAGTGTGTTCACGTGAACGGAGCAGCTTAAAAGCATTTAGCAGTGAACGTTATGGCGAGCGGAGGAATTTGAGAAGCCCCCGGCGTCGTTTAAGTCGCAAGTTTGGGAGCATTTTGTCTTGTCTGTAACTTATAATGATGGGATGAGGGTGGTGGACAAAACCGTTACGGTATGTAGGCGTTATTTAAAGAGAAAGATATACGATAACGGTAGTACAGTTTGAAGCACCACCACCCCAGTCTGTCAGCAACGGGGGCCAAGCCACAACCACAACAAGGTATCACCGCGGCATTTAAGAAACCGTTTGTGGCAGAATCAGACCAGGCTGAAGCTATTATAACATCTATTGGGGTCTTTATTGCTGCAGACATGAAGCCATTCTCCATTGTGGAAAACAAAGGATTTCAAAATATGGTTAAAGTGCTCTGCTTTCTTTCTTTTTTCTTTTTTTTTCACTTTTTTGATGCTGTAGACACTGGCTGTTTTTTTCTTTCAATATTGATCAAACCCTAACCCTCATGTTGCACTTACACGTAACAGAATTGAGGATTCTTGAATGTTTTATTTTTATTTGTTATTTATTTCATTTTGTTTCAAATTGGACATCTTCAATATTTTAGTTTTTATGTAAGACTAGCCCAAAGTTATTTGCTTTAAGTGTTCTTGAAGTTCCTTAAATTTGTCTCCTCCCCTTTTCTTTGCTGATCCGAAAAATTATCCGAACCGTGACTCAAGAGCCGTGATCCGAACCGAACCGTGAGGTTTGTGATCCGTTGCACCCCTAATTATGACTGATGCCTAACATCCAAGGCCACTGCACCACCTTGATTGGTGGATTCATCTCATAATTCATCACACAAAATCTGCTATTTGGTTTGTACTGTTCATGAGTCCCATCATTTAGGAATTAGTCATAGCAGGTTGGATCATAGTGGCATGTCACATCCACTCCTATGTGTTTCTATGTGTTTAAGTGAGACACAGTGGCCCTCTTAATTACTGCCGCCCCTGCATATTGTATTTTAACCAAGAAGAGTCTACACATGTGACCTGGATATCAGAATGACTTCATACCATCCTCTTTTCATCTAACACAGTCATTTACACAGCCTCCATGGTTGTCAATCAAACACATAGGAGCCCCGGCACACCTGAACAATATAATGCTCTTCAATAGTCATCCTTTATTTTAAAATGAATTAGTTCACTTCAACTGCATTTATCTCAAACTCCTCAACTTACATTTCAACTGCTTTGATCTTTAACTCTTCAATTGACATTTCAACTACCGGCTCCCACTTTGTGTAAGTAGCAAATGTACTTGCGCCTTTCTGTTAAAATGAAGCGTGGTCAGGCGCAATGTTGGCGCATTGCTATCTTAAGGCAGCAGAAAGCGATTGTGCCATTGACCTTTCTATTGGTCAATGGCACAATCGCTTTCTGCTGCCTTAAGATCTATGGTCTTAAGTCTATGGCGCAGTATTTTCCTGCTATTTAAAGGGCACATTATTCAGATAGAAAGATGTTCCTACATGCAGGTTCAAAACTAAAATATTGTGTCAAACATTTCATTTCCTGCACTTTGCGGAATTTCAATGCACTAATTTAAAGTTGAAATGTTTTTATTTATGTGAAGGGAAAAACAAATTCCTCTGTCCCACACATGTATTTGTCCAACAGTATGTGTCATAAAGAATCCGCGAGTGCTTTTTTTATGCCTCGTGTGGAAGGTGCACACACACCTCTGTCTGAACTCAGCGTCTCCCCTCCTCATCCCTCTGTGTGTGTGATACTGGGTTGGTGTGAGAGTTTAAATGTAAGGCTACTTCAAAGTTTGCCTGCCCTCTCCCCTTAAACGGCTGTGTTTTGAGCCCTAACTGCAAGCCAACGCGTTATGCAGCCTCCGTATTCAGGGCCCTCTCCCGTCAATGGACAATGCCCAAAACACACCTGTTATCAATTACGAGACTAAATACAACCCATTTGGCCATTGCGCCTCACTTTGTGCCCAGATTCTGCACCATTTAACTAGCGAAGGTGGAGTTGGACATGCCCTAATTACACTTGCGCCATGGAGATCATGCACTATAGATCATTTGAATAGAGCCCTTCCTCTCCAATTAGCTATTCAACTGCTTTCAGTGCTTACAACACTGACAGTTTCATTTCTTAGTCCTCATCATAGTTCTTATGGTTTCTGTGATTACACTTCAACTGACATCTGAACTCACTTTATTACTTCAAAGTACAGGAGAGTACCCTTTCAAGTCTCAGGTCTTCACCTTTGGAAAAAAACAATGTTTCAGCTTTTCTAACTCCCACAACTTCCATTGTTTAATCACTCATTACTCCAACTGCTTTCAGTGTTTACATTTCAGCTGACACTAATTTCTTTCAGGACTTCGACTGACTCCAGGCCAATTTATCATCTTCACGTTCAACTCCCTTCTGTGCTTTATCTTCCTTTGAATCTTCAACTCCTTTCAGCACTTTCCCCGCAACTGATACTTCAACTTTACTCAAGGCGTACATTTATATTGACACTTCAACTTCATGAAGCACTTACACTTAAACTGGATGTTGAACTTCTTCATCAATTCCATTTTAACTACCATTTCAACTTTTTTCAGTAATTGTAAATTGACTGCCAACTATGACTTCAACTCTTTCAGTGTTTCAGCTATTTCAAATGTTAAAATCGTTTTTACTGTGTTTCGTCACTGCTTACTTAACAGCCGGGCAGACACTGATGTAGCTATTCCGCCCGTCACAGCCGACTCGTCTCTTAAACCTTGTGAGGGATCAAAGACCAAAAGGGTTCAGAGGCAGACCGGGCCTCATATGATACACATTATACACCAGAACTGGCACACCAAAAGGGCCACAGAGTCCTTTAAACCAGGTTAGCTGTAAAGTTAATTTATCATTCCTGTGACACTAAAGAGTGCTTTGTAGCAGCATCTGCTTAAAAAATGGGTTGGAGCTGCTAAACGGAGAGTTACAGGGTCAGTGGGACAGAAAGGGGATAGATGGAAAGCTGGGGAGGGCTGAATATTTATTCCAACAATGCCAAGTCATGATACCATTTTGTATGTGTATGTGCATCTCTTCCCCTCTGTCACCATCCTCAACACATTCTTCCACCAGACCACACTCAGACCGTATCACAACTGCAGCATGTACCCCTGAGTCATGTTTGAGTCCCTGACTTGTTTGTCCCCAGTAATCTCTGTGATTATTTTGGCAGGGCTCTTAATCTGAGCAGAACAAGAAGGATTAGCCCAAATTTTTCAACCCCAAACTGAACTGTCTGGACACTATGGGTGCTATTCCTCAATGACACAATTTAAACATATAGTTTCTTGTCAGACTTGCAGTATGTGTAGATACAATTTATAAATGTATGGGAATCAATGTCTCGAATTTTTGTCAAAATCGAATAAAATCCCACGTTGTTTGGAAGTTGACCACACGGACATGACAGCTTCTTGTAGGTTTTCACCTCTGCCCTACTACAAAACCATCACTCAGCAGGAACAGTCTTAAAAATCCTTTCATTTGATTCTGCACAAACTCATCCATTTTATGAGTCCAGCATGTATCTTTTGGGGAGTCTTGTAAAAGATTTCTATTGGATCAGCCGATTACAGACGACCCATCGGAGTTGCTCCCAGACAGAAAATGAATCTTCTCCCCGTCCATCCCTCCACTTCCTTGTAGACCACCTGCCAGATCAAACGCGGTCAACCTAATCCTCACCAACAAGCCTAGGAGATTAGGTTCACAATCTTGACCTGGTTTTGTTGGGAGCACATTTTGTTGCACACTCCATTTGAAGGGAGTGTGGGGGGGTAGGATGAGGGGGGATGGTTGGTGTAGTCTCTCGGTAGACTTGCAAAGGGGATTTGCTTGGCCCGTTGCAGAGCAGCAGAATAAGGATCTATTTGGGAAGTTATGAGAGGGGGGGGGGGGGGGGGGGGAATCAAGGAGAAGACAATACTAGACATGATGACCTCTGACCTGCAGGAGTGTAGTCTCAGCTTCTGTCGCTGGGCAGATTTACCGGCATTTAAGCATCCTTAAGAGCCCTGAGGGCTCCGTTGGAGTTGGGGTGTAGAGACAGAAGAGGAATGACTGAAACACAAAACATGTAAATTTGATATATCTGGTTTCTGTCTTGTTCTTGGAAGTAGATTTACAGTTGCAAAGATAATAGATGATCTAGGGAGAGGAGAGGAGCAGAGAAAGACAAAGAAGAAAAGAGGTTGAGAAACCAGCAGGGTTGCGAAACTCAGACTGTTCATAATCCAGGAATTACATTCAACTTTCTCAAGTAAACTGTCCCTCATCCATGCTCGGCTCTGATCAGAAGGCCTTTACTGATGCAGTATACAGTGTAGTCCCCCACTGGCCTGCCGTAAGCACATTACCATATGGGCTGCATTTGTCTGCAGCTAAGTCTTAATAGGATCAGGCCTACGAAAACCTGGGCCAAATTCCCCCCCTCCAACAAGGAAAATGAGATCAGGACCGAGCAGATTTACAGACATACACACACACACACTTGAGGAGCTCCATCACTCTTGGCAGCTAGGAAACTGTTTGATTGAGTCCAGGTCTGAATGCAGGGGATGAGAGTTGAATAAAAATGCAGTTTTTACTACTGATTGTGTCTGACATTCGTATAATTCAGACATGTTCAATACTGTTGCACTGGTGCAAGAAATACTAAAATAAATATGCCTCCAGTTGCATTCTCCTGCTGGTGTTAACTGTTTAATAGTTTTTTCAGTTCCTTTTCCAAAGTGGTTCATTATGCTGCAACACTTAGTGAATTGTTTTTATTGGACGTGTTTGATCAGCATGGTTCTCTCTTTGTGTGCTGACCACTTTGGTAAATAGCTAAACTCAATTTTCTCTGCTGGTGGTTGAGTTGGAATGCTCGGCATGAGTCTCGAAAGCCTGAGAAGTCAGACGTGGCATCCTCATATTCACTAACTGTCAGGACTCTGCTTCTCTTTTTCTCTCAAAGTGGTGATTGCTTTTATCCCTTTAAATGTCATATTAAGTCACCATTACCTGTTTATGTTCTGTAGCAGCTATTTCCGTGTGGTTAAAGAAGCGTGCATTTGGTATGGTGTGGAAACATCTGAAATGGTGTGCAAACTTCTCTTTGACAGTCCCATTAAACCAACATGATCTTTAGTCCTGCTTAAAACTCTAATATCCTGATACTACATTGGTGGATGAGATGGAATAATTTTAGTGAGTCAAGGCAGCATATTTGTTATGGATGAAAGGAAATGTAACAGAGAAACTGTTAAATGTTACCATCTTGGATTTTATTATGTTCTTCTCGGCTCGTCAGTCACAATGATTGGGACATGCCGGTGTGCAAAGTTGCCTCTCGAAGCCTTCAAGATGCTCTTTTAAGTTTTCTGATCAACACATAAAAGTTTTATTTTTGTATGAAAAAAAACAAAGAAATGTAAAATATAATTGTATGTGAACCTTTTGTTCACTGATAAAACAATCCACTTAAACAAATTGAGTGTATATTTGAGGTGTCATTAACGTGTTGAATGCATTTTCTAACTCAAAAAAACATTTGCTCAGTTTTTTTTCAATATTTGTCAAATGTTCGAGGCAGCACGACCTCATACCTAAACGACAGATATGGCCGTTGGAGAGAACAGGCGACAGGCACACGTTGTGAAACGGTCGCAGTTTTAAACACAACGTTAACTTGGTAAGTTAAGTAAGTTAACTTAAATACAAAAAGTTAAAATAAGCCAACGTTGACTTCACAAGGGAGATTAACAGCGGTATCCTGGGGGAAAGTCTTGTGTTTGTATGACCCATCCATTCACCCCGATCTCCTCACTATGCAAACTTTTCACTCTTTGTACTAAATCACCTGACTTCCTTCTTTGGGTGGTCTTGTTCCCTGATCAGCTGGTTTCATCTTGTCAGTACAGCTGTATATCATTAGGGAACTTTTGATCAGTGCGGTAGTTGTAATGTTTTGTGATTGTCTTATTGATATATTGGTATAGTATGGTATGGTTATGATCAACAGACCTGTAAACCTTTTCTTCTTCTTCTTCTCTTCCTCCTCCTCCTCCTCCTCCTCCTCCTCCTCCTCCTCCTCCTCCTCCTCCTTATTCTTCTTCTTCTTCTTCTTCTTCTTCTTCTTCTCTGTCTTGTCCTGTCTTCCACCCAGGCCACAGAACAATGGTAAATTTTGCTCGGGCTCCAGCCGTCTCAACCAGCTGTGTAACACTCGGCCGTGCCCTCTTAACTCTGTGGACTTTCGGGCCCAGCAGTGTGCCGAGTACAACAGCAAGCCCTTCAGGGGTTGGTACTACAAGTGGAAGCCCTACACCAAAGTGGACGGTAAGGTGATCAGTTTATGTAAGACCCAACACGTACAAAGTCTGTTCTGTCTTGTGGTTCATTGCCTCATGTGCCCGGAGGTTGTTTTGGTTGTTATTTTTCTTCTCTCTTCTTCCATTATTGAGAGATCTTTTTGTATCATTTTTCTTTCTCTATTGTAAAAAGACACAGTATCCAAGGACTATGAAGACATCTCCACTGTATTCCTGGCACGTAATGCGCAAGAAAAGAAACCTCATTGTTCAAAGAACATGGTGCTGCTAAATACACAGAGAATTTCAGTATGCTTAGTGCAGGCTTTTTCTTGTCTTAATTCCGTAGATCTTTTCATTCTGAACCCTGCTGTACTCTGCGAGGCCTTAATCTTTTTCATAAAGGGTTTCTGTAATGCCAACCTCTATTTACTGCTGCAATGATTAGGGCCAAAAAGCTGGAGGAAACTATCACTCTGTGTAATGTGCATGGGAGACATGTAGCCACCTGCACCCTCTGACACAGAGGGGATGGATTTAAAGAGGAAGCCTACGGGCCAGCTTTGTTACACAGAGCGAGGGAGAGAGTGCAGTGGAGGGGAGCAGTGCGTTTGGCCGTCATCCCAGGCCTGTTTAAGCTGTTGATGAATGGGAGGTGATGTCGAGAGGAACAGATTCTGAACTGCCTTCTGGGACCTTGGGCCAAGTCACCTTCACCGTCATTTATTTTAATCAAAGACTGCTGTAGAGACTTGTCTGTGATAACTGATCTGAACCACATAATAAAACTGCAGCCGCACATGAATACCCCTGGGTGCATTCATATTCAGTTCCTGTCTTTTCCAATTCAGCTTCATCAGGAGCTGTGCATGCTGCGTGTTTAACAGGTTGCAGCACAGTAGCCACACTTTGAGTTTACCAAGTCATAGTGCCATTCCACCCAAAAGTTGCACTTGTTCCTGCTGCTACCATTTTTTTTTTTTACTATTACTGTATGTATCTATATGTTCTTCTGTGTGCAGATGAAGACATATGTAAGCTGTACTGCATTGCAGAAGACTATGACTTTTTCTTCGCCATGTCCGGCAAGGTGAAAGACGGCACCTCCTGCTCGGAGCACAAAGGGGACGTCTGCATCGATGGAGTGTGTGAGGTACACTGTCTGGATGGGTTCAGCGTGCTGTACGGAAAAACTTACCGTTCCGACTTTTTTCAGTTGCGATACCCATACCGTTACCTGGGCTTTGGGTACCGGCTGATACCGAGTACAGATCTGATATCAGTGTTTATTTAATAACCCGTATCAGGCTTGACTTAAACAGTGCATTCCTTTGTAAATCAAAATGTAACAAATAAATACATAGATGTAAATGTAATAGTATGGTTTGATTAAAATGAAGCAGTTATGTTGTTTGCCATACCTGCAGCCATTTAAGGAGTAATTCTTGCCAATATGACGTATCATTTCTTATAATATGCACAAGGACATTATAATAAAGACAATTTTTGTGTCCCAGCATGAATTTACTTCAGCATGTTAAATGCTGCAGTGAAATGCGTGCGAGCAGGTGTTAACAACCCGGCTAATGAAGTGTAATTAGAAAAATATCCCTCAATTTGTTTCAGTATTTTTTGGGAGGATTTCTTTGAACAAAACAACTCTAATGTCTCATATTCGTCTTTTCTCCACATTCAATCTTTGAGGTAATGCTGCATCACCCCACCATTGCTATATTTTTCTTATAAACCAGATGTCAACTAATAATACATTAGTTGATCCCTCTTAATTCTACGTCTGTCCACATTCATGGCATGTGTGTGTGTTTGTGTGTGTGTGTGTGTGTGTGTGCAGGCCGTAGGCTGTGACCAGATCCTGGGCTCTAAGGCCTCTCTGGATGCCTGCGGAGCCTGTAAGGGAGACAACTCCACTTGCAGGTTCTTCAAGGGCCAATACACCCTTCAGCACAGAGCCAACGGTAAGCCTGTCTTTGTTCGCAGTGTGTCTGTGCATGTCGGCTAGCATAAACTTCTGCAAGACAAAGGGAGACTTAAGCAGACAAACAGAGGCATATAAAAAATCCATGCACAGACAAATGCATCTAATCCCACTTCATAATGGTCGGATTCACTTCATCCAGTAGCACACATGGAAACGGAATAAAGTTAAGCACATGATGGGGTAGAGCCGGGATGGTGGTGTGTGTGTGAGTGTGCATGGGTAGCAGGAAGAGTGAGAGAACAGCAATAAAGAATTATCTCGGCATGATTCAGTCTTGACTTTCTTTCCTTATTATTTTTTCCCCAGAGTACTACTCCATGGTTGCAGTCCCGGCCGGGGCACGAAGCATTCGTGTTCAGGAGATGGAGGTGTCCACCAGCTACCTTGCTGCCCGCTCCCTCAAGAGGAAGTACTACCTGACCGGGGACTGGACTGTGGACTGGCCGGGGAAGTTCCACTTTGGTGGGACCGTGTTCGACTACCAGCGCTCTTTCAACAAGCCGGAGAGCCTTTATGCTGCCGGTCCTACTAATGAGACGCTGGTGTTTGAAGTAAGCCGCCACTGCCGAGTGATGTCCGTTCGGGGCAATTGACAGTGACAGGGTCCCTGGCAGAGCTGCCGCGCCTCTGTTTTTTTTATACGTCTGGATATGAATAGGCTTAGATGAAAAAAGAAGTTTGGGGTGGTAGGGAGAAGCGGGGTGGTTGTAACAGTCTGCGGTGCTTCTGTGCGATGCTAATTGTGTTCGGTGATTGGTTACGTCAGGGATGATCTGGGGATGGGTGGGTGGAGTGGAAGGCTTTAATCAGATAAATTGGGGGGTTCAAACCGCCTGTCCTGTGCAGAGCAGCCCTCTTTGTGGGTTGAAAGAAAGAGACTATAAGGCTAAAAAGTGGAAGAAGAAGAAGACAAGAAAGGTTCGTGGCATGTCAAGGATTAATTAAAATCAAAGTCAACAGTTTAAATGGTCGGTTCACCCAGAACAAACTGTCAAAGTGAATTTAAGACAGTAGTCTCAATAATCACCTCCTCCCCTCAATCTTTGCCACCCTGGTGACTGTCCATTAAATGCAATCACGCTGCTTTTAAAATCCACTTTGCAGTCTGTCTGAACACAGTGTAAATAATTCAGTGCTATTCTCCAGAACATTTTAGAGGTATCTGAAAAATAATAGATACATCTGCATGGACAGATACTAATAAGGTTAAGTGAGAAATGATGTTTTGTGTAATTTAGTCGAACCAATCCCTTCAGCATCAATAGAATGGACAATAATGCAGCCACCAGAAAGAGGGGGATGTGGTACAGTGAGTCTAAATCAGCCTTTGTGCCACTTTCACCATTCAGCTCAGTCTCACATGGTAGAAGCCTGCCCCTTGTTTATATGCAGTGCAGTTACTTGGTACTGCCGGCTCCAGCGTAACACAGTCACGTGTTTGTCCACGTACACACACTCAAAGCCATGTATGTGGCCCCCATGGCCGCTGATCTCAAAAGTGCTTTGTTGCAGCCATGTGATTCATGGCTAATAGAGCGAGTAAAATCCCTAAGTCAACTGCCCCGCTAGAGGCAGGGATGAAAAGTATGAAATGAGATGCTTGCTTTGACTGAGATGTTCTGCATAGTATGCACATGCGATTTAAGAGCTGATGGTCCCTTTTTTTTTTGCACGACTTTTGTTATCAGTGTGTCAGAAACCGGAGCTCCGAGGGGAGGACGAGTCTTTACCCGTCCTGAAGCAGCAGAATGTGATGCTGGACAGGACTATCCTCCAGAGAGAAAAACAATTATTCCACAAGTGGCTGAGTCATTATCTTTATGACTTTAGGGCTTAAGTGAATGGTGGTGGGATGTTCTTCTCACAGAACTTTGTCAGCGAAAGCATTTATTTTCTTTTGAACTCTGAACCCTAGGTGTGGAAACAGAAGTGGAAACCAGGTGAAGAGTAGACATGTGGGTTTTATTTCTCCTCCATGGGTGAAGTGGTAGTCGTGTAAAAGCTCTTCTCCCCTCCGTCCCTTGGGCTACTAAAATTCTGCGGTTAAAGCAGGAATGATTGGCCTGTGAATCCAGGAGGGATATCACTGAGAAATGTCCAAAGTCCTTACTGGTCACTTGTTAGACCATCAGGAACTGTCTAAATGTTTGTTCTAGCTATTTTAGAAAAGAGACTTCTGTTTGTGGGCAGTTTAGAGGAGCAGCTGCTGTAGTTGGCCCATTGTTGTGCAGACTAGTAACAACAATCTAGAAATGTCATTCCCAAAAGACGTTGCAGGGTACATTTTATGATAAGTTCTGAGAAACTTTGCAAAAAATTCTGCTTCAGCAATTTTTGCATTCTGCAATGCCACAATCTTGCTTTCACTGAGCGAGAGATGATTCAGTTTTGTTCATTTTTTAGATGGATTTTTTGTAGGAATGGAAATCAGTATGTCAGTAGGTGGGACAGTTTGTTGGTCCACACTGAATTATCTCAACTGCTATTATATGGATGGCCATTAAAATGACATGAGACACATCTCATCATCTACACAGTTGGGACAAACGGGAGCCCAGGTTTATGATGGAATAACTAATGCCATTCCCATCAGCCTTGGCTGTACTTGTGGGTGATGCTGATTAGCGAGTAGTAGCATGCTAAAGAAAGATGGATAACATGGTGAATTAGTACCAGGTACCACTGTGCCTAAGTATAGCCTCACAGAGCCGCGAGCACGGAATGCAAGAGCAGTGGTTTTTAAGAAGCTACCACGTTAGTCGTCAAACTTATTTGGAAGAGAGATACAAATTAAATTGTATAACTGTCTGTAAGTTTGTTGACCAACCTCCTGCTTCAAGTTTGACCTGCACAGGACTTGCTCGTAGTTGTGCATGTTTCCTGTGCAATGAGAGATACATAGGGACATTTTCAGGTGCACTCAAGTCTGGGTTTTACTTCCAAAATGAAGTGGTTTAGATAATGGTGCTGAACTACTGGTTTGCTCACATCTGATCGTCAGACCATTCGGGTTTCTTGCCCTGTCGTACTTCATGGAAGCGATGCCACCGCATTCACCACTTGTGAGTACAGCGTTATCATAAGCAATAGAAACAATTACCCAAGACCCAATTTTTAATAACCCTAAATATTCTTTAAAGAAGAGACTTCGCTTAGTCTGACAGAGCTCCTCCTGCTTGTCCATGTGTCCCAGTCATACATCTGCTGCAGATCTGCAGATGACACGAGCATAATCTCTATAAGTATGTCCTGTAATTACAAAACGGAGAAACAGGGTTGATAGGGTGAGAAGGATAGAGAGAGGAGGGAGAGTGAGATTAAAAGATTAGGAATTCTGCAATTGAACTCTTTGAATGTGAGAAGTTAAGATCAGGGCACGGGGACTTTAACTGCAAATGGAAAGAGCCAAATGAAGGAAAGCGAGGAGTTTTGTTTTTTTCACTGCTGATCTGAATCTGTTTCACACATTCTACTTTACTGGGGCTGTCACACGAAAACTGAGAGAGTACGTGGGGGAGGGTACACGCATCAATCACTCACAGACCCTTACTCAGCTTGAAACTCTCCAAGAAAAAAAAAAATACCGAGGAGTGTGAGTGCAAACTGTGACAAGGGGTTCACATCTGTACAGCTGCTCAGCTGGTAGGGGGGAGGAAGGAAAGGGGGGGGGTGGGTAGCTAACAAGAGGACGAGGAACATATGGTTGAGGTCTCAGAGGTTACAGAGAAGGATTATTCCCTCTGAATTGACATTCAGGCGAGGGCGACGTCATGCCAGTCCAGGGCAAAGCATTGTGGGCCCACATGTCAGATAGACAGATGTCTGCCACATTCTAATTCATCATCATCTCATCTGACCTGATGAGTGGTGTGGTGGCTGGGTTGTGAAAACCAAGACACACTGTGGTCTGATGTACTGTAGGAACGAAGGGTCCCATCAATCACGCATCGTGGACTTGGCAGGCACATTATTCAGATTTCTGTGAACCAAAGGAATCCAGTTTTAATTTAAAGCTTTTTAGGACAGTGCATTTGAACTGACAGGACATTAAGAGCCAGAGACATTTTTTGAATTTTTTTTATCACATGCTCATGTGTCTACTTTCTACAACTTTTAAGTTTCTTTTGTGAAAGTCTTCTGATCTAATTATTTTGGATTTAACAATTTACAAGTCATTCACTTTGCTTCCACCCTGCTAGTCTGATTTTGATGATTTGATGCACTTTATCCTGTTAATTCACAACAATATAATAATATTCTCATAATACATGTAAATCGGCATGTTTGCTGAGCATTGGTATCATCCTCTGCCACATGTTCTATCCATTCTTCATATCTGCTTTCTGCTTTCTCATTCTTCTGTATTCTGTGCGCTTACCGGATGTCACTTCTCCCCGGGGTTAACTTGTTTGCTTTGCTAGTTCTCTTTATACATCCATGGCTGGGATCGAGAGCGCACGTGTGTACGTGTGTATGTGGGCATGGGACGGGTCCTGTCCATGTGTGTACGTGCTGATCTGATGGATTTTTATTTATAGATATTATTCATGTTATTTGTATGCAAAATGGGTCTATCCAACCAGACAAAAAATGACACCAGAGGCAACACTTTCCACAAACCGCGGACCTGGCAACACTTTTTACTTACAAATGTTATATATAACTTCCAAGATGCATTGTGGCAGGAAACATCCAATCAGAGAGCTTTAAATGTTACTAAGTATGCTGCAATGGGTGGAAGCTACTGAATACAGAATTGAGAAAACAGATAATACAGTCTGCAGCTTAACTTCCCAAATACAAAGATAAAGCGTTGTGAATTGTATTGGCCACTTGGCAACTTGAGGTCTTGCAAAGAAATATGGATTATCGAACCCAAATGTAGCTGTACAAACTGGCTTGAAAAATGTCAAGGTTAAAGTTAAAGATGAATTCATTGTCATTCTACAAAACGGTTTATGTTTACCTTATGTTCAGCTTTGTGATCGGTCATAATGCATTTGTCTGTGCACACGTGAGTGTGCATCTCTGTGTCTGTCCTCGGCTCGCATACTGCTGATGCAAACTGCAGCCTGAGGAAAGAAGCCTGGTGGTACGACAGCGGATACTTCTGTGTCGCTTGCCCGACCGCAGCAGGGTGTTGCTGGGGTAGGTATCGTCCCTAAGTATCCTTTGGACCCTGCGTAGGAACCTCACCTCACCAATATCACAGAGGCTTTGTCAGTATGTCCATGTCAAAGTATGTCCATAAAGTGATAGCCAGCATGATGTCATTGCTGCTATTGTGACTGATTTGCAGGAGGTTTGTGGGATTTTGGTTGGTAGTATGTGGAGCTAGGATGTTTTTATTGGTTGGTTTGGTTTTGACAGCTGTTGTCCCAGACTGAAGAACTAGAGCGGGACAGGTTTGGATATGTCTGAAATTTGTAATGAAAGCTCCTCTTACACAATGTTAATGCTGTGGTTGATTGGGTGAAGGTTATTCAACTTTGCGGATGGCTTAAGAAAGACTGATTCGTTGTTTAGAAAGCATCAAGGGTTCAATAATATGTAGGTCCTCTATTAAATGGATTACAAAGAATTCCAGCTGAATGTTGTTCATAGCTGCTGATTTACATAATTGGCGATTGTTTGGCAAAGAAGGATAGGCATAAAGACCTGGTGTGGCTAGTGGTGGTCATTGTTTCATGGCAGTGGGTTTTGGTTTGGTTGGGTGATAGCATCAGCAAAGGAAGTGTGGGTGGTAAAACAGTAAACAGTTGCTGGTTCTTATTCAGTTTACAGTAAAATAGGCCAAGGCCACGGTTTCAACATCAGACAGTGCTTTATGTGCCTGGTGTGAAATTAAGCAAACCTTTGGCTCCACTGTATATTACTGTATCAGTGCTCGGTGGTGTGAAACAATCCAAGCACAATCTGTCTTTGCACTTGGGTTCAGAGTTACATACATTTATCTGATCAATGCAGAATATTATGCACAGCAGGTTTCAGCATTCAAGCCTAAATCAATCTGATTAAACTGAAGCTTTGTCTGAGTTTTGAATGACTACCTTACAGAATACAGATAACAGGACAAGCTTGTTTTAGCACAGGGGACCTGTGGACCCCCCTGGACAAAATCGTGACTGCCCACTCCAAAACTACAGTTCCTATGATACTTTAGGGCTTGTTAACAGGAAGTGTAATGGGGCAATTGATTCAAGGAGTTGCCTACAAATCCATTCTATTTTTTATGGCATTTTGTCAAACTGGCACTATTATTTGGAATTAGGTATTGGCAGTTCCTGTTGGCAGTGCACCTATGACAGTAACTAATAACTATCACTGAATTACTTTGACACTGACGAACATTTAAGATTTATTCATTACAAATTCCTGTTGCTTTTAGAACACTGTCATGCACCTGACCATTTCATCTCACGCAGTATCTTTGCCTCACGTCTCTCCCTACGCAGCCCTCCGTTTTAGTGGGATATAGTTTGCATGTGAATGCGCTTGTCTGGCTGTCCTTCCAGCTGTTCACAAGTCTGTGAACACTGTACCAACATATGTAGATGTGTTCGTCTGACATTGGACAGCTCTGTGATTCTTGCTACATAAACACATCTCTTTTTGCCTCCTGTCTGGAGCTGGGCCAACCACACACATGGACGACTTTACATGCAGCAGAAGGTGATTGGTCCAGTCCGTGGATGCGCACCAGGACTGTTGCATGTGGATCAAACCCAGAAGATGCTTGGCTTTATAAGTTGGATGCTTGATGGTAGATTCCCCCTACTTTAGAATATACCCTCAAGAAAATTCACTTGTCAAAAGTCATTATGGCAGATATTGATAGACTTGGTGAATGGCTGTTGACAGTTGGATTTAATACAATTTGCCAAATAGATTAAGGATTAATACCCACTCAACCTGAACTTAATTGAGGTGGGCTTTAAAAGAAACATAACTGTGCTAAGCACAGTCCAGTGCAGCATTTTGAAATGAGTCCAAATGACACACTATTAGCTGACTATTCAAATTCTTCACATTGGCAGTGAATCCTCATGGTTGCTTTAATGATAGCCTGATGCTTCTCCTGTAATGGGTATGTCTGCTTTCGTTCATCTGTTAGACTCTGCTTGACTGGAATGTCCAAATAAATCTCCCGAATAGAAAAAGGTAACTTAGAATCACCAGCCCGTATAAAGGATGTGGTACAAAAAAGAGCTAACGAGAATGGAAATTGTCCCTCAATTGTGCGCTCTACTGTCAAAACAAAAAGACCTTGTAATAGTGTGGTCAGCCAGTTTGGACTAGAGATGGAACATAGTGCTCCTTAATGTCTCTGGAGCCAGCTGGTTAGTGGGTAGTGGATCTAACAGCTCAGTGGGACCTCAATGGCTGAATTAGGCTGCCACGTTGTCAGTGCTCTTACCTTTAGTTTCTTGCAGTGGAATCCATAACAGTTTGTGTCTGCTCTCCTTTCACTGCAGATGAACCTTTTGGTTTAGACAGTGTGCGGCATACTGTATATATTGTTGGAGTTCTACCAATATAGAAGAAATTACTGCTAATGATTCAAGTCAAAGGCCAAACAATAGATGTGTAGTTTTCACCCAGTTTCACTGAGAGAAAACCAGTGTTTCCACACCAGCAAACCAAACGTTTTGTCAAAATAACTACACAACAGCACTTAACAGTTAGAGGTTTGAAGCTAAATTTGTGTGCCCACATTTTACAAAAATGACTTCTGTGTCTGCTGCTCTTTAATTTAATTTTAAATAATTAAATATGTTCACTCTAATACAGTGCGTGGCCTGAGTAGAAAGTACACGGGTATTTTTGCCCTGTATGAATTTTGACTACAGCATAAATAAAGCCTTGACATGCACATATCGATCTGCTGCTGGAATTTCATTCCCAGAATGTTCTACTAAACTTTTCTCCATGATGTTCTGTATGTTAAAACAACACATTTTCCTGTCGTAAAACCAACATTATTGTTTCGTTGCCAGAACGATCTGGGAAGGTTATTTGAATGTTCCAAGAAGGTTACTTTAACGTTTCCCCATAACGTTCCCTAGATGTTAAAACTGCAAGTTATGGTGACATTAAACAAACCTTATTGTTACGTTCCCAGAATATTCTGGGAAGGTTAGTTGAATGTTCCAAAAAGGTTACATTCCCAGAAATATATAAATATATATATATATATATATGTATATATATACACACACACACACACACACACACAGTATATATATATATAATTCACATATGGGACACTTTTCTGATGTGCTGTGCTCTTGCCTGACAGATCCTTCTGCAGGGAAAGAATCCGGGTGCAGTGTGGGAGTACACCCTGCCTCGCACTGAGAGGAAACCCGACTACAGCTGGGGCGTGGTGCGCTCTGACTGCTCTGCTCCGTGTGCTGGAGGTGAGACTGTGTGTGTTTGTCAGTGGACCTGTACATGTTTGTCTGCAGAATGACTCTCGAAACACTTTGTTATGCGTCGTGTATAGTTTGTTTGCTAACTTCATGCACACATAGAAGCATGAAGTAAGAGCAAAAACTTGGTATATAAAGAGTTTGGAGTTTTGCTACTTTGTTACTTTGTTACTCGAGATAGAGTTACATTTGCCAAACACATCAGCTATTCCTCATCTTTAAAGCTTTTCTCTTGTTGCATTAAAAGTGAAAACATACTGTTTGAAAACACAAACATGTACATATATGCAAGTAGCCAAACAGGGTGACATTAGAATAAAGCAAGTATCCTCTTCAATTATTCCCTTATACTACTAGCTTTACACTGCAGCACCAGAACAATGCTGCATCTTCAACTGGTATAAATACTGAGACATGCAGCTTCAGCCTCAGTCTCTTAGCACAATCTAATGCATGGAGCTGTCAAGTGAATATTTAAGACCCCTTCTAAAAGATTTTTTTTTTTTTTTTAAAAACAGCATTTTCAAACAAGCCATGGAGCATAATAATATCTTAATTAGCTAACTAGCTACACTAATTAACTTATTTTTGTAATAGCCAACAATCTCGGCAAACAATTAGAATAAAAAAGTGGTCGAAATATATGCATATTCATAGGTATACTCAATGTGCATGTGTGTCAGATTTTATATTCAACTTTATTTCCAGACACATGAGTCCATATTTTATATCTCTGTTTGTGTATGTTGGGTTCCTGCAAAAGACTCACAGCAACCCTCTGCTTACTTGACAGTGGATGGCTGTGTGTGTGTGTGTGTGTGTGTGTGTGTCAATGACCCTTACAGATGTCCATGTTGATGGCATGCATGTTGAAGTTGTCAAATTGTATACAGGAACTACATCAACTCTCTCATGTTTTTCCATCAGGTCGTATCTCCACCAAGGCTATCTGTCTGCAGGACCAGAAGGTTCAGGTGAACTCCACCATGTGTAATCCCCACACCAGACTGACACTAGGCTCCCATCTCTGCAACACGCAGCCCTGCCCTGCATAGTAAGTGCTGCGAGAGTGCGAGTGTGTGTGTGGGTCAGGGCATTGCCTCGTGTACAGTTGGCTGTGGGATATGTGGCATGGGTCTTTATGTTGCCAAATTTTCAGGAACCCTGGGCGCTGTTTTTACTACAGGCACACACACTGTGGTTGAGCAGTCTAGAGGTTGCCTGTGGTCCATTTGCTGTGGCCAGCCACCACTTTTGCTCAGCCTGTGTTCTTCTCCTCTCTCCCTCTTCCTCCCTTCTCTGCCCGCTCTCTAATTTTTTGGGAGTTTTTTTTTTTCCATTTTCCGATGTGAGAAAACACATGAAAGCCCTTTCTATCTGCTACCTTTTTGCACCACTCTTTACTTATTCCAGTGTTTTCTCCAGCTGTATGTCCACCTGTGTGTCAAGTGGAATTGAATCACTCTGACGCGAATCTTGTCATTTTTCTTTCGTCATGTCTGTGTTGTTGAGCTTTGTCTTACCACTTGATGACAACAGGTTCCTGGTGGATTCCAAGCAGACGATCGAGATCATTATGAACTGCCTACCAAGTTTCCAGTAGTGGAACTTTAATCTAAATACATATTGTAAATCTAATAGTTTAAAATATGCAAGAAATATATATTTTTGTCATAGCTACGGGATGTGATAACAGAATGTTGGATTTTTAAGACTGATTCTGGCTTTTTTTTTTGACTAAATATCTTAATATTTTACTAAGATTAAGTAAAAAGAATAAAATTGATCAGTGAAATTGATGAATAAAATATGAAATGTGTGTCCTCAGACTTTCCCCTCAGCCTCAGCTGCACTCTGTGTCACACAATGAGCAAACGTTAGCTTGTGTTATGCTAACACCGAAAACTGAGATGTGAATATAACAGTTTACGTGCTAAACGTTGGCCTGACGCTGTGACCATGTTAGCGTGCTAACATTAGCATGTAGCTCAAAGCAGTGCCTCAGTACAGCCTCACAGAGCTGCTCGGCTCTCCGTCTCATTTTAGAATACTTAGAGTTTGGTTGGTAGCTAGTCAAACATTTCTTAGGTGGGTGGGGTTCTGTCTGAGAATTTGGTATTTCTAAAAACTGTCTACGGCCCTGTCGGAGACATCTTATTC
>JAVDOI010000001.1:46235733-46586854 GCA_032191485.1 Leptoclinus maculatus | reverse complement strand
GAGCATGCCAAGTCAAATTTTATATTTATTGGATTTAGTTTATTTGCCAAATAACGGCAAAACTAAGGACAATAAGCCTCACCCGATCTTTGTGTTAAGTGGCAATTAGCAAATGTTAGCATGCCACGATGCTAAATGAAGATCATCACCTTTGAAAAATCACCACATGAGCATGCTGACATTAGCATTTAGCGCAATGAAACTCTGTGCCTAAATACAGCCACAGAGAGCTGCTAGCATGACTGACGAGTGCTACTCTTGTTATAGTTTCCTACATACCAAAACCTCTGTTTTAATGCACATGCCTACCAGGGCTCAAGCCCTGGGGCCTGACGACGTGACAGGGCCCAAAAGGCTGGCGGGCTTGACTTTGTGTAGCATTCCTGACTGAAATGGACCGGGACAGAGGACTCTGGGTTATGGGGCTCCTTAGCTAGCTAGCGAGCTTTCCAAGCAGCTCTACGGCCTGAGATATATTTATCTTACTGACTGTGAGTCAGTGAAGAGTGAGAGGCGACTGACACTCTTAAAAAGAAGGAGGTCCTCCTTTGACGCTCTCTCTCCCTCTGTGTGTGTGTGTGTGTGTGTAAGCGTTCAAATACGTGCATCGTGTGTGAGAGAGATGGCTACTGGCCTCTACCTTTTGGTGACGCAATTTCTGTTACATACTTGTATGCTTCGCTATGGACTTATAATGATTATTGTAAATTAAACGGCTTTCATGAGTGATTGCTGCTACACTATTGTATTCAAATTACGCGTGACTGACGTTTGTGCAGGTTGGACAGTTGAGTCATGATGGTGGGGGAGCTTGGGTGAGTAGGGTATAGGGCCTTGAAAAAGTGAACCTCTAGGCACAATACTAGGAGCATGAAACTGAAGCAGCTAAATATAATTCATCCATTGTTGATTTGACTATTGACACCTGTGCTTTTCCCACTGTGACGTGTGAAAAAGACCAATAGCTACCTTTCTACTTGCTGTTCAAACAGAAAAGTAGAGTAAAGTGCTGACTGTCAGTTTTAAAGTGAAACATTTTCATACCTGATGATGAAACTCTTCCACTGTTTCTTCTTTGTTTGATGTAAAATCATTAATTATGCTGTGTTTACAAGTTACGTGTGCCCACTGTCATAATTCATTTTCTCGGAAAAAAAGGATCATCATCCATCAACAGGTTTTAACAAAGGTGCATGTTAAGACATATGCATGACAGAAACATGTCACGCACACACACTCTCTCTCACACACACACACTCCCTCACACACTGAGTTTCCTATGCGAGTTGTCAGAGGTTTCACTCATGCTAAAACAAACGCTCTGCTGCCCTCTGTTGGACATGTGAAGAACATTGAACACAAACTACAGAACTGAATAGTGTGCAACTTGTCTAAATACAAATGAGCCACTTGTTAGGGCTATTCAACTTTTATCCTCAGACATCTGCCCTTGTCCTTTTAATTTGGGAAATTTAATTTGAACGGTTGAATCACAATGAAATACCTGAAGGTAGTAACCAAACATGCCTTTGAATCACAAAACAGCTTTGATTAGGCTTCTTAATCCTATGGCTATTAACCAAGTATGACATGATGGTTTTGGCATCTGCAACCACAGTGCATCACACACTAGACAGGGCTTTTATTTGCTCATTATGCTGTATACAATATTAATAGCCTGGCAGCAAATCTGCACATGTGACCTTGCACAGCCCGGACACACAGCTGTCATTCAGCCATTGTTCAGGACGCAGGGGTTGTGGGCCTGGACTATTGTGTCACACCGGTCCGAGTTCAGTCGGCGGTCACGCAGAGGCAAGGCCAGTATCTGTGAAAACATCAATCTAAACTTTCAGTGACAAAAGGACAACTGGGATGCGTGTTCGCGCACGGTTGTGAGCGTGAATTGGTATGCACAGATGTGCATGAGTCTTTTCTCTCATTGATTAATGTGATGCTGTCACATTAACTGCCCTGACGGCTGTGGTTTTCAGTCCCGGCAGAGCAGTTTGACACTGTTGTCCACCTCTGCTTTTCAGTTGGAGTTGACAGCGGCACTGTCTGCCGTTGGTGGATACTTTGATGGGTTGGGGTCACATTCATCTGCGAGTTATTGGTGTATTGTATTTAATGTTAGGCCGTAATGGGCTGTCGTCAAAACCGTGACCTTCTGTTTGCTCGTACACCATGTGGTGAATTACAAAAGCATTAACAGAGTCCGTGCCAAGGTTTTAACCTCTGCTAAATGTAATGAAAGCTGAAGGTTAAAGCAATATTAGAAAGTACAGTGCATGCATGTATGATTTAATATGTGTATGGTCATTTAACTTCTGCCCATTGAATCACCACACTCCTGAGGATTCACACATCTGTGTTATCGACTTTTGTGTCCACTCACAGTGCTCCAAGACCTGCGGCCGCGGACTGAGGATGCGAAGCGTGTTTTGCCGCAGCACCGATCCCGGGGCCAAAGCGGTGGTGGTGCCCGACAGCATGTGCAGACAGCACCACAGGCCCAGAGCCCAGGAGACCTGCGTCCTGCGGCGCTGCCCAAAGAACGAAAGGCTGCAGTGGATCACTACTGCCTGGGGAGAGGTAGGAACAAAAGAGACATGAAGCTCAAAGTGAAGTAGTGATAGAAGAGAAATGTGTTCAGACATTTTCAGTTTCATAATTTTGAGGGAGAAAAAAACCCTAAAACACACATGTATAAGAAACAAAACGCTTTAGATGAAGCTCATTGCTTTGTGGGTCCATTTTGTTGCCTGGTGGTGGTGTTTGTCTCACTCCAAGCTATGATTTGCAGCCTTATAAAACATCGTCATTCAAAACATTACTCGTCCAGAATTAAGAAAATAAAAGCTTCGTACTAGTGCTCTCTGTTTTCAAAAATATTCAACAATCATACAGGGAGAAATCCAGCAGCCTCAATAGACCAGAATGCAATGCAAGAATTCAAGAATTCTGCTTCATCTGGACTGAACTATCAGCACTGCACAACGTCACATCCCTTCACTGAACTTGTTGAAAGGCAAAAGAAAAGGATGAACTGGATTGGAAGCAGAGGAAAAAAAGATTTTAAATATAAAAAATGTACAATGGGTTCTTCACAAAATAACTTGTGGGATAAAGATGATTGTGATTTTTGCCACCAATGCAAGATGGAAAAAAGTCACAGGTCAAAGCAGTTAATTCTAAAACAACACACCCAATTTAACTGACTCCAAATGATTACTTGATTAATTTATCAAGCAAACATTTTTAAATGTAAAGACTTTCTTCATTTATCTTTTTTAATTGATTTTTTTTACGTTTTGAACTGCTGGTTGGACAAAGCAAACATGAGCTCTAAGAAATCATGGTTGGTATTTTTCCATTTTTATGTGTGATTGTGCATTGCTGCCACCATGATAGAAAGTAGAGAGAGATGTAATAACATGAAAATATGTTACAAAAATAATTTAAAAAAAAGTCTTACATCTGGGCAGTATTTGCAAAAGCCAGGCTGTCGACCACCTGTCTGCTTTTCAGTCCGCTATAATGTCCACATTATATTTGCATCTTTACTCTGGAACCTTGCCAGTTTACTCATGGGATTATGAAGGGTTCCATGGCAACACGGTATGTTGTTGGATGATATACTCCATCAAGGATTCACTTATAATGTCCAAGATATGCCAGCTCTCCAAAACGAATCCAAACTGTCCTTGAAACAACTGGGAGGTGTTGCTTACGATTTTTAAAGAATTATTTCTATATCTGGGAAGTTGAAGCTATGTTTTAATGAATCAGTATAAATCTAGTATAACTGTGTGACGGCCTCATCATGTTGCCCATTATTTAATCATGAATTCAGAGAGCATATTCTTTTAGTGTTTAGTGCCAAAGATTTGTGAACTCTTACCTGGCTTGGTTCTGTAAATTCGTCTCTGTCCTCATTTATGTTAAGTGCAGTAGTTTGAGTGAGCGAGAGGGCACTCAGTTAGTTCATGCTGCTGAATATGGAATGTAAAAGATCAGCGTAAAGGTTAGGTTTGCAGCGCAAGACTACCGAGATCAAACACAGGGAAGCTCCCACAACGTCGGTTTGGATTTTGAAGAAGAGCCAGATGCATTTACACTCTCTAACACATACACGTATGCACTGCTCTGCTCATCAAATAAAATTACTGAAAAAAACACACATCATTTTGGCTCCATTACTACGATGATAGGCGACATTGTGGTGTCTGCTGCTATGGGAACCCGCCGCACTACACAATCAGAGAGTTCATCTTGTAAAATTGTCCCTCCTGCCTGCACTCTTGTTTCAGTGCTCCAGGTCTTGTGGCTCAGGCATCCAGAAGAGAGAGCTTCGCTGCGGGGAGAGAGACTCACAGGGAGGGTATGTGCCTTCAACTGCACACCAAGACACTTTAATAGATCCGATGATTTAGACCCCACTGTGTCATCTGTGTACTAGGCTCTGAGTCTGAATGTTCTCAAAATTGGACGCTCTGTAGGAAAAGTCATTTTGAGCCAACAACCTGTCCTCTCCCTCACAGGTCTGTGGAGTTCCCCGTACGGAGGTGCAGGAATATAGCTAAACCTTTGGTGGATCTCCAGCAGGGCTGCAACAGAAGTCCGTGCCCAGAGCTCCCTCGGGCTGTCCCGGGCAGAACCAGCTCCAGTGCTGTGTCCTTAGGCTGGTATTCTTCTCCCTGGCAACAGGTACATTCACTCAGGCTTTGATCATAATCTTTCTTCATGAGAGACCTTTAGTGATATACGCGTTCCAGCTGACTGTCTTCCGATTTGGAGCTTTTCTCCCACACGTGGCACAATGTCGCACATTGCCATCACAGGCATGATGGAACTTAAATCTTACATCAGTCACCTGCACAGGGACTTGAAGTAGAATAACTGATTTTATCTGTGTTTGGAAGGATGGCTAAAGTCAGTCAAGGTTGGTGAAACCACCGTCTCCGAGGTAATGCAGGAACTGTCACTTTTAACTGGATTAAAGCTGGATATGGTTTCCATCCATATGAGCTGCAATTGACCTCTCGCTACATTCCCCTGACCTCCAGCCATCCAATCATAGCTTAGTAACCAGAACTATAAGGCAGGCCTATTAAGCATTTTATTTCTCCACATGAAGAAGTGGTAACCATTGAGCTCTAGAAATAGAGATACTCTATATTTTCTGTGGAGGATGTTGTCTTTCTCCTTCCATAACCAAAAACACAAGAGTAAAAGAAATTGAGTAAACAATGTGTTAATCTACTCTAAAATAATCTGCGATCGTTAGCCTGACCCGCCAACCAGCATACTACCTACAGAAGCAACAAGCAGTATACCGTCAGCTAGCTACGTTAGTTTGTGGGGTTGCAGGTTATGTTAAAACAGCTCTGATCACAACTGGCCAGTGGCGGCTGGTCCATAGAGGGCGCTAGGGCGCCGCCCCCCCTTGAGCTACAAATAATACAAAATAAAATAAATAATAATAATAATAAACTATACAAATTGACAATATTTGTGTTTTTGAAACATGGAATCACCCAGTAATATGTGTAAAATATGATATCTGCGGTAAATATATGCTTTTCCTGCACGTCCTCTCTGCCTGTCTGCAGCTCCTCTCAGCATGTGCACGTCTCAGCTGGCTGGGGCGCTGGAGAAACTGCCCCAAAGAGGCGGGTCTATAAAGCAGTTTAGCCAATGATGCTTTAATGCTGACTAAAGATATAAATGAGTGACATACAATTTAGCCAATCAGCGTCCTCAAATAGATTCAGTTTGGAGCAGATTTCATTCTGCCCCAAGCTGCGTGTTCTCGTCAGGACTAGTCTCTACAGGCGAGCGCCAGCGCGAGCACTGCTCCTCCAAGACCCGTTTGAGAGGAGAACTGAGAGGAGAAAATACTGAAAGAGCTGATCCCAGATCAGCCTGACCTCACAATCAGACAGCAGACTAGCAGGAAAGAGAAGCAGTACATGAAGCTTCTCTACTAGCTGTACACCAGACAGGTTTGGCTCGCTGGATGACGTCATGATAATAACTTATTTAGCTTTTTAAAACAACGGGGACAGATCCAGCATGGACAGTTAGGGAGTGAGGGACATGAAGCACCTGTCTGAGAAATGGATATATAGTTATATATATGTATATATATGTATATATATATATATATATATGTATATATATATATGTGTGTGTGTGTTTTATATTATAGTGAATATTATTATATGATATATATATATTATTATATTATACAGAATATTATATGATATATATATTATTATATTATACTGAATATTATTATATGATATATACATTATATTATACTGAATTCCCTGTGAGGGTGACTAAAATAAGATGACGTGTTTGTGAAAGTGTTATTTACTGCTTTTTTTCGTGTTGGAATGAATGTTAAATATTTAACTGCAAAGTAGTAATGCGTGTTTGATACCTTAATTTGTTTGCATTAAATCATTCTGGGATGTTTGCTGAAATTGATTGGATGTGGCACAGCCCTACCAAGAACATTTTCCACCAGCCGCCACTGCAACTGGCGCATCCATTTGGTATTACTTTGCCGGTCCAGGATGCTATCTAGTTCACAGTACCACATGCCCTGCTCTTTATTGGATTTTGGAGGAGCACTACATTGCTACGTATTTACAACCCCATTTAACTACATTCTTGTTTAAAACCATGCGAGCTGACATTAAAACTCAGCCAGGGACAGCATTTCAACCACTGACTGAAGCTAATATTAGCCTTTTAACTAGCTAGCAACAGCTGATCATTTCAACTGGAAATATCGACAGTCCCTGACTAGAAATGAGAAGCCTACTTGTGTCTACCTCTGTCTGATATGAGGGACACACTGTTTCAAATATTACTCATAGTCTGTATATAAGAAGTGAACGTAGTAGTCGCGACGTCACCCATTGGTTTGTGGACTGCAGTTTTGAAGCCTTGATTTTGGCATTTTGGCCGTCGCCATCTTTTTTTTATGCAACCAGTGACCATGTTTGACGTAGAGAAGGCGTATACGCCACTGGTAGCACCCTGTCAATCACAAGGTAGCTTTATCGTCTCTTTGCTCTAGCGATTGAGACCATGAACTACCGTTTACAATGTTATGAATCAAGTCAGAACCAGAGTCATTTTCTAATAGCCATGTGTACAATCAGACTTCTTTTTGCAACCAGAGGCCCCTATTGGCCAGTAGAAAGAATGCAGGTTTAAGGCACTTTTGGGTTTGCTTTTCAGAACCAGAGGTTACCGCCGGATATTACTCAAAATTTAAAGGGGTTAAGTTACGTGCAAGAACAGAAAGCTTGACAGGCTTAGCAAACAGCAACTGAGCTTTTGAAAATTAAAAATTAAAAAAAAGTGTAATCGAAATGTGACTAACTGAAGTCAGCAAGTAGTGGGAAGTGGGTATTATACTCTGATGTCAATAGAATTAGTATTCTTTAAAAGTAGCTTTGAGCAAAATCATCACATCGTGTGTTCGGTTGCTTCTAAACCAACAAATCTAGTGAAAAGGGTTCGTCAGATTTATTTTCCACCTCACCATCGCTCACTTCATTGATGTTTGTTTGCCGGGCACGTTTTTCTGGGAGGCCCTGACATGATGAGAAAGACAACACAGTGTCTGGGTCAAAACAATCATTCAATACGGTTGAAAGATATATGACCATGGGTGTTCTAATATCTGTTTCCCCCAAAACAAACTGTACAGTGTAGGTGGTGGTAGTTTACAGACATAGCATAGCTCTTGTGTGTGGAATGGGCCTCAGATGCAATCCAAAAAGCTCCACTCTGATACAGAGTCTATCGGGGCAGGTTGTGTAGGCTATGTGTTATATCATCTATTATGCAAAGTCTTGAGGGCAAACTCTTATAGCACTGTGTGGTATTCTGCTTGATCTCAAGCTTGTGATCCCGGTATGTTTCCACCAGAGAAGAGATCTGCTGACAGATCGCTGGAGGGCAAGTACATGCTGGATGGGATGTTTGTTTTCTTCATCTGTTCTTTGTCTCTGCACTTTTCCGCCATCCCTCTTCTGCTGCTTTCTCTGTGTGCTCCGACATTTCATCTCCTTCTCCTATTTATACCTCTGTGCTTTTTTCTCACGTCTCTCCATCTCCTTCTGCATTTCTATTTCTTTCTGTCGCTCTGTCTCAGTGCTCTGTGTCCTGTGGTGGAGGAGTCCAGACTCGGTCCATCCAGTGTCTCCGGCAGGGTCACCCCGCAGCCGGCTGCCTGCCCCACCAGAGGCCTGTCACTTCTAGGGCGTGCAGCACACACTTCTGCCCCGCTGCTCCCCCGGCTCCGGCACAACGCCCCGGCCGGGTCACAGCTGCTGGACCAACACTAAAGGGTAAAGTTGAAGAGTTGTGTGGAGTTTGCATTCCCTGTTTTCGGCGGGGTTTTCTGCTCTTCTTGATGAATTCTGACTATAGTAGTAGCTCAAGTGAATACAATGTAAATGTGAATAAACTTTTACTGTCACGCATATTACATAGCACAATACACAGTCAAATTTAGCCTCAGCATTTTACCCATCCTAGTTTTAGGATGCAGTGGGCACTACATATACAGCACTGGGGAGCAGTTTGAGGGACCTCAGCATGGGGTGAACTGGCACCTCTCCAGCGACCATTCCACATTCCATACTCCGTGCAGGGACTTGAATCAGCACCCCTCTGGTTCCCAATCCTACGGAGTGAGCTGCTGCCGCACCAACAGTACATCTGTACAGTAGCTGATTTGTCACCTGCTCCCATCATATTCAGCTATAGGCCTACTTTGTGTTTATTGCTAGATTACAACAGGCTGTACTAAGATTATCATGGTAAACAACAAACCTGCTAAAAAATCTTATGTCAAAATTGTTAGCGTTGACATTGTGAACATGAGATTAGCTCAAAGGACTGTTAGCTCTAAGTACAGAGCTGCTTGTTACTAGCCTGGTTTTATATTCGATTGAATTATAGTTTTGAAATGATTAGTTGAATAACTGATATTTGATCTAATGAAAATTCTATGTTTCTTAAAATATAAATATGAAATTATTCTTTCATTATCAAGTAAAAATGCCCCAACAATTTTTGGTTCTGAATTCTTGAATTTTCTGCTTTTAAAAAAAATCATCGTAAATTGCTTATATTTGGGTTCGAGACTGTTGGTTGGTGGTTTCTGGGAAATATGATGGCTATTTCTTATTGATTTTCTCCCTATTCATAGGCAGAACAATTAATAGATGTAATCATGAATTGTAGCTCATGACAAGTCTACAAATCATTTTCAGTGGAAGCAGGGGACATAAAGCTACAAGCTGACAAGCCAACACTTGCTGCTGGCCTCAACTTTTTCCAGCATTCCGATGACTCGGCAAAGCACCAACAAATCAAATGTTTTTGTCTTACCATTTCAGGTCTCCTTGTCTCCACATTATTCCTGTTCTGTTCCTTCTAAGAAATGGAAGACTTTGATGTCAGTTCTCAGTGCTATTTAATTAACAACGCAACTACATCAACGAGCGCTTGAGCAACGCTAGTGGACATAGCATAAGTTGAACTGCTGCTAAACATGTGCCTTATTTTATTTTATTTATTTTTCTGTAGATGAACACTGCGTGGACCATTTCAGCTGGTGTCACTTGGTTCCACAGCACGGCGTTTGTAACCACAAGTTCTATGGACAGCAGTGCTGCAAGTCCTGCTCCAGCAAGAGGCAATAGAGCTCTGATACCCTTGAATCTGTGGCTTCTGGCCTCCCGAGGGATACAACACCACAGAAGCCACTTGGTGGCTATTACTCACAACACACAGAGCTGTGCTCGACACTTGTGTGTGTTTTCTTCCTGGAGTACTTGACTTATGAATTTTGAAAAGAAGTGAAAAAGAGACACCACGGACTCCTTTTGTTGAAGCAGGCAGTGTGGCTGCTGATGTTCATCTGCCAAAGCGCTAAAGTCATCATTTCATCGATCACATTTTAACTGGAAAGACGATGCAAACAACAAAAGACTTGTTGATGTAATATATATGTTGTTGTCCTGTGTTTTCCTTTTGAAACCTCTCAAGCTACAAGCCACCAGGAGAACAGGAAAGGACACTAGCGTTTCAGTTGGCTTATATGTTGTATTTTTAAAGGCGTCTGGTGTCATACGCCTTTTTTTAAGTTATTATGGTTCGTAATATATGATTTTACATTTTGTCAGGTGTACAGTCTGTGACATGTTATTTCTATGTTTGATATACCAGAGGATTGTGCCAGTCACCCTTGGATCCACTTTTTTATATGAGGCATTAACAATCAGTGGTCAGATGCCTCCTACACTTACTCCTTCACACACTCTCCGCTTGTTGTGTTTAATGCTGCTGGATCATTTTTGGAGCAAGCTGGTACACATTTTTCCTGTGCATTCCGTTCACATTAACGCTACGAAAACATGCCTATCTGTGTACGTAAAACATGTTATCCAGTCACGTTGTAAGTGGTCGCTCTCCTGTACGGTTTGTGGTAATACAACTCGATCATCCATCTGTCTTTCTTTTCTTTCCTACAGTCTCTCTATCGATTACAGCCACAATGGGGAGTGGGGGTAATGTGCTGCATTGTCTGCGGGTCTGGAGGAGAGGAGAGTATGGTGAAGAGGGAGAGAAGGGGATGATTGCAGGGTGAGCATGGGTACAGTCTAGATCAGTGATACGACTGATACGACTACACTACGACTGCAGAGGACATTTTCAGCTCAGGTTCAAACTGCACCATCTTTTCGTTAAATACATTTGAGAAGTTGAAAATTTTCCTCGATTTGGGTCGCGGCTTGTCATTAAGGGGTGATGGTGGGTCCCGCAGCCAGACTAGTTGAGAACCACTGGTCTAGATAGCGTGAGGTTTTGCTTTTGTTCACAGTGTAGCTGTGTTCTCCACAGAAGTCGGGTCAAAATGCCCCTCTGATGGGGTTGGGTTTGGTTGGAGGACTTCACATAAATGATGACACATTGAGCAATGTGACGCCTCAGTCACAGAACAGAAAACATGGCTTCATTTGACTCATAGATACAAACGTGTGTGGCCTTTGCACATTGGTCCTAATAATAGATCAAGAGATCATTTTAGATTTTAGATATTCTTCCTGTTCCACGCATCCATAAACATCCACATTTTGTACCAAATCAATCTCTTGAGGTCAAAAGACAAAAGAAAACTGGGTTGACATTGGACATTGGGGGGTGGGGAAACTCACCATGGAGACCGCTGTTCGTGTCATGTGAGAAACCAAAAGAAAACATCTACTTTACAGTTGTTACATAAAGTATACGCTTTTAACGCAAGAAAGTCCGTCGTTAATTAATAATGCTAGTTATATTGTTACAGTTGTTTCGTTATGTTATTTTAATACAAACCATGATCTTTTTTGTAAGCTAGCAGTTTTGTTGCCTAAAGCTAACCAATCGTTTCACAATGTTAACCACGTGTCATTGTGCATTTCTGCAACTGTGATACAAGGCTGATATGAGACGCATTTATGAAACATATTTTTGGCTCAGAAACTAGGTTGGTTATATTTAATTGTCTAAAGAAATGTTTTTTTACCTGTAGCACACTAAATCAATGCCTCCTGTGCTCTGCAACTGTATTCAACCTTTTACTTATATTCAACCCTTATTTATACAGGATGAAATGATGTTACATGGTGAAAGTAGTAAAGCAGTGATCACTCAAATTCCCTGAAAGATACAAAATGAAACAGAATATCACATCAATGAAAATGGGGTTATATTTGTTTGAAAGAACTTGAAAAAGACAACACAGAGCTTACACAAATAGAAAATCATGAAAGTGTTTTGTGTGAAATGACTTGGTCACTTATGAGTTTGTGCTCAAAATCAAATGTCTCCTGGGCTGAAGTGAAGCAAACTTGTTGTGCTTCGTTTGCAAAATAATTATCTCACATCATCTTGACAACTGGAGCAATGTTTTCTTCTACACCTTTATTTCCCACCAACCAGTCCCAGCATATTCACTTATTCAGTTAAACCAACCAGCTCTCGAAAGAAACCCAAATAATTCCAACCAATAAGTCCAGATGCCTCTGTAAAAATGTTGCAAATTATCCCAAAACTACAATGAAAAATCATTGAAAACACTTATTGGAGAAGTGAGAGTGAATCACAGCATTTAAGTTGCGGGCTATACAACCTAAACAATGAGCTTAAAGATGCTAAAATGCTCCGTAGAGCTGAAAGTGAACCGCAGCATCTGATGTAGGCTTATCACTACGAAAGACCTCTTTCACATTCATTTCATTTAATTCAATTCAATTTATTTTGTAAACTTTGCCTCAGAGGGCTTTACAATCTGTACACAACACGTGACATCCTCTGTCCCAGGACCCTCACATCGGAACAGGAAAAACTCCCCAAAAAACCCTTTAACAGGGAGAAAAGAGGAAGAGACCTGTGGGAGAGCAACAGAGGAGGGATCCCTCTATCAGGATGGACAGAAGTGCAATAGATGTCATGTGTACAGAATGAACAACATAACAGAGAACACATTACAACACATTCAATGCATATGACAGAAATGATTCATATAATGAGTAGTAAGCAGAATAATGATGGGAAAATTACGACTACTGGTAATAACAGCAGAAGTGGATATAGTAGAATACTAATGATAACAAAAGCAGTACGTATGCTCATTAAATCCATTGGTGTTGTTTCCTTGTATGCTAAACTGTGTCTCCCTCCCTGTGAATACAGTGATTATTTTGCCCAGTTAGACCCACTGCCGCTATTTGTCCAGCCACTCAGTGGCACTATGCACTATCATTGGCCTCTTTGGCAACTGCAGACAACTTTTTGCCACCCCTCGAAACTTTCATAACTTGAAGCGTGCAGAGATTTATGCTACCAAACGGTGTTTTCTTACGGTGATTATGCCACCCTTTCACGCACCGTGGGGGCAGCGATTGCTCTTTAATCAACCCGTCTGGATGAATCACGGAGCCTGGAGTCCCCACATTGCCTCGGCTGCACGCTGTTTACCGGCATGCTGCGAGCCAGACACCACAAGCTGGGGCCCACGCACATGCACACAAATGTGTCGGCTCGGGTAGCATGCACAAATATAACGTGTTCGTTCAGCGTCAGGCTGGCTGTGAAGGTGTGTATTTACTGTGCATAGAATGTGTGTGGGGTTAGAGCATGCTTGTGCAATTTGGGTGAGCAATGCGTGCATGTTTGGCATGCTTTCCCTGGGTGCACGCCTGTGTTTACTGGTTGAATTCATGCATTTATTATGTGTGTAGAGTGCGTTTGTACAATACATATGTATGTCCCCACAACCCAGCTTATGATGTCTCCCTCTCAGTGGGGCAGCAATGTTACTGCTGAGCTGATGTGAGAATTTCCTATTTCTCCACCTGCTTTCATTTCCAGATGGGACTCAATATCCCCCGTCCATATTGGTTCATAATGACATATTTTGATTATCTTAGCACGGGGAGCCACATCAACCCTGAGCTTTACTGCAGCAGAGAAATGAAGAGATCAAGACATGAATAAAGAGACAGGAACTGAGGGGTGTTTTTATTTGGTAATTCTCTCCTGAGCTTGGATCTGTACCCACGTGTAGGGCTGTGTTATGCGCCTCGTTACAATTTTTAGTACCGACCAGAAATGTGTTTGTAGCATCTATTGAAAACTGCCGAAAGTTGGTTTCAAACGCTTCCTCAGACTCATTGTCTTTGAACAGATCATTCTCTACTTAAATCATGATCAATCAAATCTTTATTCATGTTCATGATTTTTTTTCACTGATGGAACGGGAAAGTTGTTGAATAGAAAAAAGGCTTTTATAGACGAACAGTAATATTCCTCAATGTGAGGTGTCACACAACGTATTGTTTCGGTATGGGTACGGAAAAGCAGGTTCGGTTGGCATTGGTATGGAAAAATTTAAAACACCAAAATCTACCTATGGAGAAGTCTGAGGGACGGTTAGGTCCCCCGCTTTGGCCCTGACTGAAATATCTTGACAACTGTTGCATGGCTTGCCATTAAATTGCCTTTGGGAAACCCCTTGACATTGTTTTTTTAGTGAAATGTGTCGACTACTATGGAACGCAAATGTCTCCACCATCAGGTCACACTCTTTATTTGTCCAATACTTTCAAATTCCTGCAAACTAATAGCATTCCAGCTGTGCTTTAACTTCAGTGCCAATTACAAACTATCACTACGTTAGCATTTAGCTGGGACCCCCGCTGTGCCTCAGCACTCCCCTCACGGAGCAGCTCTTTGTCTTGTCTCAAAATTCCCAAGTCGTCGCTTTCTTTATTTTCAAGAAAAATGTAACAACCCTCTTCGATGAGAAAAGCTTGTCTGAAGCAAAATAAGTGCACCAATTCACCCTTTTTGGAAAGAGGGTACACAATGTGCTCGCTGAGCCAAAGTAGAAGCCCTGCTCTGTCAACTCCAAAATAGGCCTGTCTCTCTTAATACCTTCCCTAGCCAGGCTGATCGATGCAGGTGTTTCTTTCCTGTTTTCAACATGCTCTCCAGGTCTTTTTTTTCCTTTTTTTTTTCTAGTTGGCAAAGCACCAGCGGTTGTCGGTCCAGCTGTAAGTCAAGGCCGGTTGTTATTTCCAGCTTCGACATCCCTCTACTAGCCGACTGTCAGGCAGGCCGGCTAAGACGGCCATTTGTGTGCGCTTGGCGTGCAGTGAACCCTGATAGGACCCTCTCACAACTGACAGTCAGCCTAATCACATCTTAACAGAGTTCCCTCTTAGTGTGTGTGTGTGTGTGTGTGCGGACTGAGAGAAAGTGAGACTGATCTCTCTATTTCTTGCAGGGCTTACTCTGAGGGCAGGCTTCAGAACAAGTGAGAGCTGTCATATTTCAGCGCCACCTCACCCGTCTCATCCCTCCAGAGTTCACCGAGCGCGTGCCCACACATACAGAAAGATAACAGACACACACCCCACCTCTGGCTTTCTCTCTCTCTCTCTCACACACACACACACACACACACACACACACACACAACATGGCTAACGGCACAGGGGAGAGCCTGGTATTTGCTGCAGGGTGATAGCAGGTGGATCACAGAATCGGCGAGGCTTTGGAGGTGTGCGGTTGCATGGGAGTCGCATTGTGGGTCTCATTTGTTGCTGCCAGGCGTCTCCTCCGACGTTAAGAGATCTGCCGCTCGCAGATCTCCGTGATTAACAGCTCAGAAGACGACTGACAGCGCTGTGTCAAACCAGGCCTTTGTGTATCCGTCACGCTGGGTGATTTAAGAGTCGGGTAAAGACCCGTGGATATCTGACTAAACCTCCTCGGCTCTGCTGAACCCTCGCCCCGATCTCTGCCCATCACACACCCAGCCTGCCTCTCATCGGCCTCCTCCTCTATCCATCTCCATCTGTTTGTTTTCTTTTGTTTTACATCTTCTCCTCCTCTCCTCTGCAGCGCCATGGCCCTCCTCTTCCTCCACATCGATTTCCCCTAACCCTCATCGCCTTCTTCACCTTTCTCTCGCTCCTTTCATCTCATTACCCTTGCTTTTGTAAACTCTGAAAAGTTTGTAGTGTTTGGCTTGTGGAGCACCCAAATCACTTTATAACCCCACCTGCTGTGTGTTTTCTGTCTGCAGTGGGTGTCATCTGGGAGTCAGCCACAGCTGGTGTCGATGCCAGTCTTTAAATTCTGTTTTAAAGGGAAAGCCTCTCCTTCTTCTCCAGCTTATCTATTCTGAAGCTAAACTTTATATAAATGAACCTTTGACCCCACTAATTTGATCTGTCATCGAAGAAGAATAAAAGAGTCTTTCATCGTTTTTTTTCTTTGAAGATTTTGCACTAAGATCTGTGCACCATCCCTGTTTGTCATACTGCAGCAGAGGCAGCACTATTCCCTGTGGTTGAGCTCCACACTTACAAAAATGTTTCTCCCGTTTAATTGTTTTATGACATTATCGACCCCACCCATGTACAAATAAACTAGCCAGCATTACAGAGCATTTGTCATCCTCCCTCTGTAGTTATGCTTAAGAACCTTGACAATGGACGATATCTTTCTTTTTGCTCATTTTCTCTCCATCTCTCCAGAGCACTGTTTCACAATGTTCTTTCTTTTTTAAAAAGACAAACCATCGCAACCTAACTCACAACAGGTCTATAAATGGTGGCAAGTGTCGTGACATCAGTTCAACCAACAGAATGTATGCTAGCCTTTCACATTAGATTCAATGTAAGTCGGCTACAGTTATCAGAATGATACGAACATGCAGGCTACCTTGTGTGGCTCAAAGGTAGACTGCACATATAAAAGACTATGGGAGGTATTCAATGGAAAAAATTCGTCAAATTTATTTGGCGATCTAAAAAAACATCCTGCGACCCACCTGTGAGTCTGGTCTTTGGGATTGACTTCTCTAAAGGTGGACGTTCCAGCTGTGTCACTGAGCATCCCCGCTCACATCCATCGAGTAAAAAGCTTTTACTTAACATATTTTCTCCTTGAGGCTATGAATATTATTGATCTGTGGTTTTGCGGCAACTCTCTCGCATACATCTTCCTTTGAGCAGCCGCTTTCTCATCATTTTCCCCTGAAATGTCTGATTAGGATCCTCGGGGCCCCGTAGGCACCAGCTGCAGCACTGCCCACCTGCCTGTTAACCCTCCGACCTTGAGGAAACAGCATCCAAGTAGCTGCAAAAAGCACCGCGCTCCCTGATTCTGTCTCTCTCTGCCTGCCCTTCTTGTCTTTGTGGTGTTCAGAGTTTGTTCAGAGCGTGTTTGTATGTGAATTCATCAATGTAAAGCGGAGAGCTCATCCATTTCATGCTCAGAGGAGTTTGTCCCGCCTCCTCCTCCTCCTCCCTGGAGACGCGCTGCTGTGCTTGACATCAGTTTATTCATATAGATCCATATAGAGTACATGTACACACATGTATAGGAATGTGCTCACAGGCTACCTTCGAAATGACATCCAGCAGTGTTTGACAATGGAACCAGCTTTAAGCTGCCACACACACACACACACACACACACACACACACACACACACACACACACACACACTGAGGGAGCTGCTGTAGAAATGAGATGAGTTCCTTGCCTGCCCACCAGAGGGCAATGCTTACCCAATAAACACACTACGATGGACTTTTATCTCCCTCTTCCTCCACATTTTAAATGCAAATGACGAATAACAACATAAACAAAGAACAACAACAGCAAGATAAATCATCCTCTAACATCTATGCTCGATGTATGCAAATAGATTCC
This sequence comes from Leptoclinus maculatus, assembly GCA_032191485.1. Taxonomy (NCBI): domain Eukaryota; kingdom Metazoa; phylum Chordata; class Actinopteri; order Perciformes; family Stichaeidae; genus Leptoclinus; species Leptoclinus maculatus. Next base: position 46,569,544 of record JAVDOI010000001.1, on the reverse strand, counting down.
CTTTGATTTCCGTCTCTCCCAAAACAAAAAGCATTGACTTCTCTGACCTCTGTCCCCTAGTTAAACATTATCACTATGTGCACATTCCCAAACTTCATTTTGACAGGCGTGATTTCAATATTTGTTTCTCAGACATAGTCATATTTTATTGATGAACTGCGCACTCACGCTGGCCATGGGGAATGCAATTGCACAACAGATATGTAAATTCCAAAACCTATCAATTTTTCAGACTTTTTTCCGTGCGTGATGCCAGCTGAATTTTGGAGCCGATCCTTCATTTTCGCCCCTTGCGGATAAAAAGATGAATGGGTGAAAATAAAACCAGCCAGGCTTGATTTTGTAGACCACCAGTGATTTCCTAAGTAAATGAAGTGCTCTCGAGCTCGTTGAGGGCAAAGCTGAATTACAAATAATCAGGGGGAAACATCATCAGACGGAGAGAAACAAGGTCAGAACTACTACCAATTAACTATTACTTTTTTTTGTGCAAGGCAAGCAACAAAAGCCATGCTAGTGCTTCAAACAAGGACACAGCAGTGGTCACATTACAGCACATTATTTTCAGACACACTTTAGTTGCCGTCGTCCTCAAACATAATGACTGCACTTCCCACCGCTGGCTAGCACTCACCATTACTTGACCTCCCACGGTATGTTGTATTGAGTGGCACACATACAGTAGCAGATGAAGAGCCCCCCCACATCAGGGTAGCCTTCATCTAATTGAGGCCTTTATGAGACTGAACAGATTGCATTTTGAAAGTGAAAGGCCCTATGCTTGAACAAAATGTCTCTGAAGTCATTTCAGAGGGAGATTTGCTTTAGCTGCTGCTATTTCAACTCAACGGAAAGATGTTCTGAATCGCTCTGAAAGGACAAATTCTCCATCGCTGCTGTGTAAAGTTGAACTTTCCACAGCTCAGATCAGCTTAATGGATCAGAATAACTTGATAAAAAATCTCAAAGTCATCCCATGAGCCGAGGCAAGTTTAGACAAAGTCAAATTTGCCGCTGCGTTTCATCATACCTCTGCCTCACATTTCCTAACTAACTTGGCTCTGTGCGGGGCCTTTCAAAAGAAGAAATAACCTACAATGTTTACAGGACGCTTCAGAAAAATTGGTTTAAAAAATGCGCCAAAGGAGTCCATCTGTATACCAGTCCATCTGGTGTACAGTAAAGCAGGAAATTAGCAAAAAAAAAGAAGCATTGACGCTGTTGTTTAGTGACGTCTCAAACGGCACAAGCAGAAGCACTTTACTGCAGTTAACAATGTGCGTGTGTGTGTGTGTGTGTGTGTGTGTGCATAAGCTGTTTTTTATTGCGTGTGCAGGCATGCATGAGTTCAACGTTTCCTAAGACAATAGTGACAATTGCAGTTGGATCTCAGTCGGCTGTCAGAAACTGCTCTGAAATGTAAAGATATATATATATAGACAGAGAGAGAGAGAGAGAGAGAGAGAGAGAGAGAGAGAGAGAGAGAGAGAGAGAGAGAGAGAGAGAGAGACAGAGGATTCTGACAGATTTCTGTGACAATGTGCCTTACAGCCACTTCCTCACTGCTTTTTTATCCGGTGCCTCTGGTGAAGTACACACATGAAAGTGGAGGAGGCATCGCATGCAGCCAAAACGGTGAACGGCACCATTAGGGATACAAAACAACTGTCACCTGAAGCCAGAGTCAGCGGATTTGACGGCTCACCTCACCTTCGTTTTAGTTTGTTTGCAGTGAAGTTAAACAGTGTAATGATAAGCTTAAAACGTCCATGGAACTCTTGATAACAGCAGGATAATTAGATCCCATTTTTACAAATGATTCCCTTTATTAGGAGTAGCACTTGTAGCAACTGGAGCATTCTCTAAATATATACCCACCTCTTTTTTCTTCTCTCAGGAGTTTGTATGAACCTCCGTCGCCAACAATCACAACAGCAGCAGCTACGAATCCAAATGAAGCAAATCAATCAAACCGCCTACTACTCTTCCTCCCCCCTCCTTCCCACCAGCAGAGAAAACAGCTGCCGTTAAAGTGGAGCTAAAAATGGGAAAGTTTGCTTCCACTCGGGGTCGGGTTTCCTTCGGAGAGCAGTGGGGTGTGAGCAGGGAGGCAGGGAGAGGTGGGCAGGTGCGTCTGGCTGTGCTGGCGACGTTCAGTTTCCTTGTTACCTTTGCTACACCTCGGCTAATCATCTAACTCAGTGGTCGGTCCACCCGGCAGGAGCCTCAAATGCCTCGCCCCTCCCTCCGCCCTCCCCGCGTTGGCCTCAATTAGTGGGGAATTAAAGTCCTGCTTCACGGATGGGATTCATGGGGGACACTGCTCCTTAATTACAGCAGCTCTCCATGTGCTGCTGGGGACTGATTGCAAGGCAAGTCATCCCCCAACCCAGCACCACCTCAGCCCTATTTGGGATGTAGCCTTGTTGAAATCAGCAGGCAGATGCAGATTAGTTATTCAGCTGGTACGATAGCGCAGAGCTACAAGTGTCGCTGTCATTTTTTTTCTTTTTTCATTTTCTCATCCTGCTGCCTCCAACAAGTCAAGGGAGAGAAGAGTATTGTCTTTGTTCTAATGCAGAAACAGTAGACAGCACAGCTGTGAGGGAAGTTTGGTTTGGAGGCCTCGCTTTTGTTACAGTTTGTCCAAGGCTGGCAAAAATACACATAACAGACTTTTGGAGACTAGAATCTTCTTCCCACCTACATTTGGACTAATTGTCTGTGGCTGCATTGTAATTGTAGAACTTCGCTGAATATTTCATACCATATGCTACATAAATGTCCTCTTTAAATTGAAGCAATGGGCTTAGACCTAACTTATTTTAAGCTTTTTTTCTTATTCTTATCAATCTATTTATCATCCAGTCTATTATAACACAATTCTAGAGATGTACCCTTGGATACTCCATATGCTCGTATGCCCTGGAGTCAGTGCAGTAAGTTTAAGACAGCCTTCTCCTCATTATGTCCCAGATGTAAAAAAGAAACTGGTAGCTTTACTCACTGTTTGTTTCTTGCCACAAATTTAAAAAGAAGCCTCAGAGGAATTCAAATTTCGGGTACTGGTGTAGTTGCTACTCCTGTTGCTAGGCATGTCAAATGCAGATCATAAGCCAGGTTCACAACCTTTTCTGGCTCAGGGCCCCAATTTTTCAGAGCTGAACACATTTGCAAATCCAGCTACTTGCAACCTTTTTTTCTTTTTTTTGCCATTGGATATGTTTCCATTGACTTAGAATTATTCTTACTGAGTCCGAAAGTGCATTATGTTGAAGCTGATGCTCATCTGAACCCGCCATGTCTAACGAGATGGTTGTGCTTGCGTGTCATGTGGCAGCCTGCAGTGCCAAATCAACGGATGTAGTCGGGATTGAACATCTAGCCTGGAAAGGTACTTTGATTTGGAAACCACGTTTGAAAATGCACCGTGTCACCTTTGAGTAATTGCCTCTTGCTCCAAACCAAAACTCCTTGTCACGTTCGATCAGTTCTGAAGTCAATCAGCTGTTCGATAGCACCAGCAGACCCAATGAGGTTTGCATTGCAGTGGAATGGGTCAATCAGACACTCAAACGTTTTGCTAACTTGCAGGCCTCCCAGACATCACAGGAAGATTTGCTCCCATTACTATGTATACAGCTGTGCTGAATGACATTTTAAGTCCAATTTAAATTACATTTTTTTTTTTAATATTCCCAAACTTTAGATTAAAGTAATGTTGATTCAACATTAGTTACATTCACTATTAACAATTAAATATTAATTTAATACTGAAAAAAATCTATTTTTAATAACTTCCTTGTTGCATATTAGTCAGAAATATGCTATTTTAATACAGACAAATTGTTTCAAAGTCTGCAAAAAAAATCATATCTGCAATGGAAAAATAATTACACCAAAAAGTGTCATTTATTCCAGCAATAGCTTTACACTATATATTCCATTGACGATGCTGCCTCAAATGGAGACTCAAGAGCATTTAATCTGAAAATAAGGCGCCGACTGAACCTACACTTGTGTCCTCACGGGGCCTCGAGCCTCTGATGGTTTGATATGCATTCTTTATTTGGGGAGGCAGAAAATTACACAGCCTGTTTCCACAACCCACGTCTCAACATGGCTTTTTGTGAAAAGGTTGGAATAATTGCTCTTTGTCTTTGCACCTGTGTGCTACCGAAAAGCCAGAAAAGCCTCCTTGAATTTCCATGAAAAAAGCCCATAAGAGCCACTCGTGGGATGGGAGCAGCGGCAGGCTGAAGTGGCTGCAATATTCTGGAATTAGCAATGATAGCTGAATACTCAGGGAGGCAAGTGGGTACATCTCCTTATGTTATTTTTACCTTTCATTTCGGAAAAGTCAGAGGGAGAAGAGTGAGAGGGAGGCATCCATAAAATGAATCGTTTGAATTTTGATGGTACTGTTAGCGTCCAACCTTGAATTAAATCTGAATGTAGAAAATATTAGCAAGCTATGAACTAAATAGCAGCTGAACCTTGTCTTTAAGCAGGAAATGCCCACCTTCAGCATCACACATTTGTATTTGGAGGTAGTATTTTCCTGTCACGGCGCATATCCCCTTTGAATAGAATAGCCCTTGGTGAATTAACTAAACTATTTCAAAGGAGAGGCTCAGCCTGAGCCTCACAAACAACAAAGATGGCCTATTTCTCTTTCACTGGGAAACAACATGCAGACTGTATCCACTGCATGGCTCTTGACAAATGTCACGAGGCTACCCTTCACATTGGATTTTGCACTTGTATCAATAGTTAGGGAGGTTTCATAAATCAGCTGAGACAAGTTTTTCCCAGTCTTCTCAGAGCTTAGATTTACAGTGGTGTCAATGATGGTATGACAAACGAGGCCCATTGTCACTTTTGAAGAAAAAAGGAAGGGGACATCAAAAGATAGATGGATATACGTTGGAACAGGAGGGAGGGAGGGAGGGAGGGAGGAGAGAGCATTCAGGATGAGAAGGGGGATGTGTTGATACAATACCAGGTCAATAGGAGCATTTTTTTTTTTAGCTCTGCCGTAACCTACTGACCCCTGCTTAAACGCATATTGGCATGTTCTGATTCATGTCAGAGAAAATAATGTTGGGTAAATATGCGTATACATGTGGAGTGTGTGACAGTGTGTATAGGAACATGTCTGCATGAATGTGTGCTATATCACCACCATGGCAGATGAGTGGTGGAGAGGAAAAAGCAAGAAAAACATTCACAGCTGCCGTGTGACTGTTAGAAGAGCACTGAATCCAAGGTAGAAATACAAATAATGACTGATTGTGAGAATGTGTGCAGTGTCTTGTGGCAGATACGAACTGGATGAAATACGAAAATATGGAGATGGAATGAAAGCTTTTTACTTAGATTTGATATGTATTCTTCTTTTAGCTCTGCTTTTGATTGATGTAACCAAGGCCAAGACAATGTCAGGAAATGACAGCTCTATCAGTATGTATACCTCTATCTCTATAGACATACACACACATATGTATATATATATATATATATATATATAACACATACATACATATATACACACACATACAAATAGAAGTAGTGTAAAATTGAACAGAGCTCCATCTAACAGAAACAGACAGCCCAAGGACATGCTCTCGAGGTCACGGTACTGGCCAACAACTGTTTGATTAACAAGTGATGTCTGGGGAGAGCACACCAGTCCCACCACAGTAAGTAACATATTCCTTTCATTTACTATGGATATTAAAACATTGATTGAAGCAGCTTTAAAGTAATACTTCACCCACAAAATGACAATTTTGACATCAATTAATCACCCAGTTTTACCTTGAATTCTTGAAAACTCACTTGCCTCCACAATGAACAAAGAATCATTGCACAGGATAAAAAAATCCATTCACAAACACAATATTAAGGTTTTAGCAAAGATACTTGGTTGGGAAGAAGTATACGACTGGATGAATAGGACTTGGATTACACTGCAGGAGTTGAGCTTTTTGATTCTTTGTTTACCGTGGAGGCATGCAAGAAAAGCTACATTTTCTTCAAGAATTCAAGGTGACACGGGGTGAGTAATTGATACAAATGGTCATTTTTGGGGCGAAGTATTCTTTTAAAGACTCAGATCAAACATGAAATCAAGTAAAGTGCCCTAAGATATCTATATCTTGTGATATCTAGCCATTCAGTTTGGGTTTTGTGAAATCCAATTCTCAAACTTCTGCCGCCACCCTGATTAAGGTAAATGGGATTCTGTTTTGAAAAAATAATCCTTTTGATTCAATTTCACCCCCATTGTATTGGGGAGGTGGCGGCACAAAACTCCCAGACTGACATACCAAACCTCTGCAGATAAAAAACAGAACTATCTGCATGGTCATAGAGGTCTGGGGGAAGTGACCCTTTCAAGACAGAATCCTCGATTAGTTCAAAATGTCAGAAGAATGTCAGAATACTCGAGGCAGCGAGCAGCCTCGTTTGCGGAAAGATACACCAAGAAACAAATGAAGTGCTTCAATTCCACCATAATTAAATGCTGACATGAGTCTTCTTGAGCATCAGCCTGAAAACAATCCAAAGGTGGCTCTTGTCACAGTGCTGCCAGAAAGTAACGCCACTCTCGCTTATTTCCCGTTTGACACCCTGTGTTTAGTTCTGAAAGCAGCCATGTTGAGGCTTTGGTAGTTTGCACAAAAGAGAGTGGATGGAAGCAGCGGGTTTGTTAGCAGCACCAAATTAAAATGCCATTATGTATCTCTATTCTTAGCTGAGACTGCTGCAGGGATCTCCCACATGTCTGGCTTTGTTCAGAGAAGTGGCTCGCGGTTTCAGAAAAGTTCACAATTTAGGGGGTGGGGGGGGGGATTTGTTTTTTTTGGGCTTTCTATTTAGTTATGGTAGGTGTCTATCTTGGATACCCTGTTTCTGTTATTTGGTTTGGCCAAGCCACTATACTGTATATCTTCCCTCAAACGTCATTGTGAGTTTGTTCAGTTAATGCAGTTAATACGTTTACCTCGATTATAGGCCTAGCTATTCAATTCTTGGTTACTAATGGCTTTTTGACAGCTCCTGTTTCCTTACTGTATGTTCAATGACAAATGCCATAAACTGGCTTGTAGTTGCCATGGAAATTATGCATGAGTCAGCGCCATGTTGTGCAAATGATTATGAGTATGATCAGCTTGAACAAAAGTATGCAACGTTTGCTAGTTTTGTAACGCACTCATGATTTTCGAATCAGTGTGAATCCGTTGAAATCACGCTCTTCAAAAACGTGTTCAGAAATAATGAAAAATAAATAATTGCCGGACATAGGGGCGAACAAACTAAATCTATTTCAACCAAACCGTATGTTTTTTCACAGTGATGTATTTATTTCTCAAAATGGCCACTTAGCACTTATGAGTGCACTTGAAAAAAATGTCATGCAGTTACAATTTCTTTCAAAGGTCTGTCGAGGGCGAGTAGAACAGCTCTCAGTTGCTGTTTCGTGAGAGATGGCAGGATTTTTTTTCTTGCTTTGATTTTCACTTTTATTTTAGGGATGAGCACATTGTGGCGCATTGAGAATGTATTTGAAAAAAGGCCGAACTTACGTGATTTGAAAATGATTATGCAAAGTAATTTTGTACTTTATGAATATGAAGTAAATCATAATGTGCACAAATATGTCTTTATCTAAAATAAAATGCTAAAATAATGTTGGACATGAACATGGTTACAGGTTACTGTTGCTTGTTACCAAACATATGTGCTGGTGTCATGTTTTGGGGCTGACTCAAAGCCATACTCGGAATAACAACAACCTCTACCTGACTAACGTCCACCAGACAATCTCATATCGTTCTCTTCTCATTTTGCAGAGAGCTCACAGAACAGCAAGCATTTTGTGCTATTTTCTCTTTATTACCATGGAGTGAGTTTAGCTGAATCCTCCTCCTCCTTTCCTCCCTCCGTCCCCCAGGCAGTGTCGCGGGCGTAAAAAAAAAGCAGCCTGTTGAGCAGCCATCAGTCTGCTGGCATTTGATCAATGCCCAGGTCCCTTTGTGCTGCTAAGCGACAGATAAAAAAGACTGTTATCAGCTCCACAGCATCAGCTGCAGATAGCTACGTTGCAGTGGCAGAGCTGGCCAGTGGAGCTGAGGGTGTGTGTGTGTGTGTGTGTGGGGGGGGGGGGGGGGGGGGGGGGGGGGGGGGGGGGGGGGGGGGGGGGGGGGGGGGGCGCCTTACACTTCAGCAAAGTGTCGAAAGGGAGAATCAGTGAGGGAGGGATGAGGGGGAGGATGGGGCAGCACACCGTAGGTCAACGCCTTGATACAAGGTTTTACAGCTGTCACAAGCCCTTTGGAGAGAAACACAGGGGGGGGGAGATGAGGGGACGAGGGGAGCGACAGAGAATAAAAGGGAGGCAAAGATTACGTGGAGAAATGGTGTAACAGACGGCCTGAACCTGCAGGAGAAGGAATTGGACAGTGCTGTTTGATTGAACTGCGTCTTTGACTGTGACCGAGAGCAACACCGACAAAACACGAGGTAGCAAAACACACATACGCAAGCTAAAACAGCATATATGTCATTTGGATGCAAACACAAATATGAACCAAGTCACATTCATGCCATCGAACCTCCTTTTTTTTTTGCCAACATTCCCCGTCTCCAGCCCCGTCAAACACTGCCCCCGCCTCTTTGAAGAGTCAATGAGGAGCATTGATTGGAGTGTTTATAAGACCTTTTCACACTGAATTCCTTGATAATTTTGTCAGCACCCTCTTCTGTTTGAAGGAGTCAAATATATTCAATTTGTGGCACCACTTTGAATAAAGCAAACAGAAAAACTTTACACTTGTAAACAGCCTAATGGATTGAAGTGTCCAATTCGGCGAAGCGACAGATGGTACAAATGAGCGACATGGAAGAATAAAACTGATTCTGAAGCAGTGCGTGACAAGCAGAGTAATGACACGATGCTTGGAGGGCTTTCTTTTTTGATGTGGATTACTGGGAGCGACAAAGAAAACAATGGTGTGACGAAAGGCTGACAAGAAGGCAGATATCAGCTGCTATTAAAGACCCTGAAGCGCAGACAGAAATAGTCTCTCTAATTTACTCAGGATGGGAGGAGAGGAGAAGTTTTGAAAATTGTTTCACAAGAAAAAAAAAAAGCCGTGGGATCAAGCCAGGAAATATATAGTCAGAAAAACAAAATGGAATGCAAAAGGCAACTTGCCTGGGGCCCAGACACATTTTTTGATGAATGATCACATTCAGCGCTAACCTTGACAAATACATTGTGCTTCCTGTCATTGCTTCACAATAAAAGCCATGCCGGTTGAACATCGGAAATGTTTGCTCTTAGATGCTTGTTTAGAAAAGGAGATGCACTTATGACTTCTGGTAGTAGTTCTCTTGAATACCTATGTTGAATACACTTATTGTAAGTCGCTTTGGATAAAAGCGTCTGCTAAATGACTGTAATGTAATGTAATGTTTGTGTTGGAGGAAATGTCTGTTGTGTAAATACATTTTTTAAGACCTAATCCGATTTTCTTGCATTTTTAGTTTAAGCTGTTGTGTATTTACATCCTGTAATTACCTCGCTGTAAAAAGCTGTTTCCATTGTTAGTGGCGGAGTCCCCTATTCCTGTGCTGGACCCAAGTTGGAATTCACATGAAAATGTTGCTATCAGCCTCTCTGGTTGTTGTTCATTCTTTCACAGTCGTGTCGGAGCTGTATTAAGTTACTACTGATCTGAACATTTCCTACTGCTTAAAGTGTTTGGCTAGCACACGACTGGGTTCTATTGTGAAGCAGCCACAGGAAACACAATGTGTTTCTCACCACGGTTAGCAGTTAATGTGAACTGTGTGTACAAATTGCCTGTTGCCACCATTAACCACGGGTGTCAGCAAATCAACCAGGAAATCTGAAATCTTAAGGAGCACAACTTTAAATTAAAGTTCATAGGTATTATTTAAAAAGTTGCACTCAGATAAAAAAGTATTCATATTGACTTCTGCATAAACTAATGCTATCTTAGCAGCATTTAAAGGTTGTAGCTAGTCCATTTACCCAATATTATGCTTGATTGCTGTTTTGAGGTACTTTACTTACACTTTATGTAACTGTATACTTCTACCACTACTTCTGCTAGGAGGGAGTCAGTCCATTCTTTTCCAAAGGGACACAGTGTACTTGTTATTCTACTATATATATAGCTGACAGCTGGTGACTGGCTACTTTGCAGATTCAGATTTTACTCACACAAAAATGTTATTAACAAATAAATGATGCCTTAGAATAAAACGTAATTATCCAGCAGTATATAACGTATTTAAAATGACCTACACCTTTGTATGTATAATACTTGTACTTTTAACTAAGTAAAATTCTGAATGCAGGACTTATTATTATTAGAAGTAACCCCACATCACCTTAACCAATATGCCAATGTGAACATTTCGAAAAGAAATAAGGTGGAAATAAGGCCGATGGACACCACATGTCTGAGTTTGCCTATGGCTGTCAATTTATTAAATCTGCTGCCGAATTTTTGCAAAAAGAAACACAAAAAAATAAGACGAAATTCATATTTCTCTTACCGCCATCAATATTACTGAGAGAGTGGCAAAACTAATCTTCATTCAAATTCGAACCATGATATTCACAGTAGAAATTGCTAAGTCATTTTGTACCCATTTAGGCAGCTTTTCTCACTTGGGGTGCATTATGACAGTTTCAGAGAATGATTCTTGCATTTTCTGCTGTGATTGAGCTGGAAAAGATAGGCCTAGGAGGAGGTTAGGGGTAATGACAGGGGGTTCCTGTGTGTGTGTGTGCGTGTGTGCATGTGTGCATTTCTCAGTAGATGGGTGTCTAATTGGTGAAGGTCTTTCTGCAGTCACTGCCATGGACACTGATGTGAGTCTTACTCTACAGAGCTTTTGTTAGGGTTTTTTCCCTCCCTCTTGTCGTCGTCTGCCACTTTCCTTCTGTCTCTCTCGTACCTCTCATAGTAGCCGCCGTCCTTGTTGTCTGTTTTCTTCTGAGACTATTATGGCCTTCAGTGTCTGTTAGCAGGGAGCCCACACTGGTGCTCGTTTTGTGCACCCATGCGTGTGCGTGTTTCATGATTCAGGATTGCTTTATTTGTCCCAATTACGCAGACAATTATAGTGCAGTGACCGACATTCACAGTGCATTCACAGACTTAATGAATTAAGGCTAAGTGTAGACATAAAACGCTTTGTCACTCCTCACCCTCCTTATTTCCTCAGTTGTAGAGATTCACTGAATGGAAGCAGTTTGTACCCGATGGAAGCAGTTTGAAAGCAGGACAGGGAGGGTTTAGAGATAATTTTACAAGCCTGTTTAATAAGACTCTTGTCAAAACTGTGTGTTTTGTGTGTGTGAGTTTCCTCCTCAAAGTCTATTGCGTCGCAGATCAGTCGCTACACAACCTGCCCATGAAACAAGCAGGAGATTAAACTTACAGGAGGACGGCATCATTAACTGTGTATAGTTAAATGGTAATGGGCATGCTGCTGCCTTTGAGCACAGAAGGAGGATGGTATAAAAGTGCAAGAGCAGAGGAAGGTTGAGGAGAGGGGAAGAGAGAAGAGAGGGCTCACAGTTTGTTTTTTATGCAGAGAAGTTTGACCGAGGGAGCTTTTTTTCACCAACCTTCAACTTCAAACTCATGCACATATTTAGACCTGGGAGCTGCCCCAAGTCTGCTCCTGCTGGCAGCCTCACGGCCCGATGGCATTTCAGTGGTAGTGAGTGGGAGGGAAGTGCGTTAATTTGTTCACTTCAACATCTACATTTTTCACGTCAAACAAACAAATTTTCACATCGCAGGGCTACCTCTGAAATTTCAGCTATCAAGCTAAGTCTAAGTGGTCATGCATGCAGCTGCCTCAACTTCAATGACATTTAAGCCTATTTAGACTTTACCGAACGCTCAGCAACAATCACAGGTAAATGGTAAATGCTAAGTAGCAGTAGCATGAGCAGAGAAAATATTTGAAGTTTGAAGTTAAACTGAATGAGCAATGTCAGTGCAGAAATATCTACATGCATCAACATTTGATGGATAATTTGGCTAACATTAACCACCAACAACATTAGCTTTTTGTCCATCTCTTTAAGATGCAAGTTGGAGACTGCACTGTAACAAATTGCTGTAAAAATACAAGAAATTCTGAACAGCAATGTACTGTATAATAATAATGAGGTTATTAGGAGGTGGTTCAACTGTCGTAGGACAGCACTGAAGGCCCAGGTATAAAATACATGGCCCGCCACTGAGTAATCGTGTACGTAAGTGAAGGAAAAGAGGAAGGACGTGTTGCAGGGAAAAATGTCAGCTGTGCGTGTTTGGGGAGACAACTTTCTCAAACCTCTGAGGAGGCCCACAAGCTAAGAAAAACAAGTAGGGGTTGATGTGGGGTTAAGACAGGTGATGGTGTTGTGTGCTTGGTTCTGTCTGTCTGTCTGTTAGCAGGCCACACATCTGGCTGCAGACAGGGCTTGAAACGTTGCCTTGGCAGGGTATGAAACTAACTCGAAATCAGTACTAGTCCCAAGGACTAGTAGGTTCATAAAACTACTAGTCCTGAGCAATCTTTACTAGTCCTTCATGAAGCTTTGGGGAATGTAGCAATCACGGGGTGTAGGGATGTGTGTGTGGAGGAAGACTCTCCCAAGGCAATTATCTAAAAGTGAAATCGCAGAGATGCAAGGTACTAATCAAGAGTTTTATTGTTTGTAACATTATGGCTGTACAAAGATTGATGCATGTTACATCATGATGTCATTATATTATAATTACACAGGAAGCAGAAGAACAACGTCAAGGACGGTAGGCTATAATGTTCATTCAGCTAGCATGGGTACATCAAGTTCAGCATTTATATCAAGTTGAGGAATTCCGCTATGGAACGTACCGGCTAAAAATGGAGCTATATTCCGCCGTGGGGAGTAACAGCATGTCACCACGGCAGTTTAAGCAGTGAACGCTCGGTGCCCAAAACAATACGCAGTCTATGAATAAAGCAGGCATTTGTTCTAATTTTAGATTAATTATTTTTGTTAGATCACAAAAAGATATTGGGTGTTAGTTCATGTGCTGCAGTGATAAGAGCTTAACCATCTATATTTCTTCCGCGGACGAATCTTGGCGGGCCGCTGGTGAAACTGAAAGAGAGGCCCGGCCTGATTGATGAATATAGTGCCTTTCGCATTGCGTAAACAAAAAATTATAATCCAAACAAAATAGTCTAATATCCTCAACAATTTGGGGAATAGTGGAATGTTACTGTTGGGGATTCGACCCCTGAGAGACTGGTGTAAAGATGATTATTGACCACTACAGGGTTCCGGTCAGAGAACACGCAGACATCTGTTTGTTCCATACGTTACTGTATTCAGTCTGGCATACAGTGTTATAGTTTGGTGACAGATTTTACAGATGTTGAAAGATGTTGAACGAGTTTATCGAAGTTGACCGAGTTTCTGGAATAAACACAGAAAACGAATTACAGAACCGAAGCATTAGCAATAATAAACCCTTAACTAAAGCAAACACACATACATTCACAGGAATACAGGCTCGCTAGCCAGGTTAGCCACTTAGCTCAACTTTGGGCTATTATTTGAACGGCTAATTACAAGACAAACACTTACTGACAGTAAATGCACTTAAGAACATAAGTACAACTACAAACGGAACAGTTACGCCACATAGGCTCAAAGTTACAGTTGATGACTTACATCATCAATGACTCGATCTGACTGTACCGTTGGTCCTACGGAGGATCTACGGTTAGCGCAACTGGAAGCGGAAACAGTTCGCAACGTCAAATACAGTTTCAGAATAAAAGCGCATACACTTTATCGTCTCTGTCCGTGAAGAATTTACTTATCGGGAAAGTCTTTTTCCGGACATAAATAACGAATAAAGCCTCTCAAATTTCACTCGCCATGAGGACTAGTGAGAATGACAATTTAGGTAGTCCCTCCAAAAATCCACTCGCCTCGGGCTAGCGGACTAGCGTTAGTTTCCGACCCTGCTTGGGGATTGACAGGCTTTATTGTGTGTTAATGTGCTCCCATCCACCACTTGTCCGCCATGCGACATGGCCTGTCACACCACTTTGTAACAGTGGGAGAGAGGTCGTAACATACGTGTACGTGCATGCACAAACACACACACACATATACAGTCCATCTAACGTTTTGTTTAGGGTGTGAGAGAGAGAGGGGGGGGGGGGGCATAGACGCAGAAATACAGATATAGAGAGAAATAGATTTCTCATTCATTCACTGGGGGAGAAGAGTAAAGTGTTGTTCACGGATTTGAGGACCATTTAGAAGAAAGAGCTGAAATGAGCTGAACTGGAAACTCCCAGTGTGAAGGGCAGAATAGAAAGAGCACAGCTGCTTACTGACTTACAGGGATTTTTAATTTGGAGGTTTGATATTATGGTGTGTCTCTCTCACACACACACACACACACACACACACACACAGGCATCAAAATACATCAGTGAGCCCTGCCGTTCCCTCCATGCTTGCTTTTCTGTATTCTTGCCAAAAGTAATCCATGATTGCCTCTGGAGAAGCTTGTTATATGTGTACATCTTAATGTTTCAGCATAGCAATTTCATCCAAAAGAGCAACCCACCAAAAGTCAATTGTTAACAACACTGTTGTGCTTGTAAATCACTCTTAGATAAATATAGTGCAGCTCAAAAAAAAAATTTCAAAAGACGTGGTTCATAAAATGTGCTATATGTTAAAGGGCAACAAAGTCACTGTTTTAAACGGGTAGAAACATTTTCTAGCCTGGGAGCTTAGACAGAAAGCCGCACGGTTTATATGTAAACAAATGTCAAGCGAAATGATTTTCAATGCAGAAAAGTAGTTTTCTAGGACAACAAACTGGCTGCTCCAGGTCAAAAGACTTAATATACAAATGCAGCTCAGCTTAAGTTGGAGGGTTGATGTTCGCAGGAGGCAAATTACAGCAACAAACTAGGTCAAAGATAAAGGTAGTTTTCCCTTTGATGTAGGCAGTGGCAAAAAAAACTTCACAAACTGGGATTTAACGGGTCTGATATCACGCCGAACTGGACATGAATGGAGATGAAACAGACCCCTTATCGACTCAGGTGGAGCAAACGTCACCAGTATTTAATATTACCTGGCCAGCTTTATTTTGGCAGTAACCTAAAAAAAAAACAGTCCATTGACAAACATGAAAACCTGCAACGTTCCAACTTTACCAGACAGGTGTTTTAACTTTTGAGCTTGTGCTCAATTATGTCACTGTGTTGCATTGCATTACACTAACATTCACATTGTAGAAGAGAACATTAGGGCCACCATTCATACAATATGGTGTTTCATTAGCTCAAATATTATTCACTTATAGGAAAAATAAGCACAGCTTATTCTTTCATCCAGGAACATTTTAGTGGTGATGATTTAGCAATTCGAAACGATACAGTGACCTTTACCTCATCGAGTCAGACAGCCTGAATGTGAACAAAGCTGGGAGACAATCGCAGCTGAATTCATGCAGGCTTGTTCAAAAAGATGACAGGTGGGTCTTTTCCATTGTCATACAGTCTGTATGTATCTGGTATTTAATGTAGACCTGTTATGAGTTATGTACCTCAGATGTGTGAAAGGCCCCTTTTCACCTGCAGGGGATGTCATCATACAAACTGTTGCATACAACAGCAAGACAGTAGTTATGATAAAATAAATGCCTGTCAAAAATATATTTAAAACATGAAAAGAATAAAGCAACTTCTCCTACTTACCGTGAAGAGTAAGAGTAACTTTTAAGAGAAGTGACCACATGATGACATCACTCCTGCTAAGGGCAGAAATAGCCAATCAGAGACAATGATTTCCCCTGCAACATCCCCATTGTTACTTCTTAAAAAACAAAAATGGAATAAGCCTGAAACTTTTTCTTATTGAACCACTGACATTATCAACAATGATGACATTATCATTAAAGTGAATTAAATAATATCATACTGTAACCGGTTGTATATGGACCCAAATGCAACACACAAGATTCCAGGGATCTTTGGCCTTTTATTACAAACTTCCAAAAACAGCAGGCAGAGTTAAACAGGGTCAGGATCAGAAGGCTGGTAGGTTTACCGGGAGTCAGGTAATGCGGGTAAAACAGGGGCAGGCAGGGTCGGCAACAGGAGATCAGTCCGTGAGAGCGTGCTGGAGAGTCTGGCATTGAAAATCGAACAACAATCTGGCAAATGTGTGTCTGGGAAGCGGAGTCTATATAGGGGCTTGATTAATGATCTGAGGCAGGTGAGTGAACAGGTGAAGGGAGTTAGACTGATGAGGAGGGAGTGACTGACAAGTAGAGTGAGGAGGGTGTGGAGCTGAACTGTGACGGAACCCCCCCTTTAAGGGACGGCTCCCGACGTCCCAAAACAACCACAACCAAGCCGGGTGGGCGGAGGGGGCCTGGAGGAGGGCTAATATTCATCGGACATCTCCATCCTCTCCTCATCATCGGCGGGTGAGTTGTCCTAGCCGGAAGACGGCTCCTCTTCATCCTCCCCAACATCTGAAGCTGCAGATGGAAAAGAGGGAACAGAGTCTGGCTGGGTAGCCCCAGTGGGCACCGAACCCTAGAGGGCTGGTCCGGATGGCAGCGGTGAAACTCCCTGATGAGAGGGGCATCCAGAATGTGTCGAGCGGGGACCCAGGATCTTTCTTCTGGACCATAGTCCTCCCAGTCGACCAGGTATTGTAGACCTCTCCCACGGCGGCGGGAACGAAGCAGGCGGCAAACCGTGTAGGTCAGACCTCCATCGATGAATCGCGGTGGCGGCAGAGGCTGTACAGCAGGAACCAGTGGGCACTCTCGAACCGGCTTCACCTTGGAGACATGGAATGACGGGTGGACCCGCATGGTCTGGGGCAGCTTGAGCCTCACTGCTGCAGGATTGATGACCTTCAGGATCTCAAATGGCCCAATGAACCTGGGTGCCAACTTCTTGGACTCTACCCGCAAGGGTAGGTCACGGGTCGATAGCCACACCTTCTGGCCAACCTGGTAGATGGGGGCTTTGGAGCAGCGCCGGTTGATCGAAGCAACCAAGTTGGGGGCAGAAAGGATATTGTCATTGCAAGGGGTGGAATCCCCCTTATCCACAAACTAGCGGGACTGGGCGTCAGGCTTGACGTTGCGGGTGCAGGGCCGGTAACAGAGGGAAAAGTTGAATCGGGTAAAAAACAGGGACCATCTGGCTTGCAGAGAGTTAAGTCTCTTGGCGGACTGAATGTACTCAAGGTTCTCGAGGCAAACTGGTCCCCTCAAGCCAGTGGCGCCACTCCTCAAGGGCCAGCTTAACAGCTAGCAGCTCCCGGTTACCAATGTCATAGTTCCTTTCAGCAGGTGAGAGCCGCCTAGAAAAGTCAAAGTCAGCTTTATTGTCAATTTCTCAATACTTTACATACAGAGGAGTTGAAAAAACGTTTCTCTCCAGTCCAACATACAAAGTGAATACAGATAATAAAGTGCAAAATAGATAGAAAACATTGAGACAACATATATATTCAGAAAAAACTATCATTCTGCAGCAGCAGTCAGACATAAGGTATTTAGCAGCAATCAGACATAGGGAGTCTTAAAAGTGAGGAGGGAGAGAGTTCAGCTTCCTAACAGCCTGGTGGACGAAGCTGTTAGAAAGTCTGGTGGTGCGAGCACGGTATCTTCTCCCAGAGGGCAGGAGGCTGAAGAGACTGTGTGAGGGGTGGCTGGAGTCGCGCACAATCATGGTCACTTTGCAGGTGAGGTTGTCATATATGTCCTGCAGGGAGGGGAGTGAGGAACCAATGATCCTTCCAGCTGTGTTCACCATGCGCTGTAGGGCTTTCCTGTTGTAGTCAGTGCAGCTTCCGCCCCACACAGTGATGCAGTTTGTCAGGATGCTCTCAATGGTGCCTCGGTAAAAGGTGCACATGATGGGTGGGGGTGTTCTTGCCTTCTTCAGTTTGCGGAGAAAGTAGAGGCGCCTCTGGGCTTTCTTTGCAAGTGATGTTGTGTTGGCTGTCCACGAGAGGTCCTCACTGATGTCCACCCCCAGGAATTTGGTGCTGCTCACTCTCTATATCAGCACCATTGATGGTCAGTGGTGGGTGTTGAGTGTGGCCTCTCCGGGAGTCAACAACAATCTCCTTGGTCTTGCTGTTATTCAGAAGGAGGTTGTTGTCTCTGCACCACGTGGTCAGAAGGCTGACCTCCTTCCTATAGTGGGTCTCATCATCCTTGGTGATGAGACCCACCAGAGTTGTGTCATCTCCAAATTTGACCATGTGATTGGTGCTGTAGGTTGTTTTGCAGTCGTGTGTCAGCAAGGTGAAGAGCAGTGGACTGATCACACAGCCTTGAGGGGATCCTGTGCTCAGTGTGATGCTGCTCGAGGTGTTGTTGCCGACACGTACTGCTTGTGGCCTCTCACTGAGGAAGTCCAGCGAGGTGTTGAGCCCCAGCTGGTCAAGTTTACAGATGAGTTTTTGTGGGATTATGGTGTTGAATGCTGAACTAAAGTTTATGAACAGCATTCTCACATATGAGTCGTTTGTGTCCAGATGGGTGAGGGCTGGGTGGAGAGCAGAGCAGATTGCATCCTCCGTGGACCGTTTGGCATGGTATGCAAACTGGAAAGGGTCCAGGGTGGGGGGAAGAATGGATTTGATATGAGACATGACTAGCCGTTCAAAGCACTTTATGGGGGTCAGTGCCACCGGACAATAGTCATTAAAGCAGGACGGAGTGGATTTCTTTGGCACAGGTATGATGATGGTGGCCTTGAAGCATGATGGAACAACAGCTTGTCTCAGAGAAGTATTAAAGACATCCGTGAAGACATCCTTAAGCTCCTCTGCGCAGTCCTTCAACACACGACCAGGGATGTTGTCTGGACCTGTTGCCTTGCGGGTGTTGATAGTGGAGAGTGTCCTCTTCACGCTGGCAGCAGACAGGCACAGAGCCTGATCGTGGGGAGGGGGCGGAGTCTTTTGTGGACATGTGCTGTTTTGTGTTTCAAACCGTGCAAAGAAGCTGTTTAGGTTATTTAGCAGAGAGATGTTGCTGTCGCAGATCTGTGGCATGGGTTTGTAGTCCGTAAGGGTCTGAATGCCCTGCCACAGGCTCCGTGTATCTCTGCTGTCTTTAAAGTGACAGGTTATCTTGTTTGAGTATTCCTGTTTTGCTTTCCTGATGCCGTGGGACAGGTTGGCTCTCGCTCTTCTCAGGCCAGTTTCATCCCCGGCTCTGAAGGCGTTGTTTCTGGCCCTCAGCAGGGCGCAGGGGTGGAGTTTCTGGTCGCTGGCAGCCCGCTGGGATAGGATGGCCCCCACCCCAACATCGGAGGGATACACCTCCACAACAAACTGTCTCTCTGGGTCAGGGACTTGGAGGATAGGGGCAGAAGTAAACTGGGCCTTGAGGTTCCGGAAGGCCTCCTCAGCCGAGGGTGACCACTGGAACAGCACCTTGGATGAGGTAAGGGCCGTGAGTGGGGCAACCACAGTGCTATAGCTGCGGATGAACCTCCGGTAGAAGTTAGCGAACCCCAGGAATCGTTGCAGCTGTTTACGTGAGTCAGGGACGGGCCAGGACGTAACAGCTGACACCTTGGCAGGATCCATCTGCATGATCCCCTGTCCCACGATGTAGCCCAGGAAGGAGACAGATGAGGCGTGGAATTCACACTTCTCTGCCTTAACGAACAGAGAATTCTTGGCATTGAAGGACTGCTTGGACATGGTGAATGTGCTCCTCTCGGGACCTGGAGGAAATCAGAATGTCGTCAATGTAGACGAAGACCTGTTTGTTTAACATGTCTCTCAGCACATCATTCACCAAGGCCTGGAAGACGGCTGGGGCATTGGTGAGACCAAAGGGCATAACCAGGTATTCATAATGTCCAGTGGGGGTGTTGAAAGCCGTCTTCCACTCGTCACCCTCTCGGATCCGGACCAAGTGATAGGCGTTATGCAGGTCTAGCTTGGTGAAGATGGTAGCCCCCTGCAGCAACTCAAAGGCAGAAGAGATGAGTGGGAGTGGGTAGCGGTTCTTAATGGTAATGTCGTTGAGGCCCCTGTAGTCAATGCAAGGCCTCAGTGATTTGTCCTTCTTTCCCACGAAGAAGAACCCCGCACCAGCAGGTGAAGAAGAGGGACGGATGATCCCAGCAGCTAGAGAGGAATTTATGTACGCCTCCATGGCCTCTCTTTCGGGTGCAGATAAGGAATACAGGCGGCCCCTGGGTGGAGTGGTGCCTGGTTGCAGGTTAATGGCGCAATCGTAGGGGCGATGTGGAGGCAGAGATGAGGCCCTGACCTTACTGAATACCTCCCGATGGTCATGGTATTCAGTAGGCACCCCTGACAGGTCTGAAGCAGAGCTGGATCAGGCAAATCAGGTGACAGGATGAGCTCCACCCCAGGATGACTCCTGTGGCCCAGTCTATGTGGGGGTTATGGTGGCAGAGCCAGGGGTACCCCAGGATTAATGGATGCTGGGGTGACCGCAGGATAAGAAACCGGATGGTCTCATGGTGGTTACCAGACAGGAGCATACGGACTGGCGTGGTCTGGTGAGTCACTGTCCCCAGTAGGTGGCCATCCAGGGCACTGGCAGGAACAGGGCATGGCAGGGGTACCCGGTCGATACCCAGCTGAAGGGCTAGGTCCTCATCAATGATGCTGTCGTCCGCACCAGAGTCAATGAGCGTAGTGAGGGTCTGGGATCCGTTCGCGAGCAGAAGCTGAACGTGGCAAAGGGGTCTTTGGTTGGGAGAGAGTCTTGTGGTTCGGCTCACCAGTACCTCCCCTACTACTGGCGAGCCGTGCCTTTTGCTGGGCACCGGGATATGAAGTCACCAGCCTGGCCACAGTACAGGCAAAGGTTTCCCCGGCGGCCGTGCTCACGTTCCTCTGGAGTGAGACTGGTGCGCCCCACCTGCATGGGTTCAACGCCTCCAGGTTGAGGCCCTGGGATGACGCTGGTAGCTGCTGGAGGGCCTCGAGGCAGGGTGGAAAGGCGGCGATCTGTCTCCCCCTTGCATCGCTCCTGTCACCTTGCCTGGATGTGTCTGTCCACTCGGGAAGTCAGTTCCACTAAGCCATCCAGGTTGGCAGGCAATTCAAAATAAATCAGTTCGTCTTTAATATACTCAGCTAGTCCAGCCAAAAAAGCATCACACTGTGCTGCCGAGTTCCATTCAGTAAGGCGTGCTCTCGTGTGAAACTCAAGGGCATAGTCAGCAACTGTCCGGTCTCCCTGACGCAGTTCCATAAGTCCCCCGGTAGGATCAGGACCCTTGGAGACCGCCCCGAACACCTTGCGTAGCTCCGCAGAAAAAGCCAGGAAAGAAGAGCAGGCTGGCGTGCACCTCTCCCATTCAGCGGTGCCCCACAGTCGTGCCCTGCCTGTCGGGTGGTTGATGGTGAAGGCTACTTTAGCTTCCTCCGAGGCAAACGTGTAGGGCTGCAGGGAAAACAAGATGGAGCAGTTGGTGACGAATGGGTTGCAGCCCTCAGGTTCTCCAGCATAGCGCTCTGGGGTTCCCACACGGGGCTCGTGTACTGGAGCAGGTGTCGGAGGGACAGGAGGCGGAGCTGAGACTACATGCTGGGTCAGAACTGCTGTTAGTTGTTGGACCTGAGCGGCTAATGCAGCCATAGCTTGCTCCTGGGCTGCTGCTGACTGACGTGTCTCAGCGGCGATGTGGGTCATCAGCGCCTCATGCTGCTGGAGAGCCCCCTCGAAACGGCTCACTGGTGCAGGGGTGTGTTCTGGGTCCATGACTGGCCAGATTGTAATGTAACCGGTTATATATGGACCCAAATGCAACACACAAGATTCCAGGGATCTTTGGCCTTTTATTACAAACTTCCGAAAACAGCAGGCAGAGTTAAACAGGGTCAGGATCAGAAGGCTGGTAGGTTTACCGGGAGTCAGGTAATGCGGGTAAAACAGGGGCAGGCAGGGTCGGCAACAGGAGATCAGTCCGTGAGAGCGTGCTGGAGAGTCTGGCATTGAAAACCGAAGAACAATCTGGCAAATGTGTGTCTGGGAAGCAGGAGTCTATATAGGGGCTTGATTAATGATCTGAGGCAGGTGAGTGAACAGGTGAAGGGAGTTAGACTGATGAGGAGGGAGTGACTGACAAGTAGAGTGAGGAGGGTGTGGAGCTGAACTGTGACACATACACTAACTATTTATTTACATGAAGGAGAACCAAAGGGTAAAAGATGTAATCAGAAAGTCCATATTCATTTATTTAATTGGAGATAAAACTTAGCTGAATTTCAGGAGCAGGACCACACCTCAGCCACTCCCCCACTTCCGGCCACACTCCTATATATACCCACCCACTCCAAACCTCGGCTTGCTCACGCTTTCCGCATCCCACCCTCCCTCCCTCTTGTTAAACCATTTAACTTAAAGGTTATCTTCCCCCATAGTCACCATCCTCCTGTCCCACATGGACACCGGGGGGGTCTGCAAGGCCCGGGAGCCGCAGTGGACCCTCAACCTAGCCTTTCCCCAAACCGCTTCATCCAGGCTAATCTCCACCAACCATTCCCCAACGCTCCAAACAACCGACAAAGGCTGAGGTGGGGCCCTAAGCTAGTTAATTTTCAGCTGTAAGCAAATATGCAAAACAGCTCTGCTTATCGCAAATCTGGACACGCAATTATATGTAATAATTCTGAGTCTGACATGAACATAAAGTCAATAAGAGCATATCTGATTTCCTCATATCTACATTTTCTCATATTTGTCAAAGCACCAAATAAAATGTTAATTGTAATAAATAAATCACATGTCACAGCATATAGAATTATGAGCACAGAGTGATCATCATTCATCATTGCAGGCAGCTCATTTTTGACAGGCCCTGACAGCTTAAGTGTGTCCTTCTCTCGACCAACATCTGCTGCTGCAGTATACACTGTAACTCCACATGGCCTGGAGCGGTGTGCTCTTCTCATATGAGCTCATAAACTTTCCATCTCCAGGAGGAAAACAACTCTGAGTGGATTTTGAAAAAGAGAACATGGTGTAAGGAGTACCATCACACAGGTTGTAACAGCTTTCAAAACACTCACATCATTACAATAAACCTCACCGGGAGACAAGTCTGTCAGACTACTCCAATTTAAAAAAGGTATTGCCTCTATGGTGACTGTATAGGCGACGTCTTCCCATTCACATTCCCTCTTTATCAACATACTTGTATTTACAGTTCATTTGTTTGGCTATTCAATTCCATGCCTCTTAAACAAAGAGCATAACATTTGTCTTGCAGGTATTGGACCACGATAATTAATGTAATATAATAAACGCTTACAGACGATGGATGGATGGATTTCTGTATTTGCAGCGTTTGTTTCTAAATGTTGCAGACGTCTTATCAAATTAGAGAAGTTGCATTGCGTTGAGCTCTCAGGTCCACCACACATGCTGCTAGATAGAATAAAAATCTGATGGAACTTTTGGAATTCCAAGGTCTTCAACTAATTGTCAAACAGTCGGTATACCAGTACATCCCCATGTAGTGGTACGGAGGCTTTTTGACTATACCAAAGGCATTCCTAGGAAGAATTTATATTCACGACTATACAGTCTCTTGCTTTTAGAATTACTAATTTCTGTACAAACATTTTTTTGGGGGGATTCTTTGCTGTATATCTGTTTTTACTTGATGTTAAGTTTTCATATGAACAAATATTAGAAACTTCCCCTTCTTAGAACAGATAATGTTTTCAGAACTAAATCCCAGATCTCTAGAACACTCTGAATTCAAAGTAAAAAGGCCCTCTTTGCTACTTTTCTTCTCAATTTCCAAAGGGTGGGAGTGATTAAATCAAATCTTCTCTGTGATGTATCAAAGACTCAAAGCGACACTTGAGCGTGGAAGACTGCGCTCATCCACAAAAGCAAATGTGAATCTCCAGGTACTGAATTATTCTTGTAGATTTGATTTTTTTGATGAGGCAATTTTCTCTGGCTTGCAGTCTCAACATCTGTGCCCCTTCATGCACACACACACACACACACACACACACACACACACACACACACACACACACACACACACACACACACACACACACACACACACACACACACACACACACACACACACACACACACACACACACACACACACACACACACACACACACACAGAAACGTTTTCTCCCTGCCACTTCCATCCCATTTTGAGACCTTTGTGGTTTATGTCACTTTAGAACGACCTTTCCCCTTCCATTCCCATGGCTACCACTGTCACACCTGAGACCAGGGGAGGCTCATTCTGCTCACTTCACTGAGACACACTCCTAGCAAATGGCCTGTGTATAAAGACATTGTAGTGGTTAAACCTCACAAGAGCTGATATGGAACTTCAGTAATGTTATGTCTACTCTGCTTTTTTCTCTGCAGGGGTGAGTCATTGTGAGAGAGCAAATCTATTTGCATTACAGTAATGGCATATCTTAAAGACCTTCTGGGAAAGCAATGGAATCTTATTGAATTTAAATCTTGCATGCATGTTCTGTGTAGGAGAAGATGTGAGATTGTATGTGGTGATTAGACACTTTTGAATACATACAACTTTTCTTGTTGATATACAGCATAAGGAAATGTGGCTTATACTCATCTGGGTCCATTTGGTTGCTTTAATAACTGGCTAAACAAACTGTAGACAACATTATGCTCCATGTATGCCCATCATAGTGCAAAGGAGTTTGGCAACAGATTATTTATTTGGCCATCATACAGGCATAGATCCATCACAGAAGACCACCAATTAGACCTGAATGGAATAGAATCATGCAGTGCTGAGTTCTTATAAAAGTATAACACTTTTACTTTTGTCTGCAGACATACGAGGCAGTCCTTGTGCAAATCAGTGCAGCCTAAGTGTTGCTTTCAGCTCATGCATAGCAGCTTGCATTGCTGTCTGCCACTGTGTGTTTAATCACGCCAGCAGCATGGCTCTAAGGATGGCCATGTCTGTAGATTGATCGGCCTTTTGTCACTTTGGTCCAGGCTGGAATATAACTTTTGAATGAAATCTTGTCCTCCTCAAGGCCTTTACACACCAGGGGCCTTTTTTATTGGCATGTCTACATATTTTCTCTAAAAGTTGGTTTGTCATGAGTACAATCACAAAGAACACTGATATAATGCGGCAGAAAGGCAGCGTTATCTTTTTATATTTTTCTGCTTTCGCATCACAAATAAAGGCATCAACCAATCCTGATGTGTGGAACAGACATATTCAAAATGTACACTGCAGTTTACGATAAAATGTGGGCTTCGTAGTCTGAACCACTAGGCAAACTGTATTACTTCTTTCAACCTTGACAGAGGCAGTGCATACCAGATCCACTCCTTCCGTTCTTTCTTTTCACTATAAAAACCATCGACATCACTACATAACATCACTACATAACATTTTACCAAAGGGAACTGAAATTCTCTCAGAGCATTACGCTAAAAGGAATTTTAATAAAATAGATTACAGCAGCTATACAACATATTACCTCAGACAGCATGCTAGTCCCTGCTTTGGGTCAATAGGTTCCCGGTAGTTGGTCCTCTGTCCGCGCGGATCCATTCCAATGTTTAATTGAAAAAGTATTGCAATGCCCCCCCATGAGTAAAGGCCCTAGGACTGAATAACTCTGGTGATCACCTGACTTATCCTCTCTCACCATTAAAGAGTCAAAATGTATACTTGTCCAACACTTTAGTTTCAACTAAGGACATTCCCATCAGCCTCACCTCTATTTTCCTTTTTTTTGTGCTAATTAGCAAATATTAGCATGCTAACATGCAAAACTAAGATGCTGAACATGTTGAACATCATACCTGCTTCGCATGCCATGTTGTTGTCAACATGTTAGGAAGCTCTTGTTAGCATTAACGCCTACTGAGGGGGCCTTCTGCTGGACAAAGTGAAACATGTTTGAAATATCATTTGGCCTTTTGTAATAATTTCTTGTGTTGTTTTAAGCATTTTTTGTGCTTGCTTGTGGAGGAGTTATTCTGTTGTTTTCAAGTATGAAAAACAAAGATTTAGAGGAGCTGCTGAACATAGCTGACCATTGCAAATTAATGGTCCAGCACAAATGGCATATTTCTTCACAACCTTTAACGCTCCACCTCCCCAAATTTGGTGATATGAAGCCCCCCTGGGTCACCTACATCTCGATTAATTAATAGTTTGATTAAAAAGAAATACAATTTTTTTTTTTTTTAAATATTCAGAAAAATCCGGACAATACTACTATCTAAGTCAACTTTTAGACGCACCAAACACAACTGTACATAATCGCCATAAAGTACTACAGTATCTGCCTAAATATGAGCAAATGGGGACCATGAATCGGCGACCTATGGTCTCCGATTGGATTTATCGATTCGAAAACTAGGCGCTACGTGTTAAAACAGAGCATGACCTCACATTGGAATTCCACCCCAAAGCCGGCGATGTCCTCCGAATTCCTCTGCGACTAACCGTTCAAAAGATACATTTAACAAACCGCTCAAAGCCACAACCAACACTGCGAAAAATCTGAAAACGTTACTCACCTTGAGTTGCTTTTCTGGGTGAAAACGTCCGAAAATCCTTATAATCCCATTGCAACGTGTGTTCGCCTACTGATTCTGTGTCTAACTGAGTTAAAATGGAGGTTCTTCACCAAAGTATGACAAGATGGTGGTCCTTCTCCCGTTCAACGAATCATTTTTCGCTCGGGGGTTGACCGGCGCGTTTCTCATTTTTTAGTGGCTAAAACTTATTTCAATCACTTCAAAAACCTCCCTGTTGAATACACGTCAGTCACACGGTTCTAACAAGGGGTCGTATGACAAAATACGCCCACCATAGGCTTATACAGGGCTCCATAGACTCAGACAGAGACGAGGAAATTGCATGAAGGAGAAGTGAAAAACACCCCAGAATGGTCAAATATTGCTCAAAATTGCTCAAAATTGTGCCAAACTGCTGTATGATGTTGTCCTTGAGCAATATTAGTGATAAACAAGTGAAATATATAGTTATATAGTGTATAAAAGTACAATGGATAAACTGTTGCAGCTGCAACCAAAATGTGAATTTTGGCTGAAATGTAATCTTCAAACCTCTATAAATCAGGCATACTTCACTCAATCAAGGTAAAAATTGCTGTGCATATGTATTATTATATATACTTCAATGCTGGATAATTTTAGGCCGGTAGCTATTATTTAAAAAAAAATAAAAAAATGGGATTGCTTTGGGGAGTACGAATCTAAGGATTTTCAGTCTATGCTGTTTTCTATCTTCATATAGTATAAACTTGTAACATATAAACAATATTTCCTCATCAGGTATTACTATCACACTGTTGTATCTGATGTATAGATCAAAAAATTATTCTAATACACCTTGTAGTTACAGAGCTGGACTCTTTAGTGTGGGCAGCACATTTTCGAGCAGAGGCCTGAAGATTGGCGTGAGTTTTTTGGAGATGAAAAGGTTAAATAGTCCAACTAAAACATTGACTACATGGAAATGTGGTCTGTGGGCCTAAATTGTCATGCATTAAAGTAAAATTGACTGTCAATCCAGTGTTTGTATAATCTTGAGATCCTCTTTAGCACCAGACTTGTGGAGGTAAAGAGGTAAAAAACAAAAGCTGTACACAGAGGAAGTACTCTACTGACAGCCGCTGTTTCTGAGGACAGACAGGATGGACATCTAGAGTTTCTAAAACGATGCAATAAGATGCATCATTCATAACATAAAAGTTTATGTTTACGTTTTGCCTTTTTTTACATCAGCAGCCGAGCTTGTTGCAAATTTAAATATTATCACGTTATGGTCTTGAGTCACCACCACCTGAACCATGTGTGTCATTCTGCAGGGACAATGCTCGAGAGACCAGGACATCAGTCAGAGGCAAAACATGGCTCAAGAGAAACCAAGAAGATTGTGATCCAAACCATATCATGGAACCAACTTTTTTTAAAACTACATGGAGACTACTTTTTCTGGTGTTATTGGAGACTTTGCTGGTGTTTTGACTCGATGACGTTAAAGCACTACCGTTCTACAGTTAATGCCGTGAACGAGCAGTGGGTGCTGCCGCGAGCCCCTCCGCCTTCCCAAAGCACACACAAGGCGGGTACTCTCACAGAAGCCTCGCGCTGCAGTCAGAGCAGAGAGGAGACACAGTCTCGGCGTATTCTCTACAGTTAGTGTATTTATAGGTGTTGAGCTTCATTTTTACACAAAACAAATAATAACCGTAGCTGTCTTTCAGCTGCAGGACAGCAGTGAAGGCCCAGGTATAAAATGCACGGCCCGCCACTGCTGCCGCCATGTCTCGCCGTTATCTTCCCTTCAATCAGCAGCACTTCTATCTATCACGCAAGACTTGCAAGGCTAAAAAGCAAGACTTAAGGGCCATTTTATTAATCAAGCCCCACCCTCACGCCACCACCGCCCCAAGCAACGTCCCCACAACATACGTTACTTCAGGGTGTGAAAAGCCACCTTCCCACATTGGACACACGTCTGCCGTTTCATTCCACTTCCAGCGGCGAGCATCAATTTTTGCGTGCTGGATAACACTCAGACTATAAAGGCCCAGCCTGCGACTAGCAGCGCCTCCATTCTTTAACAATTACAGATAACAAGATGAACAGTGGAAATGAAAAGTCATCAGGGTTCCCTTTCAGCCGAGCATGAGTGAGCGTATCGGCCCCCTTCATCTTTGTGTTAACCTTGGCTTTGTGTGTGCTCTAGCTCGCCACGCCTTTATTGGCATTACATTCAAAGTGGTGGCGGATGGGTAGTGGGCGACACCCCCGACTTCACCCCCCCCCCCACACACACACACACTGACAATGCTTGCTTGTGTTTTGTCATTTTCCCAGCAACCCCCACCCTCTCTCGTTTTGTCCCCAGCTCCATCTGCTGGGGTTGAAAGGGTTTTTAATTTTCGATTCCAATCGCCGCTCTTTGGCTCGTAATGTGGCAGCATGTAGCCATAAAGAGCAGGGATGCAATGTTTGTGTGGGCTGGGTGTTAAATGCTACCTGTCCCCGTTAAGCCTGTCTGGCCATGCAGATAGCCTCCACTCACAGGCATTAGGCACAACTGGAATAGTTCTCATCTGCTGCAGGGAGCATGGCCGCGTCTGATAATAAGGTGTTGATAGAGCGCATTAACTTGATGGCTTCTGCCGCCCTGACACACCAACAGACCGCGGGCAACGGGTAGGCTCAGGGAGAAAACAGACAGCAGACAGCAGTCACACGTCAATTCACATATCAATCATTAATTTGTGCAATGAATGAATTTAATTGATTTACTTGCAGATCTGGATCGGATCTTTAAAGGAGCCTCTGTCAGGTTGGACTATGCTCTGTAAGGTGTGATTAAAGCTGACAAGCATGACAAATCCAAATTATATTGTTTGTTGGCTCCAGTTGAAAGAAAGCACAGCGCAGCACATCTGACATTATAGCACAAAGACAGTTATCGCCACGACTTGGCAAAGACTTGAGGGCCGACTGATAACTCTTGCAATTATGGATCATACATTCACAAATGTAATGTAAGTAATATTAACTGCACCAATTACTACTAATACGTTCAGGTTCAAGTTCAAATTGAACCCAAAACATATAACGGTGAAGATCATCTGTGACTGCACAGAGGTGTTTGCCTACTGTCTGTATACACCCAGTGTAGAAAGCACTCTGCTCCACGTCTGTTTTGGAAAATAGTTTTCATTATTCAAACTGCAAAACATATATTCACAAATAAATCTGAATAGTGAGTGCGAGAGACGATTTTCCGCAGTATATGACACATCCAGAGCTGCAACAGGTTGCGTGAAGCGAGCCTGTCTTCACGTCACTTTGTGGACCTAAACGGACCCCTTTTGGACAAATTTGATGGGAAACCTGGATTAAAGCAGGACATCGTCTCTCCTCTTCTTGGTTACCAGGACGGCAACTAGAAGAAGCCGAGCCGAGGTCTGTGACTCAGGTTCGAGCGTGTTCATGTGTGTCCGGTTAGCACGAGAGAGGCGAGGTCCGTTTTCTGTTGCAGGGCGTTGCTGTGTAGTTTTGTAAGAGACCTTATTGTTACGATATCAGCCTTAGTGATGCGGGTGCAAAGTGTGTACAGCTTATTTGCCTTGGATTGCACACAAATTCCTTGTATGTGTGACATACTTGGCAATAAAGCGTTTCTGATTCTGATTCTAGCTTAAACTATAGGGACAGGAACACATCTCTTCTATTTCCTCCTGTTTCAGTCAGCAAACTACAAAACTCCCAGTCAACATCTGGTAAGGAGAGGGAGAGACTTCGCTAGAGTCTCCTCTGGCTCTCCATCTTCACCCAAACTGTGTTTTAATTCAGCTAAACTAACGATTTAGTTGTTTCCATTTACATATTTTCTGCTCCTGTTGTCAACAACAACACACGGAAAGAAACAAATGTGCTACCAGTTTACCTCAAGGTAGCGTTTATGATGTCTCAGTGAAGTAATTCCTGCACTGAGACATCCATCAGATCCCTAGTTTTATTATCGCAAAGTCATCTGGTCTAAATACAGGATCTGGAGTGATGAGTTCTGAAGCACATAGTTATATGTAGAGCTTTTTAATAGCGTGTCTTAACAAATTCTTTTAAAAGTCATCTTGTCTCAGTTGTCCAGCCTGTTGAGGCACCAGATGCTTTTAATTAATCTGATGGTTTGGTCTCTGCCTGCAATGGCCAAACAGTGTGGAGAAAACATGAACAGCAGGTGAAAGAGAGAACTGAAGAGGTGGAGCTGAGATGGAACACATTAGAGGAAAGCCCTGGAGGAAAGATGTCAAAATTACAGATATGTAACCATAATGAATCATGGTTAATGTTTTTTAAAAAATGGTAGCATGTCATGGTTTTAAAAAAATAAATAAATATCATCATCAACACATTCATACGGTAAGAAAAAAGAAAATGTGTATGCATGGATAACAATAATATGGAGATAATAATGAAAATAAAGACCCGTTTAGTCGTTTCGGTCAGGTGGAAGTACCTGTTATTAAGATGATGATCAAAAGAAGTCCAGTCAGAGCTCAGAGGAAACATTAGATTTTCCCCCTTAGCCTTAAGTATGCAAGTGCAATTGACTAAAGACTAAAGACACTCCGCTTTCAACTATTTTAGATGTTTTTCAAAACGAAGAGATGTTTGACTGACATGAACAGTGATCTGCTGTGAATGTGTGGAGATTGGCCTGAGCTGATGTCACAGAGTAGCGGGCTGACATGTCAACATTTTTCTAAATGCTCAGTTTTCCTTGGCCACACTAAAATACAAGTGTGCTGTGTTCAGATGTATCAACACTAGACACTGTTGACAACAAGCTGTTTGTTCAGTGTGAAAATACCTGCTCACAGTGAATGGAAGGCCAAAATGTACAGATTAAAAGTTTACTGTGGACGTAGCAAAAGTAGTTTAATTAGTACTCATGCTGTTACTGTATTGATTGTTACTTGCTGATTAAATGTACTTTTTAGATACATGTAGGCCACACCACTTGTTGGGAAAAAGACATGCACAGGTACCAGCGACAGATTTGTTCACTCTATCAGTGTGTTTACACTATTTTAGGTGTTTTAGGTTCTGCACAGTACATGCTGCACACACGTGCTTTTTACAAGGGCGAGATGACCCTGAGACACTTGATTTGATTTGGTTAAGAGATAATTTGCAACCTTCAGGGATGAAGTGGGGTGAATTGGTCTTCCCATCAAAAACAGACAGAGGAAATGAGAGGATAGAGAGCAAGGTGAGGATAGAGAAGTAAATCTTCGGGAGGAAATAGTGAGAATGATAAAGCCGATGCCATAACTCACCTGAGAGCTTTGGAGAGTGGACAGTACAGAGAAAAAAAGAAATAAGAATACAGAGACAAACAAAAAAACAAGAAGAAATCCACAAAAGGGCGCAGTGATAAATGCTCCTCTCTCTTCTCAGCGTCAGGCCATTCAGAAATCTGATAAGCACATATCCTCCAAAGCACTGCCGCCTCCAACGCCATCAATGCAGACTTAAGGGCGAGCATGGCGTGCAGTGTTTATCGCCCAGTTGCCGTCATTAGGAATCGCACAGATTAGCCTTGACATTCTCGCAGATGAGAGGGGTAACAAAGGGAGCGAGCTATTACCATGCTAATGCATATCGAAAGAGTTCAGAGCGGTCCTTTCATCCGGGCTTTAAGCCCTCTATTCCGCTGAAAAACTTGCAGATAATACATTTCTGACTCACCTTTGGGCATGTCTGTGTGCACGAGTGTGTGGATCTTTGCACGTCTGCGTATTTTCAGTGTGTGTGTGTGTGTCTGCTCAGGTGGTTTCACAATAACAATAAATGAGGCTACATCTGAGCCACTTAGCAGTGGCGGAGACAATGCCATAAAGATTAAAAGACAAAAATGTTTGACTGTCCACCACTACTTGCTGTGGTCATTAGGCAGGCAAGTCTTCCATTATTTGTGTGTTACTGCTGCTTGTTAGTCTGCCTTTCTTTCTCTCACAAGATGGCAGTGTACCACCTTGGTTTCTTTTGTTCCAGAGGGAGAGACCCCGGCTCCCGGACACATTCAAGGCTCTTTGTTTGGACTTTGAAGTGAAAGAGGTAGAAGCTGTGTACAAAAGCTAATGTTAGCGTCTTTCAATCCTAATAATGTGCTGCTAAGAGTTGTGTGTGGTCTTATTGATTGGACAACTTGCCTGACTTAGAAACAATGGCTTTGGTAAGTGTGTGTATGTGTGTGTGTAGACTGAAGCGGTGTGAATCTCATTGAGTGCATACATGTGTATGTGTGCGCATGCACCGACACGGACATAGTATTTATGTGGGTGCACATGTGCTTCAATTGTGTTTTGAGTGATATGCAAGCACCATTGTCTCGTGTTACTTTGCATTGATAATTTCAGCTTCATCCTTTGTTCATGCAGCTGCATCGTTTGTTAAAAATGAGGACAACATGCCTCAAATCCCTTGCTACCCTCATATGGCTGTAAAAAAAAAAGAAAAAAAGAAAGAGGATGGCATATTAAAAAAGCCCCAACATGCAGTTCTTTAAGTGTGAGTGTACTCCGCAGCCTATTTCTCATTTTCTAGGATAAATGGGTATTAAAAGCCTTTAGTCAAATGAGTCCATTATTTAGTCCACTTAACGACAATCCTGGCCTTTGAACATGTCTTCTGCGGCTCTCCACAGAGAGCATGTGATCCTTCTTGCTGAATGACATTGCTATTGGCTACAATGGGAATGTAAGTGTCGGATGTACATCAAGCCAGGGAGATAAAGCACTCTCTTAGGAGAGATCCAATTGGAGAGTCTGGAAGAGTCAGCAGCCTCTCACAGTAGCTAAAGGATAGCTCGTTATAACAATACAATATTAATACAATATCTGCCGCTCATATTGAAGCCACTGTGGTGTTTTTTTTCAACTCAAGAGCAAAGCTCCAAACAAATAATGCTTTCTACTTTGAATATATGATATAGTTTCATGTTTAGTTACTACTCTGATTAGCCTATGCATCAAGCTTTGTGGCACTCATACATGGGGTAGGGGTGGGAATCACCAGAGGCCCCTCTAATAAGATATTATCACAATACAATATTATTGCGATTTTAAACATTTTGTGATATGCTGAGTATTGCGAGATCAAACAATGCGATGTATTACCCTCAACCGCAAACTATGCAGGTTTTCAACATTTGTTTTATCTAATAAGATACATTTTTCCCTCAGTTCAATTCACTTCAGTCCATTTCTAATAGGCCTATTGCCAATAAACTAAAATAGTTGTTGGAATGCTGCTTCATACGTTACAAATATTCATTGTGTAATCATGTTGGGATATCATAATATATAAAAAATGACCATAGTTAGTCCACACTGTGCCTCTTCACTGTGGTAGAAATGATTGTACCCGCTAAACTGTGAGTTTTTTCCCGTTACATCAATCAACGCAATCAAGTTTCGTTTATCATATATATAAATATGGCAGGTTACCCTCACAGAAGGAGCCAAGGAAAAGAAGGCCTTTGTTACCCCAGAAGGTCTATACCACTATAAAGTCCTGCCCTTTGGAGTCCATGGAGCGCCAGCCACAGTCCAACGGATGAAGGACAAGGTGCTCCGACCTTATCGTGGCTTCGCAGCGGCCTACTTAGACGATGTAACCATCCACAATCCTGACTGGACCTCCCATGTAGGTCACCTGAGAGCTGTCTTGGAAACCCTACGGCAAGCTGGCCTGACTGCCAATCCCAAAAAGTGTCACCTTGTTCTAGAAAAGGCAGAGTACCTTGGGTACACTATTGGGAGAGGCAGTGTAAAACCCGAACTGGAGGCCATCACCATCTGGCCTAAACCAGCAACTAAACGGCAAGTAAAAACGTTCCTGGGACTTGTGGGCTATTATCAGTGTTTTATCCCTCCCTTTGCTACCACTGCAGCCCCTTTACACGAGATGACAAAAAACAGCCACCCACACCATGTCCTGTTGAAGTGCCGAAGCACAGGAAGCGTTTACCACCCTTTTTTTTGCACCGAGCCGGTTTTGAGTACACCAAACCTTTTCGTAGTCCATGCAGATGCCTCAGGATCAGGAGCTGTGCTGTCCCAGGTTAGGGGAGGGGAGGAACACCCAGTGACCTATATTAGCCGTAAGTTGTTAAAACATGAAAGGAATTATTCAACCGTAGAGAAGGAATGTCTGCCAATTAAATGGGCTTTAACCTAGTAGCGGTATTACCTCCTGGGCAGAAAATTCACCCTGGTAACGGACCATGCACTGTTAAGATGGATGTCAAAAGCCGAGTTACACAGTGATTCTTGGAATTGCAAAACTTTTTTCTGTCGAGTGTCGAGCACAGGTCTGGAAAAGCCCATGAAAACGCAGATGCCCTGTCCAGGAGAGATGAATGCTGTTTTGTTGATGCTCCCAGCCTCCACCTGGAGCTGGAGGAGGGGGTGGCAAACCAGGGGGAAAAGCCAAGCAGATCCAGCACAGGGGTGGATCCCCAAACTCAGGTTGGGGGAAGTGATAGAGGGAGTCTTCTATCCAGTTCAGGTGCTGCAGCCACTAGGCACATGGTATTGGTCACACCTGCAGCCCATCAGGTAATTAGAGCCAGCATATGTTCACCGAGCTTCGAACCTGCAGAGCAGGCTCTCCTGGACCACTGGAGACAAGCAGCATCGAACAGGAGGTAATCAAGAAGACTCATCTCTCTCTCTGCTCTCTACCCACACAGGACAGAGGAACTGCCTTGCCTTTGGAGTAGGCTGAATGCCAAATACCCCGAACGGGAGGAATCTTTAGTTAAGTTCGACCCTATCCCCTTTAACACAACCTCTTTATTAAAGAACACTTTTTGCTTGTACTGCCTCTGAGTCTGAGGTTTTATTCTGAATCTTGCCTCCACATCCCCTGGGTTGCCAAATTGAGTCTCAGATATTTAATCAATTCACACACAACACAATTGTGAACAAGACTTTTGGATTTTGAAATGTGTTCTTCTAGGCCTTGGTGATGAGGGGAAAAAGATAAACATTGTTGCAAACACAGTTTAAAAACTGTTTACAGAAGCAAAATAAACAACTACATATATCCATGGATTGCTCAGTATGCATAGGTGCACGCATTACAATACTATCCAAGTGAGCAAAGAATAATCTACACATTAGTTGTTACACTCACAATATTTGACTCAATATGTTGGTTGCTACTAAAGGATGAATGTCATGTTATTCCATTGTGCATGGCCTCTGACATGAGCAATGTTATGCACACAAACCAAGTCAGCAAGACAGCTTCTGTTTTTTTAACAGACTCGACCCAATTTATATTATGCAGGAAATTTACACAGGAAACACAATAAATGATGACACAAAACAAATTGTGCGGGTAGAGGATAACGTTAAATGTATATTAGAATGTGGAGACAGTGTTCAAAGGAAGAAGAATTTGTTTAGTTTTGTAAGGATGATTGGACTAGAAAGTCAGCTTTAAAATGAATGGAAACTGAGGGAGAAGACCTGAAAGCAACGGTAATGCAACATTGTCAATGCCAAATACCGGAAAACCTCTGACTGTCCCAATGCATCACGGGTTACAGCTTGCCCTGAGTAGGCTTCACCTAACGACTGACAACAGCAACTCCTTTCAACAGCAATAAATGACTAATCAAAGAAGACATTCATTGTTGGATTTATAACTTTTATGAATTCCATGGAATTTTATGAGTTCCCTGCTGGATTACGAAGCTTCTGAATTGGACACAAACACACCAGAGTCTAACATTGGAAAGCAACAAAGGCGACAGAGCAGAGGCAATTTTAAGTGAGTTTCTTGACCATTCCAGAGTTTTCTAAAAAATAGAGTACTACTTCACATACAATATCATCCGGTTTTGCATTAACTTCTGAAAGTAAAATGCACAATCTGACTTTGATGCTTATCCTCTGCCAATACCTCATTAAACGGGTAGGCAAAGCAATGTTCATTACCACCCTGGACCTTTGAAAAGGCTAGTGGCAGTTGCCCTTGTCTAATGCTGTCAAGTCTCTAACTGCTTTAAGGACGCCTCAAGGACTGGCAGTTTACTAACATGCCTTTTGGCCTCCATGGGGCTCCTTCCACCTTTCAGAGTCTTTGTATGTATGGAAGCTGTTTACCTTGATGATATTGTTTCATTCAGTACCTTTTGGGAGGAACATCTGAGTCACTTGAAAATTGTGTTGGGAAAATCAAGGATGCAGGCCTGACCATCAATCCGAGGAAGTGTGCAGTACCAGGGCTACGTCCTCGGAGGGTTGTCTTTAATTTTCTTGAATATACATTTTTTTTTAATTCAGTGGACTCTTTTGCTTTGTTATGAACTTCTTTAAAATTCATGAAATGATAGGATATGGTCTGTAAAGACATGGACATTCAAACATAATTCACTGTGATTTAAACTTCTTCTTGTCTCAGATGTCCAGAACTTCAGAATACCCAAAGCTGGCATTAGAGCCCATTTAAGAAGCTTGTTTGTCTGCAGACTTGATGGAGTCGAGGACGTCAAGGTGAGAAGAGGTGGATCTGAAAAGCTCTAACATCTGTACACAGCTGTAAACCGCAACAGACTAATGACATGATACATGTGAGTGTCTGTAATGTGTTTTTTTGCAGCTCCTTAAATTCACACTAAGTCAACAAAACTTAGTCGGCATTGTAGACATTATTGTAAAAGTAGGCACAGATGTATGTAAAATGTGATGCGTATTCCTTTCACTTTTCTGGACACAGTTTCTGGACCACTGAGAATGGCCAAGTTTCTTTACTCACCTCATCCTTTTTCTACTGTATGAATGTACTTTAAGGAGGTCATATCCACCACTTTTCAATTAATAAAATAATAATTTCTGGTTTTCTGTTGTATTACCTCCTCCTTTATCTCTCCGAAACAACAGGAGAAGATACACGCCTCAATACGCCCTTGTGCACATCCGCGGTGGTGCTCTGAACACTTTTTCGAAACCGGCCGTGGCGCCTTCCAAAACGGGAACTTAACAACAAAGCCACCATGCCACTTGGACTATTCTCTTTGTACATTTGATCTCTAATTCTGGGTGTAGGACCTTCACTGGACCACATCAGCCCCCAGACTGTGGACAGTCTATTGAAATCAGACTGTTGTTTGCATTTCATTCTACTTTTGTTTTATTATTGCTTTTGGTTTTATCTGCTCTCTGATCTTTAAAAAAAAAAAGCACCGTGTTACCTCGTCAAGAAAAGTGCTATATAGATACAGTTCATTATAATTGTTATTATTGCTGCAACTTGAGCTTCCTATTGATATAGAAACTCAACAGACCTTTCGTCGCAGACTGGAGATTCATGTGTTCTGACTGCACCTCGGCCCGTAAAATAATATATATTCATTTTTTTTAAATCAGTCTGTCTCTTATTATTTCTAAATGTAGCACTGAGAGCAGTTCAGCATATTTGCTGAAGTTGAAGTACTTGCATGATTCTTGCAATTTTTAGGTTGTATCCACATGGTTGAATGCACTTATTAAGAGTCACTTTGGATAAAAGCGTCAGCTAAAAGATACAATGTAATGGATCTATAACATTTTCTTGAGGGAAGAACTTGCATCCTCAAAACTTTGGAGTTAGAAAACACGATAGAAAGTTAGTTTACTTCACAATGGTGCCAAAGAACAACACATTTTAATGGTTATATACTATTTGAGGAACTTTCAAAGTAAAACAGGAAGCTAAAAACCCTAGGGCCATGACGGGATCCAGTTCTGGTACGCCACAGTTTGCTAAACTCTCGTGACACGGTGAAGGTTCGGCATTGACCTTGAATGGTTAAGGTCAGGATAGATTGCCAGGTAGGAGTTTTTGCAAGTTTTCACAAATTGTGGGTTACCATCTAGACTCGACTGAAGCTCTGCTTCAACTGATATTTTCTCAAAATATAACAACTTTTTCTCGATTTCTCAAAGAACACAGATGTGTGTTATGTGCAGAGTATTTTGTTAATACCATTACATGGGAAAAGTTGATCTACAGGAAAATACATATTTGAAAACAATACAGAATACTGCATTATATTTCATTACATTTTGAAAAGACTCCTGGTGCCTGTATGTTGTTTTTACCTTTTCATAAAGAAAGACATTCACCAGAAATTGATGTATACAAATTCCCCAGAATGCAGGAAATTAAGTTTTGGACGCCCTTCGTCACCCTCTTGATATTTGTTTGATAGGTTGAAACGAATGCTATGCTCTTTTAGTATCGTGAACTGAACATGTTGCTTTTGGTTGTACACATCTTGTGTTAATGTTTGTAGGCTATGCAAGGTTATAACATGCTCCAGTCAGTACCAAGGAAGTTGGCAGGCTTCTCCAAGCAATGCGAGCTCTCGATGTCAGGCAAACCTGTGCAATGGGAAACACAGACTCAGAGACCAGAAGCTTAGACCCAATTTTCTAAATACATCCAAAATTGTTTTATTTGTCATGTTTTGAAAAAAATAATAGTGTCATTATAGTTTATATTTCCTGAAAAAAGTATGAGGAGAATGTTAAGCCTATAAACCAAGAGACACAGCAAGCTGTGACTTTCCCTTTAAAAGATGCTCCACTGTGGATAAGCCGGTGACCTCCATTAAAGGAACTGAAGCCCTATACAGATAAATATAGAAAGGTGAGAGATAAGGTGGATAAACCTGCAGTATTATAGAAAAAAAAGAAAGAAGATGGAGCAAAAAGCAGAGCAGTGGGAGGGATTGTAAAGGGGCCACTTTGTTTTTCGCAGTGTGATATGATCTATCTGCCACATATCACACTCCAGAGACTCTGAGCTCTTTATAAGGCGAGCTGATCATGTTAACGTCTCTTTTTGTCCTGGTCTTTATGTCCTTTTCTTTCTCTTTTGCCTCTTTCTGTTTTGCCCAAAAAGCCCACCACCTAATTGCTGGTCAGCTGCCATCAATCTGGAGCCCAAGTGCAAAAGTATCGACTTTTCCTTGTCAGGCCCTGCAGATAAATGCTGGCTTATTATTTTGGTTCAGCCCCCAAATATCAAGGGACAGTCAAGGGACTCTTGGCCTTATTGATTAACCATTAAAAGGCTGGCTATCTTTTGGTTGTGTGTCCTGTAGAGTGTTAAAGGTCAAAAACACACACAGGTGTTGATGGTGAAAGCGGTTTCCGCCCTTCATTCGCTGTGGCACTTGACCCGTCAACTGGTCAGGGTTTAGCTCTCCACAGGCTGAAGGAGCTGTTGAGGAGCGTCTTCCGCTTCCTGGAAGTACTCAGAGTGTCCACAGTATTAACACCGGCTCTTTTCATCAGCACTCAAGTGCCTGTAGTCCCAAGGCTATATGACGACGCAGCAGAAGTCACCCAGTAAATATGATATGAATTCTTTGTGGTACTCATGCAGCACTAAATCAAGGTGCATTGTAGTTTAAATACATATGGATTCCTATACTCTTTCGGGAACTAAAAACTATAGCAACTATTTACTTTCTATTAAATGTGCAGTAGAAGTCTCTTCAAATCAATATTTTTACATTTTTGAATATACCCATGTTATATCCTTGTTTGAAAACCAAGGCTCTTTATAACTCTATTGGGTCATTTTGACATAAAGGGACATGGTTTTACTTCATGGCAGGACACAGTTAGCAACTTCCTTACACAGCTAACAGCTATCTTGTTGCTATCTCGTCTCACTTGAGTCACTGTACAGTAGTTTCAAGGAATTTGTGGGTAAAAAAAACCCAAAACAAACCAAGACAGCAGGAGATTCATTTCCACGGCCTAATTTAAGGGACTGATGAACTGTTTGACCAATAATATTAGGTATTGCTTGAATAACTAAATGCCCAGGAGAAAAAAAAACAGCCGTGCTACAAACTAAAATGCCTTTTAATGAACTATAGCCAATTGTAAAAATGCAGTTTTGTCGGTTTTATAGAGACCACAATACATCCAATGCTACACACAATGAAAACACTCTGGGATTTTAGCCAACAAAAGTGCCTTCTTGAACACGTTGACATTGACCATCACTTACTTAAGAGACAAGCTTTTTGGACATTAAGGCAACCCGTTCTTGACATTATGAGGTGATTTTGGGTGTGTATTGTAATGCAACATCTGTTGGAAACTGTGTTCTAGACATGAGTTAAGTCATAATTCAGATAATTGTGTCCATCTTCCTGATATTTAATACCAGGCCTGTCATTTTATCATTTTAGTCTCTTACTTGGCCTTTGGTGTTTTGTGTTTTTGAGGGCACAAAGGTAAAACACATGGCCATCAAATAAAACATTGATTTTAAGTCCATGAAATTGAATTAGTGCCATAAAGACCTGCCAATGTATGGTTGAAGTACTGTGGAATACAGTGTGTAAATCGCTGTTCCTTTCTGACTCTCTGAGCTAATTGTCTATCTCCTTCTACATCAATTAATACAAAATATTTTAAAAAGTATTAAGTTTAAAAAATAATTTATAATAATTTACAAATTACCTATATTTGTTCATGCACACTCAGCCCTGGACTAATCACTCACTAGTTGTTGTGCTATACAACTAGTGAGTGATCCGTAACCTCCGGTACCTACCTGGCGCCGCTGTGCGTCATTCCAGCTGTGACCGGTTTTGCTCCTTTTTCTGCACGGCTTCATACGATATCGGGAGAGTTTCAGAAGAGGAGCCTTAACCTGCAGGATTTTGTTGACTTGCAGATTATGTTTGGTCATTTTTTCCTTGATATTTGTGCTTCTACCATAAGTAGGCCTTGTAGGCGAAGTAATTAAATGTTTTCTTTTTTTATTCTGTTTCGATTGTGCTTATTGTTGTTGTTATTTCCTACTTTTTGTAGTGTAGCCGATTGAGAAGGTTAATATCGTTAAAAGTCCAGTTATTAAGGGTCTCTCACACAGGATGTAGTTCGCGCTGCGCAGCGAAAAGCCATCGTAAGTGACTGTAAATGATGGGTTTTTAGACAGCAGTAGGGCTGTTGCCTTGTTCTGTGTGGAAGGCCAATTAGTTATTAAAAATTAATTCATCCTCATCATTAGGCTATTTCGTAGACTATCTATATTTCACATGATCATCAGCGAAGCCACGCGCCACGTAGACTAGGCATGTATTTTTAGCAGAGCAGAGCAGAGAGACGCTTCTAGGCGCTTTTGCTGCAGTACATCTGGTGGAATCTTAAGCATTGTCTTAAGTGGCTGCAACA
This sequence comes from Leptoclinus maculatus, assembly GCA_032191485.1. Classification (NCBI taxonomy): domain Eukaryota; kingdom Metazoa; phylum Chordata; class Actinopteri; order Perciformes; family Stichaeidae; genus Leptoclinus; species Leptoclinus maculatus. The sequence continues at coordinate 46,527,639 of JAVDOI010000001.1, read as the reverse complement.
AACTCCGGCGGTTGCATTGCAGCCAGAACAGCGCCAGGTGAAAACCAGGGAATACATTTGTGTCAAACTGTCGACATATATAGCCGGGCCCAAGGCTCTAAATCTGATGTTGTGTTATGTGTGCAGCATGGCACTTGATGGTGCCCAATGAGAGTTCAGAGTCTCAACAAAAGACACTGTCTAGAAACTGTATGAACAAGAAAGAGGAAGAGTAGAAAAGAGCAAAATCAGCTTGGGCAGTGCGGGTGGGGCATCAAGGTCACTGTAGCTGCAGGGCGTACGATCTTTTGAGGGGCATAAGGCCAGACTGACGGCCGCGATGAAATTCATGCCGTGTTTGGTACAAACATCATGACTGGCTTACTGTATTTTAAAGAGGAAATGAAAAATAAAAAAAATAAATAAGAAACCCCAGAGAGATGGCTACAAAACCACAGCCGTGCATCACTTTTAAATTTACAAAAAAATTATGAAAATGAACAAAATAATAAATGATCTCTCAGAGGTTATCACAGAAAGCGCCGTGCAGCAGGATACAAAAATAACATAACACGGGAATAAGAAGTTTCTTTACATGTGTATCAGAAATGACAACCATGGAGTTGATAGGACTTTAAGCATCAAAGGGAAAATATTGTGAAAAACTAATGTATGTACAGTCATACTTATCTGATCAGGTTTTAAACTAAACCGTGACTTCCAATTTATAACAGAACCTTTATGTCACACATACAAACTCATTTTTTCTTGTCTGGGAACACTTTGAGCTACTCTCTGTGCCAAATAAAAACAAATTATGTATACTTCATGCAGGCAACATTTCTTTTGTTATTTTTATTGGCTTTGGGGTTGTATGTAGCAACAAAAAATCAAATAAAAAACAAATCATGGACAAAAATGCAATGTTTATTGTTTTGTGATCGATGAGGCCTGCCAATTCTCAACAAAAACAGATAATGAGTTAACATGGGGGAAAAAGTAGTTCTGCCATGGGTTGACAGAGACATCACAATCGAAGCTCGTCCAAGTCGTCACTCTCTCCTGGTCCAGCCTCAGCCAGCGGATGATCACTTTGCACAGCACCTCCGACCGAATGGGCCGAGGGAGATTAGAGAAGCCATCGCATCCCATCTATTCCCTTGTAGCTCCCCTTCAGCCACACTACTGCTTGCGACTTGGCAGACATGCAAATGATCCTGTCAATATCATCCTAGCCGCACACCCCACATCCTCCAACCCTGCAAATAAGTCATGCCTATTTGCTGAAATGGGGTGCTGTGACCCAGGCTGGCTGTCACACCACATATTGCTTCTCCACAGTCACTTTGGAGATAGCACTGACATCTCAACTAAGGCATGGAAGAGAAAGAGAGGGGAGGGGGGGGGTAGAGATTTATGTTGGGCTGCATTTATTCATGGGATAATAAGAACCACTTTGGCAGCATTTAGAGGAAACCATTTAGAATTCCATGTCTATACAAATGCATATGTAGAGGAAAACAATGGCATTCATACGTCTGTTCCAGTTTTAACTAAGCCAGGATGATAGTCATTATATATTGTCTAATTGTGTGGAATAATCTATGCCTATGGAGACTTTACTGTCCACATGTAACTTTTTATATCCTTTATCACTGCTATAATAACCTGCAGTCTTGCCAGATGATGTTGAGTTGAGTCTGAATTTCAACAAAAAGGATCTGACAAACGTATTTCTACAAAATTAAATAAATACAAAATACTATATTTAAATGATCACGTTTAAGTCTCAGGTCAATATTTTGCTGAAGCAACTTTGGCAGTGATTTGCAGCTTTTCCTCATCGTGGGTATCAGTATTTAAACCAACTCTGCACGTAAGAATTTTGTGATTTTCTCCCATCTTGAGATGCAGATGTGCTCAAGCTTACTCAAGTTGGATAAGGAGCATATGTGACGGTCTGTCTTTAAGTTATTCAAAGGGATTTTCAAAGGGATTTAACTCTGAGTTCTGGCTGGGTGACTCAAGGACTTTTCATATTCGTAGTCAGAAGTCATTCGAGTGTAGATTCAGTTGCATGATTAAGGTTAAGGGTCCCGGACAAGAATTGTTCCCTAAAACTATGTTTTTTTTATGGCACATTGCTTTTAAGATATCCCCTTTGTTTTCCATACTTTTCTAACAGGTTTCCTCTTTCTATGATGAAACCCTCCATGACAAAAAGCGTCCCCAACTGTATTCTCCCCTGTCATCCAACACTGTGGAAACATCAACTAAATGGAAGTTTTCATTTAATTCTTCTTCTTTTGGGGCCAAAACTATTTTAAATGTAAGAAATACATTTGGTGTCTGCATTTCAATTCAGTACAATTTATTTTGTATAGCCCAAAATCACAAATCACAAATTTGCCTCAGAGGGCTTTACAATCTGTACACATGCGACATCCTCTGTGTGACTTATAGTAACAATATTAGTAGCAGTGGGTGTCAGGCAGAACAAGGAGGCACGACTAGGGTCCAGGAGCATATATAGGGGCTGAACTAAGGCAAACCTGAGCCAGCCCGAACTATAAACCTGAGCCAGCCAGAACCATAAGCGTTATCAAAGAGGAAAATCTTAAATCTACTCTTAAATGTGGTGAGTGTGGCTGCCCCCAGGACTGAAACTGTAAGATGGTTCCACAGAAGAGGAGCTTGATAACTGAAGGCTATGGCTCCCATCTTTCTTTTTGAGACTCTAGTAACCCTGAATTTAGGGGGCGCAGCTCTCCAGTGGGGTAATATGGTACTATAAGCTCTTTAACATATGATGGTGCCTGACCAATCAGGGCTTTGTAGGTGAGAAGGATTTTATATTCAATTCTAGATTTTACAAGAAGCCAGAGCAGAGAATCTAATATGAGAGAAATATTATGTGATTCATGTATCACGGAAATAAGTGTTCATGCAATTGAAACTACTTTTTTCATTCTATTGAGTGCTTTTTAAATGGCATAATATAGTCCATACATTTTCTCAAATAACATAGCGTAAAGTAAATATAGTGCACTAGATATCAAATAAGGAGTGATTTCCGACACAGCCAAGGTAGTATAATATGCTATGGAGGCATTATATTGTTTAGTTTAGCTGTAATATGCAATACATCAGTAGCTTTCCAATATTTATAAAAGCGTCTGCAGTTATTTCCATATGGAGGAGAGAAGCGTGGAGAGATTGAGCCGCCACGGGCCAAATTAAATAAAGCTGCTATCTCACCCAATTAGCGTGTGGGCCAACCCAGCCCGGTGCCACCGCACCGTAAATGTGACACAGGCTTGACACCAGGACAGTTAGAGGGGCCAGCCAATGACTGCTTAGCTTTAAGGGCAGTGGTCTTGGCTTTGAATGTGCTCAACAGAGCAGGGCTATGAAGGGTGTGTGTTTGTGTGTGTGTCTGGGGGGGGTACCTTTGTTTACCAGGCACTCTGCCTTCAGAAACAGCCTCGTCTTCACCTCGGAACAACAGGAGACATGACAGCCATACGGTCCCTCTGCAGCTGGCTAATTGCGTGCAACATGTCCGTGGAGTGGCTGCTCCAAGCCCCCCACCCGCCCTCTCTTTTTTTTTTCACGACTGTGTTGACAATAAAAGGAGGAGACGTGGTCTTCTGTGTGTAAAGGGTCGATGGTCAGAAACTAACAATAACCATTTAGCTGTGGTTTGATTCAGCTACAGTGTACAATGCCACATAGCAGCCACAGGATATAATAGTGTTACACTAACACTATTTCTACTCAGTGAACTATATTTGCCCTCTGCCATTTCATTTGACTTTCAAAGTGCAAAATATTTTAACTGTATATTGCCTTTAAAGTTCCCACAATGGAATAAAACTGAGTGGAAGGTTCAAAATGAGGATGATTCATAGGTGTCTGAAAGCTCAATGTACGACGGTCTGTAGAGTGACTAGTTTATCATGCAGGGAATAGTGATTTTAGACACAGCCAGTGAAAGAAATCTGTTGAGAGGATTTTCTTGAGAGGCAGTACAGACATTAAAAGGTCCTCATCGGGATGCATTTTAATGATTTCGGTGACTGCATTGTTCTTCTTGCGCCAATATATCCAACAGTCTTGTCAATGATACATATACATATTTTAAAAAGTCATAGCTTGTCTTGTTTTCCACAGCCATGTAACTGTGCCTGGTGAATCACTGTATGTGTGTAACTCTGTGGCTCTGTGGCTTCAGACATGCCACAGGCCTGTTGGTGGTGTTCCTCACCAGTTCCCTTCTCACACCAATAGCCTGCTCTAGGCAGATTTACAGCGGTGCTATTTTTTCCCCTGTCTTATCTTACCATTCCATATCTGCCTGGGAAATGTTCAGGTCCTCCTCCAGATTGGTACTTTTCTAACAGCACTGGTGCAGCTTTGTCAGGGATGTTCGTGATACAGGTATTTAGGCCAAAATACCTTGTGATATCAGGATTACACACGTGCAATCTCCATTGAAGTCCAATTCTTATGTTTTTTTTGTTTATATTTGCACTTAATGAAAGGCACTCAATACGCAATTCAGAGCACATCTATTTCCTTCACGCAGCTTTCAACATGGCTACGGCGGAGCAGCTGCTAACAGCGCTAACAGTGCAAACAACAACAGTGCTGACAGAGCTAACAGTGTTTACCTGATTGAGAGCCGTTATCAGCTGTAACCGCCATATGAGCGCAGTGCAGAGCAGCGGCTCTTGAGCTAGCCAGCGGGGCACGCTCACATGCACTAAATTCACGCAAAGCTGGCCTGGCTATGTCAACAAAGCAAGGAGAATCTTGGATTACAACACACGGAGGGAAAGTGACTTCATTCTCTGCCCAGGTAAACATTACTCTGCTTTATCCTTATATAGCTAATAATTGTTTGCTGCTATATTAATGCTCTGTCTACTAAAGATCCTTTACATTTGTAGATATTTTCCCCCCTTTGAATTTTATTAAAATTGAGAATTGTTCTCCTGTTAATTAAGTTCACTGTAGTAATATGTTGTAAAACATTAAATCGTTATGTCGAAACATATTTGGACTACTAAAACTACATTATGTATGAATACCACCAATATGGGGAAATACATTTTGTGCTTTATGTATATATATTTATACATTGCTAAAATAAAACCAACATATCTTAGTAAAAATTAAACTGGACTGCATAATCAGATTATATTATAAGAGGGTTGAAAGAGCGTAATGCAGAACAATGTAAGAAAACGCGGTAACAATGCATGTTTTTTTTGTCTGGCAGTGTCTGTGTGCATGGGTGTAAATTACATGGTGGAGATAATAATTCACAGAGCAAAGTGAAGAGCTGGAAACAAACAGGAAGAGAGAAAACATGTGGCCAGCTGAAGCTGCTGGTGGGAATGTACCAGCGCCAGGTTTAACCTTCACAGTAACAATGAAATAGACTGATCAAAGCCAATGACCTACTTTCTCTTGCCTTATTCAATCTAGCCAAAATTTACCTTGAGGGAAGGTAAAGGGAGTCCCGGAAAGGGGAGGGATCCCTGGGGAGGAAGCGTGACGTAGGGGAAGATGCTATAAACATCAATAGAGAGTGAAGAAAAAAACAACTGTGACACAGGTAGCTCTCCCCCTCACCCAATCCCCTCCAACCCTTTATTGTGATGTTCATCAAACATTAACAGTGAGGACGAATACCATAGAGGAAAACGTTGCGCCTTGAGAACAGTGATGATGAAAAGCCCCCAAATGCATCTGACAAGGAGTAAATATTGAATTGAAAGATAAACAAGGTGAATGGCCTTTATTATTCATGCCAATGGGGAGACAAGGAAACGTGACGGCACGGAAAACAACACGTCCTTTGTCTGTCTGGTCCTCTCATAAAGCAAGCACCCTCTCAGATACACTGGAGGCAAGGTCAAAGCAAATTCACACATCAGCGTGGTTTTACATTGCACTGTGATTGTGTTATTTCACTGCTCAACAGCGTCTAGAACTGGCAGGAAGTACTTCTGTGTTTCAACATTATCTCACATTATCAGTTTTTCAATTTCCACTGAAACGTCAGCAGCGCACACAGAGGCCTCTTTATGATTGGGCCGTGGAGCACACTCTATTTCTATTCATGCGGTGTAGCACCTTATTGCTAGCTGCTCTGCATTCAGTGGGCCTATTATCCCCACAGATCCATGCTTGGGATGCAAGGCTGGTCGACTTTGATTTCAGCAGTCCTCTCCTTTCAGCACCTTTGTAATGAAGCACAGTATAAACGTGTGTGTGTGTCTGTCTTGGTCATGGGTATATTTGAATGCACAAACAGGCAGTGATCCCAGTGCATACATTTAAAATATGTACTTAATTATGGTTTTGCATTAAGTAATGTATATTGTGCTGACAGTACACTTACTACGGCAAAAAACAACCAAGATACATGATGTTAATGTTTTACACAATGATCTGAAAACAATGTGAAAGAGGTTGTTTGTAGTGATACTGTATACAGTAGGGGTGCAATGGATAATCAGACTCCATTGCGGCCGTATCACAGATCGGAGTCACGGATCGGATCAGCACAAAATAAAAAAAGGAAGCAGATGTAATTTTTAGAGATCCTGATCACGCTTTTTGCTGTCCATACATATTGCCGATCGTTGATGATCCATATTCACCAGTGGCGGGCCGTGGATTTTATACCTGGGCCTTCAGTGCTGTCCTACTACAGTTGAATTACCTCCTAATAACCTCATTATGACACATTAATCCAGCAAACCTGCAGCGGATCCACGCATTCCACCACACAAGAGCACGAAACATTCAAATATTATTCATAAAAGCGACACGATAGACAAACGAACAGTAGTAACGTTACTATGTAAACAAACACACGCAGTTTGTCACTTACGGGAACCCGTTACGCGTAGAACCCGTTACGCGTAGAACCCGTTACGCGTAGAACCCGTTACGCGTAGAACCCGTTACGGGTGGAACCCGTTACGCGTGGAACCCGTTACGCGTGGAACCCGTTACGGGTGGAACCCGTTACGCGTGGAACCCGTTACGGGTGGAACCCGTTACGCGTGGAACCCGTTACGCGTGGAACCCGTGGAACACTGGGAACCCGTTACGCGTGGAACCCGCTACGCGTGGAACCCGTTACGCATGGAACCTGTGGAACCGTGGAATACTGGGAACCCGTTACGCGTGGAACCCGTTACGCGTGGAACCCGTTACGCGTGGAACCCGTTACGCGTGGAACCCGTCACGCGTGGAACCCGTTACGCGTGGAACCCGTTACGCGTGGAACTCGTTACGCATGGAACCCGTTACGCATGGAACCTGTGGAACCGTGGAATACTAGGAACCCGTTACGCGTGGAACCCGTTACGTGTGGAACCCGTTACGCGTGGAACCCGTTACGCGTGGAACCTGTGGAACTGTGGAATACTAGGAACCCGTTACGCGTGGAACCCGTTACGCGTGGAACCCGTTACGCGTGGAACCCGTTACGTGTGGAACCCGTTACGCGTGGAACCCGTTACGGGTGGAACCCGTTACGGGTGGAACCAGTTACGGGTGGAACCCGTTACGCGTGGAACCCGTTACGCGTAGAACCCGTTACGCGTGGAACCCGTTACGGGTGGAACCCGTTACGTGTGGAACCTGTGGAACCGTGGAATACTGGGAACCCGTTACGCGTGGAACCCGTTACGCGTGGAACCCGTTACGCATGGAACCTGTGGAACCGTGGAATACTGGGAACCCGTTACGCGTGGAACCCGTTACGCGTGGAACCCGTTACGCGTGGAACCCGTTACGCGTGGAACCCGTTACGCGTGGAACCCGTTACGCGTGGAACTCGTTACGCATGGAACCCGTTACGCATGGAACCTGTGGAACCGTGGAATACTAGGAACCCGTTACGCGTGGAACCCGTTACGCGTGGAACCCGTTACGCGTGGAACCTGTGGAACTGTGGAATACTAGGAACCCGTTACGCGTGGAACCCTTTACGCGTGGAACCCTTTACGCGTGGAACCCGTTACGCGTGGAACCCGTTACGCGTGGAACCCGTTACGCGTGGAACCCGTTACGCGTGGAACCCGTTACGCGTGGAACCCGTTACGCGTGGAACCCGTTACGCGTGGAACCCGTTACGCGTGGAACCCGTTACGCGTGGAACCCGTTACGCGTGGAACCCGTTACGGGTGGAACCAGTTACGGGTGGAACCCGTTACGCGTGGAACCCGTTACGCGTGGAACCCGTTACGGGTGGAACCCGTTACGGGTGGAACCCGTTACGCGTGGAACCCGTTACGCGTGGAACCCGTTACGCGTGGAACCCGTTACGCGTGGAACTCGTTACGCATGGAACCCGTTACGCATGGAACCTGTGGAACCGTGGAATACTGGGAACCCGTTACGCGTGGAACCCGTTACGCATGGAACCCGTTACGCATGGAACCTGTGGAACCGTGGAATACTGGGAACCCGTTACGCGTGGAACCCGTTACGCGTGGAACCCGTTATGCATGGAACCCGTTACGCGTAGAACCCGTGGAACCGTGGAATACTGGGAACCCGTTACGCGTGGAACCCGTTATGCATGGAACCCATTACGCATGGAACCTGTGGAACCATGGAATACTGGAAACCCGTTACGCGTGGAACCCGTTACGCGTGGAACCCGTTACGCGTGGAAACCGTTACGCGTGGAACCCGTTACGCGTGGAACCCGTTACGCATGGAACCCGTTACGCATGGAACCCGTTACGCATGGAACCTGTGGAACCGTGGAATACTGGGAACCCGTTACGCGTGGAACCCGTTACGCGTGGAACCCGTTATGCATGGAACCCGTTACGCGTAGAACCCGTGGAACCGTGGAATACTGGGAACCCGTTACGCGTGGAACCCGTTATGCATGGAACCCATTACGCATGGAACCTGTGGAACCATGGAATACTGGAAACCCGTTACGCGTGGAACCCGTTACGCGTGGAACCCGTTACGCGTGGAAACCGTTACGCGTGGAACCCGTTACGCGTGGAACCCGTTACGTGTGGAACCCGTTACGCGTGGAACCCGTGGAACACTGGGAACCCGTGGAACACTGGGAACCCGTGGAACACTGGGAACCCGTGGAACACTGGGAACCCGTTACGCGTGGAACCCGTGGAACACTGGGAACCCGTGGAACACTGGGAACCCGTTACGCGTGGAACCCGTTACGCGTGGAACCCGTGGAACCGTGGAAGAGCTAAAAGAGAGTGGATATTGGACTTTCGTTCGCCAAATCGTTGTCTGTTGGATGTGTAAATAATCACATAACACATTTTTACTACCAACTCATCAAATACCGACGCTTGGTCAATGCTCTTTAGCATCGGAGACTGACGCACTATGTGGCCCTCTAGCGTTAGTTTTGAACGTGTCGGGACAGTGTGTCAATAGATGCTGGTCACATGCATAGTGTCCTTTCAAAATAAACTTCCATCTTCACAGGAAGTTAAATTTACTCAACAAAACTACTTAGTTAGGTTTGGGAAAAGAGCATGATTGACGTTAACTTTACTTTCTAGTGACATGTGAGCCACATGACTAGCGACTCACGTGACTAACGAGGCCAAAGACTCACATCACTGATGCGACAGAATCGCATGATGCGACTGATGTGACAGAATATCAGCGTTTACTTTTAATTTTGCACGGGACACGAACAGCTGTCCCCTGGACGAAAGTCCTGTGTTTGTTTAACCTGTCCACCAGACCTCCAGTCCCGGCCTAAGCAGACTCTCACACACATTATACTAGTTACATGCTCTGACAGTGCACTAAGCCGTGGGCTTATATCAGAGTTAGGTGAATGTGAGAGTAAATGGTCTGTCTGTGTGTTAGCCCTGTGATAGCCTGGCGACCTGTCCAGGTGAACCCTGCCTTTGCCCAATGTCAACTGGGCGAAGAATTCAGTATATCCTCAAGTGAACTCTGAGATATTATTAACAGCTTAATAATGAATGTAGTGGGCTATAATACCTATCCCAGCAGATCTATAGCCAAAAGCTACACACAGCTTATCGCAGTAACTCAAATGAATGAAAACAACTAACCAGCTTAGTTATTTGTTCAAATGTCAGATACATATATGAACAGGACCCTCTGATAATGTATCGTATCGAGGGTATTAATAGGGCCCTTTAATAAGCTCTGCTCTGCCGTCTTACTCTAGACATTTTTATTATATGTTTGAAGGTTGAATTGAATGCTGGCTATGAATTAATTATTGAATTGACTTAAAGGAAAGCTATTATTTATTATATTGATTAAAAAAAAAGTTGGTTTGAGATTTCTATAAAAAAAACAGAAAGCCATCGCCCAAATCATAATATATAATAATAATATAATATATACAGTCCCTTACTTAAGTTTGTGATTTTCCCGTCTGCCATCAGGCCACACAGGGTGTGGGCCTCCAAATTGGATCGTGAGGTGACCTGGTCAAAACTTAAATGTGATCAATTCTTAGTTTTTGGCCAAATTCCTGCAAAACTAATGACATTCACACCCGCCTCGGCTATATGTTGTTTTTAAGTAATCGCAATAGTTTAGCAAATGCTAAAATGCTAAACTAAGATAGTGAACATTGTAGTGAACATTACATCTTCTACATCAGCATGTGAGCATTGTCATTGTGAGCATGTTAGCATGCTGACGTAGCAGCTTAAAGCTCTGCTGTGTCTATGTAGCCTACAGCGTATCCAAATACAGTTTTTATTTTATCTAGCCACAGTTGACCCAGTTGTATTAGTTGCTTACCACCGTCAAAGGGGTTCCAATTCATCACAAAAATTCTCGTTGGAATTTGTGTCGCAACACTTATTCTTTGAGTTCCCAGCCTGTTATTGATATCCAAGAAATAATAGCCATATGGGTCCAAGTAATAGTCCATTGGGGCAGCACAAGATTTGACAACTGCCCTCTCTTCTGTCGTTCAAAATATCGTCATAAACATAAATATATCCAAATAAAGAAATGAGAACAAAAACCTAAAAGCATCCTGTGCAGCACTTTCCAATTATCTGTAAGTTGTATGAATAAAATCTACTCATAGCATGTGTGTGTTTGTGTGTGTGTGTGAATGTTTGTGCGCATAATTGCATGCCCGTTGTGTGAATGTGTGGGAGTGCATGGATTGGACAGATGTTGTCTGACAATCTGTCCCTCTGATCTGGGGCCAGATACCAAGGCATCTAACAACCCAGTGACGTACACACACACACACACACACACACACACACACACACCTCACCCCTATCCAACTTAAACTTGGCAGACATTTACACAGAAGCAGTCTTCCTCATCATTAGGCCGGCCACCTTCTGTGAGAATACCAGGGGCAGCGTGACCCCAGCCTGTGGCCAGCATCACCTTCCCCCTCGCTTCTTCCCACTGCAGCGACACAGTCAATAATCATTGTTTCACCTAGTGCCATCGTCTGCTAGAATGTGCCAGGCAAGCATTTTGCTGACAGTGATTTACAGGAAGTTGCCAAGTTCAACACCAACCTGAATGAGGACAAATAATAAAAAATTATGGCAGGACAAACATTCAGATTGGAACAACTTTGGAAACTATTTGTTCGGACCATATTTAGGTCATAATAGAATAAAAACAATGCTGATAACAATCATGTTACTGCAGACCATTCAACATTATGTAATTGATAGGTTGAACTGAGGTCTTGCTTTTTTTTTGCAATCAATTCATCTACACATCGAATATCAGTACAGCTGAATCATTTTCATGTCTTTATTTACCGTATTTAGTCTCCATCTTTGGTGCTAAAGGGATCATTTATGTGGTGCTTCACACTGACTTGCGTCATCTGTCAGTCCCGTTGTTTGTCCAGAAAGTGTGGCATCTTCATCATTATATTTTCTCCCCAAAGTTTCTATAGAAAATCAAAACATCATGATCAGTTTTTCATGCTAATGTTGACAACTTGTTTTGTTTTATTTGTATTTATTAATTAATTATTAATTATATATATTATTATTATTAATAATTATTCCTGCCAAATTTAAAACATCAAATTTCTTACGTGGCACTTTACAAACGAAGGAGCTACAGATAGCATGGACTGGATATAGGTCAGTTTACGTTTGTTTTACAGCAAATGATTTACACGGTTTATAAGAACATGAGCCGTTACAACTTGCAGAGCAATATTCAGGACTGCTATAATTTCTCCAGTTGTGGATCTTTCTGCAGGTCTCCATCCATCAGTCTCACATCCTCGTCCAGATCTCTCAGATATGCTCCCTGAGAATCTGGGCCACTTCGCCAACATTCCCTCCCCAGTTAGCTGTCAGATCCCCAGACCACCATCACTTTAAAGGACACCCTTGCTATATATACATTTTCCCTTTTACATCTCATCTTTATCTTGACTCTTTTTCTTTCTCTCCATCTCTTTTTTCTTTCCCAGATTGTTATATATGTCCCTGTGCCCAACTGAGTGATCCTGCTGATCAAAAAAAAAAATTCGCCAATGTTACTTTTTCATCATATTCCAACATCTCCCTTGGTGTTTCATTTGCCGCCAAGCAGAGTTTTGGGCCAATGCTTGTGTGTAGTGCAGGGCTTCTCTCGGCGCAGCAGTGGGATAGCTATAGCGCAGAGCTCACATTGCGTTTTGTTTTGTCCTTTTTCCTCGAGGCTGTGTGCCTTCATCTCCATGTATTGCCCACACCATAGTCGCCGCCCGCTGTCGCCTGGTTTTAGCTGAGTGAAAACGTACTCCCTCTCAGGCCAACTAATTATGGACTTTGATTATTCCCATTTTGTTTCAGTGAGTGCGGCGTCGTCGCCAACAGGCGGGCCGGTAGAAAGGCCAGCACCATTGATTGTCTCAGTTTCGGGCCTAATTGAGCCAAATGGGAATGGCTGTTGCCAGAGTTCACTCTTCTCCAGTGTTTACATGCTGATTCACCAGAGAGACATTCATTACCGGCTCGCTGAAAACTCCTCTAGACATGCTCACACACACACACACACATTCACACTCACATTTTGTAGTCATATTGATAAAGGGTTGAAGTTCTCAGAGATTTGCACATACAGCTGGGCCTGCAGATGCGAATGGGAATGAATGCTGTTTTCTAATGGTGCCCGGTCTACATCAGAGAGTCATTATTTCTATCTCTCTTCCTTTCTCAACATCACAGTTCTTCTGTTTAACCCACACCGGCTTATAATTGCATGCAAGTGAGCTTGGTGTAAGATTTGCTGTCTGATTGAATTATTAAAATGATTGCACATGAAGTTGCTCTCAGACATGTTAATTGTGGTCAAGCAATTTGACATAACGGACAAAGAGCTTCTTTACAAGCTTTTCCTTAGGAGAAGTCAGAACATGACTTTCATTCATCCTTGAGCTAAAAATGCAAACACTCTTATTGAATCAAAGCAAAAGTAGTGTCTTTGTATCAGTTTAAAGCTGTGCTGATTTTTAAATGAGGGTCATTATTGCTTTTGAAAACACTGACCGTCAAGGTGATCGTGGCCAACAGGTGCCTGCAGTTCCTCTCTGAAAAGCTCCATTATGCCATAAAACAACCTCTAATGAAAAGATGTCTCTCTCCTCCTCAGTTATAACCTCACGGAAAAATCTTTCAAAAGTGGTTTGAACTGTTTTGAGTATGAAGGCATTGTTAGTTCTGGCTCCTCTCCACTCCTTTTACCATTTAATAAAGATAAAACTGTATTTTGACATTTGGCTCAAGTGAAAAGGGAGCAGGGAGGATTCATAGGCATTGAACTTCTGTTGTAACTCATGTCTCCAGCACGGGTTACAGAAGCAGTAACATTGAGAGGCAGTGGGCCGTTTGGGGCAAAGAAGTGTAGGTTTTAGTGGTGCTGAGTAACTTAGAAATGAAATCAATTCTAAATGAATGCTTGACACAAAAAAATCCTTGGCTACGCTTGGCTCGAGAGGCCGCTATGTGGGGATAGTCCCACGCTTGCAATGTCAGGTGTCCCAAGTGTGGGACAACAACACGCATGTCCAAAGCCTTGGGCAATGAAAGAGGATGGCAGCAATTTGATGAGTGGGGTTGATTAGCTGTTGCCCTGCAAACTTGGCTGGCTGAGCAACCCAAAAAGAGCAACCCAAATTGACAGCACATACAAACGGGGGATTAGCAGCTTAACAGCACACTGAGGAGAACACATGCTCAGTCCGATTGTCACCTGTGTTAAACTGCATGGGAAATGTGAAATAGTGCATCATGTCAAATTGTAAGATTGTGTAATTTTTGTTTTTTGCCTTTGTGCAAAGTAGGAGTTGCTCCACCATGTTATTCACCTAACAATGCAACTGAGTACATTGATAATAACAATTTCATTAAGCCACTATGTGTAGAATGTGCATGTGATGATGTGGTCATTTTTGTATCTAACATCTATCTATCTCTCTTTCTTTGTAATTATATGGTCAGTGCCATCGCTGACCAGTGCAGACTAAAGCCAGGGGCATGACGGCCAGAGGATAAATAAATACAATTCAAAATTAAGTACATAACACCATCCAACCAGTGCTGCTGAGTGAGAAGCTGCGGGTGGTGGGGGTTAACGCGTCCACCGTCTCCTGGATCACTGACTACCTCACGGGCAGACCACAGTTTGTCCGACTGGGCCGTGTGCTGTCTGATGTGGTGGTCAGTGGTACTGGAGCCCCACAGGGGACTGTTCTGTCTCCCTTCCTGTTCACCTTGTACACCACTGACTTCCAGTACAACTCAGGGTCATGCCATCTGCAGAAGTTCTCTGATGACTCTGCAGTGGTCGGGTGTATAAGGGACGGACGGGAGGAGGAGTACAGGGCAGTAGTGGGTGACTTTGTGAAGTGGTCCAGTAGAAATCACCTGCTTCTGAACGTGGCCAAGACCAGAGAGATGGTGGTCGACTTCAGGAGGAAGACGACGGCTCCACAACCGGTGAGAGTTCTGGGAGAGGATGTGGACATGGTGGAGGAGCAGACTGAACTGGAAGTATCACTAATAATTCTATTCATTGTATATACTGTGCATTTTTGTTATTTTATCTTCTTATATAATATGTCCTACTCTGTTATTTGTGTATATATTGTGCATTTTTTAATACTTAATATTTTTTCTTTATTTACTCTGTTACTTCGTTTGCAGAAGTATATCCTTGCTGCTGTAACACACACATTTCCCCCTGGGGATGAATAAAGTATCCATCTATCTATCTATCTATCTATCTATCTATCTATCTATCTATCTATCTATCTATCTATCTATCTATCTATCTATCTATCTATCTATCTATCTATCTATCTATCTATCTATCTATCTATCTATCTATCTATCTATCTATCTATCTATCTATCTATCTATCTATCTATCTATCTATCTATCTATCTATCTATCTATCTATCTATCTATCTATCTATCTATCTATCTATCTATCTATCTATCTATCTATCTATCTATCTATCTATCTATAAACAAAACACAGTGATACATGCATGTTAACTAAACAGAAAAATCCCCCCATGTTTTTAGTGGTCATGTCCACGCATGTTTTCATCTGCAAGACCAACTCGTCAACATGGGTGCACACACTCCAAAGCTGTACGACACACAGCTGGCACAATCATTGCATTTTTTTAACTTCTGGTGCTTTTCTAAACAGAAATGTCCAAACCCCATTTTACATTTGTGTGTTTAATGATAGACACCATAAACACTTTAAACATTTTTATAGTAAATAAATAAGGACTTTAAATACAAAAAAATGCGTCTTTGCAAACATACAGAGAAGGAGAAGGTCTGACATATTTACCTATATGAATTAGACGTCATTCATATATACATTTATATGAATGAACTGTTGCAGTGCTGGTACAGCAGCTGCTGGACCAATATCCAGCAGTCTGCTGTCTGTCTGCCCGACATGTTTAGATTGTCATTGGTTTCCATTAGGAAAAATATTATACTGTGCACACATTAACACAGATTTTTTTGACATTTCAATATAACAGTTTATTGGGTGATTGGAGGTATTACCACACAAAACAAGGAAGCAGAGACGCAGGCTTAAGTATGTTCCTTACCTGCCAAGATTTGAAGCAGATGTTTGTGATGGTAAACATTTCAAATTTCACAAATACAGTAAACGGTAACAATACAGACCTTTTTCGGGCAGAGAGCCCCCAGACCCCTTCAGAAATCACACATTTCTTAATACTTTGTTGCATTAGGGGAAAATGCACATACTTTTTGAAATGCTTTGAACAACAAATTATAATCATGCATGCCTTCAAATGAATTTGGCATTAAGTATAACATGCTGTATTGTTTGTATGTGGAAAAAAACAAACTCCGTAAAAATTATTAAAAGCATCAACGGAAAAATGGTGACACACATGTGAGAGATTGAAGTCCATGTAGAGAGATAACAACTCTGAAATCAACACATGCCTTTGATCCGTTCTCAACATGTTAGTAAAGTGCTCCCAACAAGAATTTGCTAAAGTCATCAGTGTCAAGCTGAATGTATGAAGTGAAACTAAATGGTAATTCAGTCAAGAAATATTTTATCTTAACGCGTATTGCTTTGGTTGTACAATTTTACTGTTTCACTCTCACAGCTATTGTCGACCATGTTTCAAGGAGCTGCTGTTATCAGCAAAAATATCTTTAAAAAACCGACAGACCGCTACCGCCCCAGCACTACACTGCAGACAAAGTTAGCTGCTGGTGAGCATTTAGCAGCTAAAGAGCTAGCTGTTTCTCTTCAGGAGTTGGTGAGGGCCAAACCCGAGCTAAAATGAATGCTGCTGTTTCCTGTTGTTTGTGTTTAAATAGTCAGCTGTGTGCTAACACATTCTCAATAAAACCTTTTAAAAGGTGATAATATGTCAGTGTTTTGTTTACTGCTTGTTTCAATCCACTTCCCCAAGTGGCCAAAAAGAAGAAAAAAAGTAATTGCTGCTTTAATATAAGGTTGAATACACAACAAGAACTAGTCACATCTGCTTTTTGCAAAACCTTTGTCGAATGCAAAATGTGCTAATGCTATGTTTTTTTTCTTGCATTGTGGTTTCTCACAGTACAGTTCTGTGAAAGCTGCTCTTAGCTTGTAGTTATAAATTGCTCTCTCGCTGTGAAAACATAGAGAACAATTAATGTCCCACTTCACATCCTTGCATGTTACCTTTTAATACAAACACTTCATGCTCCTCCGTGTATTAACTGAATAACTTTTTACATCTTTAATAAAACTCACCTTTCAGTAGGTCAAAGTTCAACACATTACAATCCTACAGAGGAACAAGCTACACTTGATTTGTAGCATCGTGTTCAGCTAACACACGCGACAACCGTCTCAAAGCCTTCAGAGAGCGAGGGGAGAGAAATATAAATCCTGTGAGATAAATCCGTGCCAGCAGCGAGCCCGAGACGCCGACATGAAGCCGTATTTCATTGAGGTCGGATTATCAGGGAGAGTAAGTGATGCAAAGGGAATACAATGCCACCACTGCTTACATATGGATGATATGATTTAGGTGCTAAAAGCCAGACTTTGACACTGACACACAATCCAGGTGGCAAGAACATGTTTATGGCATCTGTACCGATGTGAACACAGTGTGAATGTGAGTGTGTCACACTCTGGCTGCGTGTCCCGCCAGTTGCTATCTTGATTTGATTGTCAAAAATTCTTGGAGGGGGAACGGATGATAGAGCGGGCGATACGTGGGTTGATGCGTCAAGATAATTCACTTTACATCTTTTTTGATAGACCTCTTCTCAACAGTCGTCGTTAAAATGAAGAATCCCTTTAATAAGACCACCGCAATGTTCATTATGTCATTGAGTGCAGCATTTCTTTCTCTTACGAGGGAATTTTTCCTCTTTGACTGACTTGGCAGCCATTAATAGTGTTGTGCTGCCGTCCAACTTTAGAACTGTTGCACCGTCCTCAGAGAAAAAGTGTGAACATTGACTCCGACAACCCGAGTGGCAAAGGCAGAATGGAACAATTGTCATACCACATGTCTCCGCTGCCATTGATAAAAGGACCTTTTTTAATGGGGGGCGATTACTGTAACCATGTGCAATTTAACATGATCGACTCAATAGGTGATGGGACTTTAATGCTAGAGAAACTCTGTCCACCTGAAAGGCTCAGGCCAATATTGATTAGGGCAGCATTAAACATTTAAGTAATCACTGCACTTAGTTAAATGATTGTGTACTGAATAATAGATGAGATGGAAGGCGGACAGGGTAATAAATGGTCTGGGGAATAATATCTGGCCATGTGATATTCAGCCATCCACAAGGACGCTCGCTTTTTATTTTTTTTATTTTCAGCTGCTCCAGCCCTCTCACTCTACTGTCTCATGACTCAGGGTGTTTACCTGTAGGGATACACACACATACACACACACACACGCACGCATGCACGCACACACACACACACACACACACACACACACACACACACACACACATACACACACGCACGCACACAGTGTTCAGGAATCGGTGGGGATTTAATCAATTCACATTACTCTTGTCGAAATGTTCAATGTGAGTGCAGCACTTATTCCCCAAGACGTAGACTGCTATTGGGCTGTTTGATTAAGTATTGCAAAGAACATAGACTTTCTAAAACTAAAACAGCATCTATTCTATTCCATTCTTTTCTATATGGATGCCCTGAGAGCTCAGTGTAGTATGACTTCTATAAAACACAATACAAATAGACAAAACACAATATAACGCAAACATTATTTGCAGTATTACTTTGACGACAGATATGCTGCTTAATAAAACAGACTGCACTGTAAATGTAGCAAACAATCAAATACAGAAATGCACTGCAAATACAAACAGCAATTCTATTCTCTTCTAGGCTGTGATGGAGCACATTTTACATGTCAGCTGTGTCTGAAAGAGTGTCAGGTCAATACCGCCCATCCACACACACACACACACACACACACATCACACTGACAGCTGTATGTGTGTGGGAAGGATACCTTCTTCAATCAGCCGATGTAAATGGGAAGAGGCCGGTTGCAATTTACAACACAGTCCTGCCGTGTCTGATAAATTCAGCTCTGTCTCTGTGTTTATCATGTCAAGACGACTTCACTCTCTTCAGCCCCGCCGAGTCTCTCCCATCCGCACGCATTTAGCTTGAAGCCCCTCATTTCCTTGGCGATCGGGGTGGGGGCACGCGAGTGAGACAGCTTGGTAATTAGTTCTCGAGCGTGCTCTTGCTAAATATTCCTGCCTAATGACGAGGCCGGGCGGGCACACTACTCCTAACGGCCCGGGGTTCAGTTCGGTTCTACGAGCTCTGATCGTAATCCAAAGTCGTAGAAAAACATGCAATAAATAAATAAATAACTGTGAATAAATGAAAGAAAGTAGATGTTAGGGCACACTTTAAAAAGTACATCAAAAGCAACAATTTGTCAGCCATCAATAGTCTTTCCAGAGGGATGGCCGTCTCTCTCTCTGTGTCTCTGGGTCGCTCTCTCTCATTTAGTTAGATGATTGCCTCCTGCAGCCCCAGGGAGCGATAACAACCACCAAGTCTATTACTTCCTACAGCACTTTAGCTCCTACCAATATGAAACACTCGATAACAACGGAACCTACCCCGTGTTCCTATAGTCTATTAGCCAAACACCAATTCTATCCAGCAGCACGCGTCGATACAAGGGAACCCCTGAGTAACATTATCCACATTGTAATGACTCAGAGGAGAATCATGCAAGTCGGTTGCATCAAAATGGGCCTAATGAAAAAAGAAAAATAAATAAATCTGGGAAACACATAAAGGAAGCTAATAGAGAAACACAAAACTAACGAGCTGATGGATGAAGCGGGTCCACTGTTTGTAAACGCCTCCTTTTGAGATGAGGTGACGTTAGGATGGAGATGCGGCGTGTGGCGTCTCACACACAGTCACGTAGAAGCTGCCGTGTTGTCCCAGTGTGCTAATGGCCGGGGCACTGCGCATCCAGATGCTAACCGCTCTTTCTTCCCCGATGCAGCAGGGCACAGTGCATTCCAGCCTCGCAGGGCTCAGGTGTTAATTTATGCTACTGCACCACTTTTCCCCCTGACTGCACAGCCTGACCCCGGCCCAGCGTGTCCCACGGCGGGGGCTGCATCTCTGTCCAAGCCGGCCGATTTCATTCCTCAAAATTAGCTGAGCTTCCCTGCAGGACAAAAACAGAGGGTGGAACAGAATAGAAGTAAACATAATAAAAAGGGTTTTTGACAGATGTTTGGCAGCAGTTGTACACAGATCAAAAGTGCAGTGCTGGGATAACTCAGACACGGTTGTAAATCACAGATGATTATCCGTGTGGAAATACTTGCATCATGTAGCCACGAGGAAGAAAACAAAGGAGTGTAAAAACAAAAGCAAACACCAATGTCACAGGGTAAAAAAAACAAAACACAAAACACAAAGACAAAAGATTGAATGTATATTGCATCAAAATATTAGCCATGAATCCAGCAGCAACAATGGGAGTTTCATTCTCTCGGAATAATCTTTGTTTTGTACCAGAATGAGCATGTTTAATTGATGATCACAACTCATTGCACTGCTGTTTCTTCTTGAAAGATGAGTAGATGCGTCGAAGAGAGAGTGAGGAGACAGTCGGGGCAAGGTAACAGCAGCTGATGGCCAATATGTTTGTGGTTGAGAGAGTTTCTGGGGCAAAGCCGTCTCGGTTGTTGACTGGAGGCACGCGCGGCATCTGAGAGCCCAAACTTCAATTCATTATTAATAATCTGAAGTGTCACTGAAGTCCATTCGCTTCATTGTTGAGACATCACCTGAGACGTCCGTGCGCGTACACGCGATAAACAAAGATGAAAGTGTCTGAGCACATGCCTCTTAAGCGCTTTTCTTATTACTCTCTGTCACTCCCACCGGGCAGAGGGCACTTTGTAGATGCCCTGCAGATGCAGATAGCGAGTCGGGGGGAGGCCGAGGAGGAGGAGAAGAGCGTTGTGGGTGGCTCGGCGTTCAGAAGTAATCTAGGGAGCCGGCAAAAAGGCGGCTCCTCGCTTCATTTCATGCACAAAGCCCCTGTGCTGCCAACAGGCTGACAGACGGGGACGGCCTCGCACACCGGCGAGCAGCGAGCAGCACACTCCACCCTGCCCGAAGGCGAGACAGAAAAAGAAAAAGACTCGAGGGAAAATAAAAGGTGTAAAAAAATAAATAAAAGGAGGGGGTAGCAGGGAAGAGATAGCCTTTATAATTCATGTCTAGAGAGGAAGAATGGAGGATGATTCGCTTTGTTGTCCATCTCGGCGGTCAGTCAGGGAACAGAGGACTTGTAGTTCAAAGGCAGCCAGCCGTTGCACTTCTCCAACACACCGGCTGGGACCGCGCCATTAAATCCAGAGCTGTTTGGAAACAGATTTCATCACATTATCCCTGTTTAGGACCTTTGTACTTGGCGCCAGAATTAGCATAAGAGCCTGTCTGTCTGTCACTTAAGCATGGAGCCTGGGGTATGAAATATATTTAGAGGGAAAATTCAATAAGCACATCAACACCTAGCCGGTGTATTTTTACTCCTCACTTCAACTGGAGCCAAACTTCTCTTAACCTGGCTGAGTGCAGGTACTAACGTGGGTCCACTTTAGTCTGCGAGTTGGCCCCATCAATAGTGGCGGCATGGGGAGTGGATGTGGGGGTGGGGGAGGATCGGGAACTCCTGGGAACAAAACAAAAACCCAAAGCCTTTTTTTTTATTGAAATATTTATACAGGTAAACTCACTGTATCTGCAGCTCCATTTACAGGAGATATCCAGGCGTCAGACCAAAGCCAGAATCAATAAAACACAATTATAGCAGGACAACCCATCGCTGGGTCTTGAGCGATAGGAAGATGGTGGCTTAAAGTGTTCGAGGCTGAATACATAGAACAGCCACGGGGGCAGAAATGTGACTGTTAGGACGGCATGGCCATGCTGCCTTCACTGGTGGTATCAGCAGCTTAAAGCCCTCCTCACAGTGCCTCATTATTTACCACAGTCCAGCCTTTCTTTTCATTTATCTATTGATTACCGATACCCTGGAGCTTTGACAATGGTTAATGTGCTAATGTGCTGTATTACTCTCGTTGGAATGACATAGCTGTTCTGCTCCTTCAATAAATGGCTTGAATCTGGGAGGAAAATAAAAAGCCCAAAGACAAACAATAACCTTGAAAAACACTGCTGGCTTTTCAGCTCACATTCACATTCAAGGCAAATGCCCTGAGCAAATCAAATGACCAACAAGTCAACAGTACTTGTTTTGAAAGGGAGCCTCTGGAGGAGCATATAGCCAAGGTCACAGGCCCGGGAGCCACGGGGCTCAGATGTAATAGATTTGAATTGCATTACAGATGACTGATCTGCTACAAATGTATTGTGTTTCTGCAACATGCCAACAATGATTCTCCTATATGCATGTAATCAGTTATTATTACACACACCTTGGGGAAATGTCAACCCAACTCTACATGTGTGGTGTGTTAGCTGTGTGTTTACGTTGTCAGTGGATATGTGAAGTGTGCAGTCGTGTGTGTAGCAAGAAAAAGGGAAAAGGAAGCCGGGGGAGTTTGGGTGGGGGGAGTAAGTGGTTTGGGTCTGTCAGTGTCACCGAAAACCTTCTGAACCACCTTCCGCCCTCTAATAAGATTGAGCACCAAGCCGAGCTGAACAACTGCCAGACACCGAGACACCGCCCGAATAGAGAGGAGATCTCTGGCGGAAAAAAATGGAAGGGGACGTTTTTCAAGGGAGGGCAAGTAGAAACATTTCAATGCAGCGTCTCGCTACAGAGGCAGCTCCGCAACCGTTTTCGGTCAAGGAGAGCTCAAAGAGCCCTTGTCAGGTAAATCAAGTATGACTTTTATTTCTTGGGGTGATGACGTCCTGACAGTGGAGAGGATATATTCACAGGTTACAGGGTAGGGAGAGGCTCACACATACAAATGACATGACTTTCTTTTTTTGTAATAAGTGACATAATCCTTTGGATTACAAGAAAAATTTAATCTAATCTGGATACTGTTGGATTACTTCAAAATCAATCATTGAAAATATACCCTACACTAACATAGCAGCCACAAAAAAAGTTCTCCAAATATTCTGTTGTCCTCTTTCAACATCTCAAAATATTTCCAGTGCAAATGAAATGCATTTGCTTGAACCTTCCATCGTGACGTCTTTTTTCACCGCCACAATGTGGAGCACTTGTCGAAGAAGCTCCATATGTCAGAAGAGCTTTTCATGAGTTAATAGCATTGGTTTCATTTTTGAAATTGCCATATTTGTAAGACGTCATAAAAAATGGAATGAAGTTATCCTTGACAATGTAACTACATTTTATTCAAACGTGATCTGGGCTGATCATAGTTAACATGTATTCTGTTACTACCCAACCCTGTCAAGAACCAGCACCAAAGGCCAACAATAAGTCATCCATTTATCTCACACACTGCTTTAATATTGTGAATAGTGCTACACTTTCCTTTCATTCCATCTTCAGGTGGAAAATATCACAGGGCTAACCTAAATGCTATAGCAGGCCGACTCCTCTGCCACTCTTTCAGCACTGCTGTGTGATTGCAGTGTCAGTGTGGTTCTGTTCTGCAACAGCCTCCTCTTCACGCACAAGTCATGTAGTCTGCCTGCCTCAGGTAGATATAACTTAGCTTAAGCAATTGGCAGTTTGCAGGACATCAGAGTGGACCTCTGCATAATGACTGCTGAATTACTGTGGGGAACACTATGAATGTAGCACAACTTCAGTTGTGGCAGTCATGGATGCCCAGTTTACAGCAAACAGGCTAATGATGCTAGCAAACTCTTTTACAGCCAGTAGCATTGCAAACGGCTATCACTTCATATGATTTATAGTGTCTTTATCTAAAGTGTCTTTAGTTAGTTTTGGAATAACTACTTTTTAATGTTACAGCATGCACATTGCATTGTGCACACTGAAACCAAACATTTGGCAGTACATTTGTTAGCCATTTTAGAGTCTGGTTCCTCCACAGATTCTCTTTTATACCATTAACTTGCACATAGGACGTTTTTACTTTAGATATTACAAAAAATAAATAATAAAGAGTAAGCAGTTTGATTATGCTGCTGAACATTTATCACCCAACTTAACATAATACAACCTTCATCCCTATATTTTCTACAAACTATGACCATATTCTTAAAGCTAAGGACTTCAACTCTTATCTTGGCAAAGCAACAGACACCGAAGCAGGAGAATTTAAGAAAATGTTGCTTTCCTTTGACTTAGCTCAGCATGATACAGTTCCCACACACATTAAAGGACACACTCTTAAAATGATCTCTTATGGCCTTAACATAATCATGTTACTGAAACTGCCATATCTGATCATAGCTGCTTTCTTTTTTCTTTTACCCACTCATAAACATGTTTTAAAATAAATATCTATGATACGGTATTTTAATAACTCTTCAAAGGCAGCCTTTTCAGAGATTTTACGAGACGATCACTGTAATTATCTGCTAAATGAACCTTTTAGCATCCACATAATGGCTGATATATTGGACTTTAATCTAAGATTGACACTTAATGCAGTGGCCTGGACAGAAAATAAGAAAAGGTCCAATACTTAAGTGACACCCTGGAAAGACGAATGCACTCTGATTGTCTGTGGTAGAGAAGCCGACTAAATATTTATCAGTATTCCTTCCAACAATTATGCCACGCAGGAAGCAAGACAATCCTACTTCTCAAAAATAATCAATGACTTTGGTCAAAATATCAAATTACTTATTTTTTTGGCCAATGCGACCCATTTAAAAATGCCTGGATCAGCCCAGATACCCTTCTAAGGAATTAGCTCGGGGCATCTCTAAAATGTACTGTTGTCTTGTTGATGTTGTATGTGCATCTGTTTACTCAATGTGCTCACATATTCTAACCTGAGTTACACAGAACCATCTGAAAAGCCGTCAGAGGGCGGGCACTTTCAAAAAAATACGTGGGAGGTGATCGGATGAACCATCTGACAATCAAACTCTTACCAGTCAGGAGAGGAGCAAAAACTGTTCCAATGAGAAAAGCCTTCAGTGCATTTCTTTGCTTTTCTTTCAATGAAGAAATATTCTCCAGTTCTGAAATAACCCTATATATATATATATATATATATATATACAGTATATGATGCTTTAGCAGCATCTAAGCTATCTTCTTTAGGAGCCGCCATTGTTTTGAACGCACAGTTGCCTCTCTGCGTAGCCTGATATTAAGGATTCTCTCATGTGATCCTGAAATTCTCACGTGATCTTGTGACATCGTGAGAATCCAGCTGTCGTGCAAGGTAACACTGATTTATCCTTCTACAATAATCAGAGAAGATACTTTGTTATCCGTCTCCAGTGCTCCGGCATCAAATATGAGCCAGCTTGACTTGCTAGAATGCAATAGTCGGGTCTTTAGAATTTTATTTACTGGATCCCTGACAGAATAACTTCTATTCAAAGCACACTGAGTATAGCCTACTGGAATTTCACCATGAGTCCCTTTATTTAGGACCTTGGAAGTTATAGAGGAAATATTTAGGTAAAATACTTTACGTTTCAGTATAATACGAAACAGCACAAACAAATGGAAATATGCACTGCAACGTCCACTTTGCTTCTTTAAAAGTCCCCCTCTGCTCCATGAAAATGCAGCTGTTCTGCTTGCCATGTTTTTTTACCTTTCAGGCGGTGGATGTGAATGACAAGAACTCCACTGGCTGGCTGTCAAAAATCAATTTGGCACCATCAGAGCATCAGTAGGAGAGAGCTTAGGATCCCTTCAGATCAAGGCGCCACATGCTTATTGAAGATGTTTGAAGCATACGGCTGCCACATATTTTGAAGGTGTATAAATGACAAGCTATAGAGTTAACCTAAGAAATGACAAAGACCTGGGGGTCAAGTGTTGCAATCGTTACAGCTTTCATTCACACAAGTAGTTGTTTGCCCCTCAAGAAGCTGCCTCAGTCAGTTGGCAAAATGTGAAATGCCCTTGTTTAATTTTATTGATGAATTCATGTACGCTGGTATCAAACTATAAATGACACACATCCTGTTTGTACTGAACGTGTGACAGGCTAATCACCAAAGAGGGCCTCTCCAGGTAAAGACCCAGCCACACTCGCCCAACCAGAACCCTTTTTGTTTTAGGGCTATTACAACATGTGCCCTTTGAAGCAGTAGCAATCATTACAGGCTCACTCCTCTCTGCTGAAGGGGAGGAATAGAAAAAGGAGGAAAATGAAACAGAGTGAAGCTCGGGTCCCTGCAGAATTGTCTGCCGAGCACCAGAGCTGGAACACCCAAAGAGCTTAAAGTGATATAAATGTCCCTGAATGACAGCATAAATCTGTATGATGACAAATAACCTCTTTGAAGCCCGCACCGCAGCGAATAGGATACAATTTCTGTATTTTAAAAAGACAGGGAGACTTAAAAAAAATAAAAAAGCCCTCGACAATGTCACAGTGGAAGTTTTAGTCGTGTAGAAACTGTGAGAGCTAGGGAGTGAGGTGGTTATCTAAATAAGAGTGTCACGCCTGCTTACTTTTATATTACCTTGCAACAATAAACCCCTTGACAAGCCATCCAAGAGAAAAAAAGCAAACAATGAAGTAACTCCAATTAATATATATAAATAGTTTTTCTACTCTGTCAAACGTGTGGCGTAATTCATCACAATTCTGCGTGCAGGTGCCAGCATAATGCATAAACTAAGCACGGTGCCGTGTAGCAAAAATTGAAATAGACTTGTGAAGAAATGAGCAATTTCCCTGTGGAAGAATTGGAAATTTTGCGAGGCCGTTGGTGGCTGACCCGTCATCAATCACTTCACAGCAGCAGAGTCCTAAAGGCTGGTGGGAGGCTGAGCCATTCAGGCAAACACCCAGCGGTTGTTGACAGGTGATACCCACCCAGCTGCAACCTAATAGCACACAGCTGAACTAACGTGTGGAGTCCATGGTACTGAATGTGCTTAAAAAATAAGGGAAACACAGTCTTGCTCTGGAGTGTTAACTGGGGATGAACTTTAAAGCCTGCAGCACAGTTTGTATCAACGTTGTTAGTGTTTGAAGACTGAATTTTAACTGTGATTTGTAATATTATATGTAGAATTTTCATTGTACATTTTTGCATTAAAACAACAAGGGTGTTTGGAGCTAACAGTACTGGGAGGTAGCAAGTTAAATGGAGAAGAGTCATATCTGTGCTCCTTGGGTGCTTGGTACTTAACCAATTAAAACTCATCCAAAGCAAATTAAAATGACCAAAGTCCACGGTAACTACTACCCCAGAAGTAACATTATAGTCCTGAGCTGCAGCCATGACCTTAATCACTGGAGCTAGTTTAAAATAAAAAGCAGATCTCTGACTCAACCTCCTCTCTGTGTGCAGTGTACAATTGCAGTGCTGCCAAGTTTTCACTTTAGTTTGAAATGAGATTTAAAAAAATAATAATTACTAAATTTTTTCTTTATTTTAATTAGTTTTAATCAAAATGATAAATTTGACATCTTCATAATTTAGTCATCCTCAACAGGATTACATTTCCAAGGAAATTATCAATGTTTTAATGTAATTGGAGCTAACTATCCATTTAATTTTCTCCAAAACTATACAGTAAAATGTCTTGAAATTTGACATTGTCATGTCAGGGTCATTCTGAAGAAGATTTCAGTACAAATCTCAATCAACCTTTTGAAGGGAAACATTTATTCAGTTTATGGTGGTTTCAAAATGAGGACATTTTCAATGGCTCACTCGACCGCAGTGTGTTTCAGTGCTGCTCTGTCTTGTCTGTCCGTGCGCTGTCAGTGTCCTCTTTTTGCTCCATTTATAAATTAGTTTTTTACTGCATGAGAAAATGGACGCGTGTCGTGAGAGCGTTTGAAGAGTGTCAATTGCGTGAATCTCACGGTCAATGTCACACTTTCTGAATTACAAATACTATCGCCAGTGAATGTGGTCCAAGCAGCAATTCTGCTTCCATTAAAACAGTATTAAAGCTATTAAAGGAACTATTTTGCTTAAAAAAATGAATTGCTCGTCATGTATATTTAAAGTTTAAAAAAAGTTTAGGTCTATATATCTATTCACAACATTGAAAAGAATTTCAACATTTCATAGCATGTCAATGCCAGGATCCATTACACAATCTAGATCAGTTGGTGTGTATTTAAGTTTGGAAAAGTCTGTTAGCAAAGTCCCCATTGCTGTCCTGCCTACCTATGAGGGATTCCATGTGTTAATACCCTCTTATCAGAGGTGGTGAGTAGAGTCACACCATCAAATTGTATTCTTTTGCAGCATGGTGAGCTCTGTTAATCCCTGTATTCCCTTTGTAGGCTCATCTGCTGCTGGTTTGCCACTGATCTTTACCTCCTTGTGGTTTTGTTTGAGATACATTGTTAAACCAACTGGGTTTTTAATGTTCTTCATTCTCTTTTTTTGTGCGAGTTCCCTTTGCTTCAGTTGAAGTAGAGTGCCATTGTTGGGAGGCGAGGCACCCGTGGTGAGGTCCTTTACCCCTTGTGCACGCAAGTACAAGCACTGGGATACAAGTGTAGACCACCGTTTTTGTTAGTGTTGCTGTGTTGCACCTGAGGTGAGTAAGCGGTAAGCACCCCTGGACACTCCTCAGTGCAGTCTGCCTCCCCCACCAGTGGCCTCAACTTAGATTCCATAGTTCTGTTTTAATGTTGAACAGGACATTTTCGAAGATTGTAGGTTGTGATGTAGTTTTTAGTAAGGCCTTTTTAGCCAATATTGTAAAATAAGTTTTATTTTAATCCCACTATTGGTTTTAGTAATTTTCATTTGGCCATTTATATTATTTTGTCCCTACATGTTTGATTATTTTGAATTCCTTGAATAAGATCTTTGGTTCTTTTTGAAAACCCGTCTTTCTTGTAGCAGTTTAAATATCTGTGTACCTTTTTTATAAGATTTCAAAACAATATAAAGTTCCTAAGTCTGTATTTCCTGGGGTGTAATTCCCCAGAGGGCGTTGTCGGTTCCCTCTCATTATTCCGTTAAGGCCCCCGCCACATTCGGTATAAACAATAACTACGGTGCATTATTCATGCCTAGATTACGTAATTATTAGGGGTGTAACGGTTCACAAAATCCACGGTTCGGTTCGGTACGGTACAGTGGAGCCACGGTTCGGTACGTTTTCGGTACGTTTCGGTACGTTTTCAATACAGTAGAAAACTATAAATGCCAGAGAAACGTACTTGATTTTAAAATATATTTATTCATTAAAACTAACATCATAAAGTTATTCTTTGAACAATGATGGAACTATACCTGAGTGACCCATCTTCTGGGGTGTCTTCTTAGCAGCGTGTAAAATAAAAACAGTTTCTTATGAAAACTAAAATGTAGCATTGTTTGCTGTAGTTATAAACAAATAAAAGAAACAATCCTGTTTTATATGGAACTGTGTGTGTGTGTGTGTGTGTGTTTCTACTCAATGTTTAAGTTTTTTTTCAGAAAGATGAGAATGTCTATATATATATAATGTATATATACACTATATTTATCCCTTTATGGGGGACATTTTTCTCTGCATTTGACCCATCCCTGTATATAGGGAGCAGTGGGCTGCCAATGACAGGCGCCCGGGGAGCTAGGGGTACAGTGTCTTGCTCAGGGACACTTCGACACATGACACGGCCCAGTCAAGGATTGAACCTTCGACCTTGCGGTTACCAGACAACCCTCTTAACCCAGGGAGCCACGGTCGCCCCCTTAAAAAAAAAAACATATGAACGGTTCGTTCGGTTCGTCATGCGTACCGAACCGTGAGCCTCGTACCGAACGGTTCAATACGAATACGCGTATCGTTACACCCCTAGTAATTATGTGGTGATGGAGCAGCTATAATGTTAACATAGCCTAGCACTAAGGGATCCGAACCCCACTCCTAAAAGAAGCATTTTCTAAGATATTTGCGTAATGTGTTGAATACAGACCAGACCAAGCATGAATCAAGACTTTTTTACATATTGGCGTATTATGTCGCTTTTTCGGCATCCTTTTTATCTGTTTATTGACATTAAAACCTGGCAGAATCTATTTACCTTGGGTTTATACTGCTGAAGTAAATCATCCGACACATTTGATACAGCTCTGATTTTCACCTAGCACCCGATGTTATGATCCCAGACCGGATGGCGTTTGGTTTTCCGGCGTATCCAGGACATCCACAACATATACAAAGCAGAAATGGAGATTATTCAGGCCATGGTTGAGAAATTGCTGGTGTCTACGGAGATAAGCCCCTCTTCTTCTCACACTAGTGATGAAAATAAACACAAATGATTTTGCGGTCAAAGTGCAAGAAACACAAGGGGAAATTTAGCTTGGTGTTTGGTGTGAACGCACCATTAGTTGTGTTTGTGTGCTCTCTGCAGAACAGTGTGTGTACTCATGATTGTTTATGAGAAAAGAGAAGCTTCACTCTAACACCACTGAACTACTGCTAGTGGACTGTTTTTGTAGTCTCAAACTCCAACAGAGATACCTCTTCCATCTAGCGCATCATGTGATGTCAATTTAATTATATAGTTTCACTTTCAAATATCAATATGATGATTTGATTTTTTCCACTTTATAGTTTTGGACCAGGACTGTCATTATTTAGATAAAGGTAAAATATTATGGGGTATCTGTATTATTACAAAAATATTGCCTTGACCTTTTCCTAAAATACTGCCAGTCCTGTGGTTCTGGAATTTATAACATGCACTAAGGTGCATCAATTATCGCTTTCAGTGTTTTTCAGGGAGCTGAATACAAAAAGAGCTACGAGACAGTTACAAACAATGAGCAAGAAATCTCCCATATCAAGGAAAGTGTCACACTCCAGCACCAGAGGATGGATGCCGCCCAGGGCATGATGAGCAAGCAGGAGTACGACTAGATGGTTGCAAGGTTTGTGACCATGCATACAAAACTCTACGACCAAAACAACCAAATGTTAAAGATGACGATCTTTAACATTCGGTATTATGGCACCTTTTGGTAGTATGGCGCCTTTCAGTGACATAGTACCGAAAGGCTGTAGATTGAATATAGAAGGTGAAGCAGGTGGAGGTGCTTATTTTCAGCCTAACCCTGATGATTTTCCGAAACCCAACTTAGAGGTTTTGTTTCCTAAATCTAACTTTATGAAGTGAGTGGCTGTGGCTGAAGCAAACTGCATTGTTCATCGGAAGATCGGTGGTTTGATCCATGTGTCCTCCAGTTCGCTTGTCAAAACTTCTTTGGGAAAGATACTTGACCTCAAATTGCTGCCGAAGGCTGTGGGATCGGTGTTTGAGTGTGCGTGGATGAGAGCTGCTTTCATTTATTGGTACAATGTTAACCTACTTTTTGTAAAACAATTAGTACACTGTACCCTTTAATGAAACTTTATTCAGACGCTTTACGTATCTGCTCATTTGATTTACAGAATGTGATTACAGGGCAGAAGAATTACATGTTAAGATGAAGGCTGTGATATGTGTAATACAATCATTAAACTAAAGCAAGTTTAGTCTTTGAGGTTTTTGTCATAGTAATAATTGTCCCACATTATTATTACGATTATTTTTAACATTAGTATTATATTCCAGTAATTATTTAGCTGTATCAGCAACTTCCTTCTCTACTACTTTCACTGTGAGCTGAGCTAATGAAGCTTAGCAACAGTACACACATCTTTGTATACAATTAACCATGTTAACAGCTAATGGCTGTTTTTACACCCTTTCTTTTGCCAAGCAATGTAGCTCTTTGGGACATTTAGCAGAACGGTAGCCAAGCAACACACATAATCACATATGTTTGTACCATCGGCAACTATTATGCTCACTCCTCTCGCTGTTTTCACTTGCCAGCAATATCATTTTAGTGCCGGTGCAGTTTATATTGCTGGCAATTGAAAACCTAATTAGAGAAAGGTGATTGTAATAGGCTACAAATAAAAACATTCAAGCTAGCTAAAGTTGCTTGATCAACTTACTATATATCGTTAAGGTAGTGTGTGTGTGTCTGTGTGTGTGTGTGTGTGTGTGTGTGTGTGTAGGTAGTAATGGTGCTGGTGTTGGAGGGAGTGGGCTTTCCCTATTGTGTAGAGACCTCCCCGCCATCTGCCAGCCTGCTCCCGGCCTCTTCGCCTGATCGTGCCTGATGAAGACCAGATGTTTTCCCTGGCCACCACTCCCCAGCAGGACCTCTCCTGCATCATCCCAGCCCATTTTGGCTCACACAAATGCTGCACACTTAATTAAAACCCTTACTTATACACAAACTGTACGTGCATGCAAGTATAAACACACGCAAAATAAACATGCGCTTTGTGTCTTTCCTGTCCCCTACTTTCTTTATTTTTCAAACACATGCATGCCTCACAAACACCGGTGAACATTAAAGTTACACAGCACTTTTATATACTGTTAAAGCGATTTCATAAGCGGGAGTTGCCCAGTAACCTTCCATCCAAGTACAACGGAGATGCTGTAGATTTGTCCTATTTGTCCACGTTACACAATGTTCTTTAAATCTTCACAATAAGGGATAAATCAAAAACTTAGCTTTTTTTGCACATATTAAATGGTTTTACTGATAAACTGATGTCATGAAATTTGTGTTAGTTAAACTGGTACATTTTGTTATTTTCAGAATAAGTTGGGGTACTGAGAAATGCCATATATTTGCATGTGACTTGTACTTAACCAGCCCGCGCTCATTCCCAGAGCGTCAAATACAAACGCTTTGTCACGCCCCTTGTGTCTGATAGGCACCCTTTACTGTATATGAGATCAGGCGGGTACCAAATGTCAAGTGAGGTTAGGCACACTCGGCTGAGTTCCGATCTGGTAGTGCTGAAGTCAACCAAAGACTGAAATTCTGCCTACTCTTCAACCAATCAAATTGTTGATTGGTTGAAACTCTACAAACTCAATGGCCACAGTGAACTGAGTGCGCTCTACATGTTAACCTTAATGAATGATAGATAAACATGAAAAGCTTTTTGCCACATTTTTGAATCATAAATAACCTTATTATTTTATACTAAATGGTAACATTGAAAGCTGAGCAGCGTGCTCCTGCCCATAATCATATGCTTTCCTAAGATAGACCAGCCTCGCTGTCGCAAGGGGACGTATCTGCAGTTTTATTATAAACAAGAAGATTAGGCTATTAATATACCAAACAAAATGAAATATGCCTATTTGGATATGTTCAAAGTCAAGCCTATCAAGGATTGATGCGTGGTTCAGGTTTTTATTAAATCCGCGGCACCCAGTTAACCTAACCTAACGATATGAGAGCCAATCAGCCTTGCCCAACCCACAAAAATATAATAGTCGACCCCAACCCGCAAACCTCAATCATCATGCATTACAGTGGCACAATTGTCTGGACTGAGGACTGCAGACACAGAGCCACGGTACTCTCC
Source organism: Leptoclinus maculatus (assembly GCA_032191485.1). Classification (NCBI taxonomy): domain Eukaryota; kingdom Metazoa; phylum Chordata; class Actinopteri; order Perciformes; family Stichaeidae; genus Leptoclinus; species Leptoclinus maculatus. The sequence continues at coordinate 46,494,071 of JAVDOI010000001.1, read as the reverse complement.
TCGGTGCTCCTCCCGCGAGGAACAGTTACAGCTGGAGCGGTCCAGAGCACTCTTTCTCACAGTGGAAAGATCTAGTCTTAAAGATTGTTACCATAACCTGTTCTTTATTGTCAAATAAGAACCATTTCATGAAGATCAATAAGACAATTATGGATTAATTAAAACCTCTTTATACCTAGCCCCATTTTTAGGCCTCTGCTCGAAAATAGTTTACCCATACTCACAGGGACTTATCTCTCCAACTACAAGGTCTATTTGAATAATTGAAATGTTATAATGACACTAAAATGTGTGAGATGTGTTAATATGTGTACATATCAGTGTATATGTTACTGGTTAATGCTGAATGAACACAACACACAGCTCACATGGAACATTTTCAGGTTCGCCTGAAAAGAATGCAATTTTTTATTTTTTTTTTGCAGATACACCCAAATCACCCCTCACAAGTCATAGCACAACATGGCAGGAGTCTCTCTAAAAAAATGGCTTTGATAAAGTGAAGCAGGCCAGCGGTATCGATGTTTTTCTACAGGTCAGCCGAGGTCAGCTGGCGTCAATTCTGATTTTGGAAGCAGCTGTTTTATTGTAATTTGATATACTATATAACTATATATTTCACTTCTTTTATCACTAATAGTGTTCAATCGATCTAATAAAGCAGTTTGGCATCATTTTTTGAGCCTGGGCCTCATATTACCCTGTAAAACAGGGGTTTTCCTCGTCTGATTTTCATTTTTACAGACTTCACTTGAACCTTACAGAGCCTTCTGATTGGCGGATTTTCGCATTTGACACAGCGTTAGATGCGGAAACGACCAGGGATTGTAATGATATGTTCTTTGAGTTGATTGAAAGAATTTGAAGCCAATCAAAATCGAAAACCGTGACGCGCCCCCCCCCCAAGGGTCAAAACCATTGGCCGAAATGGAAAAGACAGCCTATTCTTCATACAAGCACGTAGACACTAGTTTTTTTCACAGAACAAGATACAGAGAGCAGGAGGACATGCTGAAAGGATTACTTTTGGACTCATGGCGAATTTCTTCAGAGAAATCTGCAAAAAGGTACGGTGCGTTTCAAATGTTGTACTGTTTCGCTGTGTGTTGCTGTGTGGCTGATGGATTGATAACTTTTTAATGGTTTGAAGGAGAGGAATTTTGAAGCTTTCGCCGGACTCGGGGTGGAATCAGCATGCGGTCTGATATCTGCTTTGTCTGTGAAGGTGCCGTAGTTTTTGGTTGGGATCGGTAACGGAGAACATAGCTCGCCGTGTCCTGGTGAAAAATAGGTGAAATGATGATGAAATGATGCTAGTACTTGTAGTATGTTGTAGTACTTTGTGTATATATATGTTTTTGAGTGAGTAAAATGGCATACATTGGCCATTTTATCAGAATTAGTTCGTTACGTAGGTTTTTGATCTATCATAAAATATCATTTCATGCGTTCTCAGAAGTGATTTGAACTACATGTGTGTACTCTGTTTCCCCCCCGTAAGGACCCTTAAGGGTCCCTCGCGTCAACAAGAGGTTTTAAGAAGCTATTTTGTCCTTATTAAAGTAACACCAGCAATTGTCAAACCAATGAGTTTGGTTGGACAAGATCATATCGACCAACCAACCAGAGGGTGTCAGTCCTACAATCTGGTGCATCCGATCAAAACATCGAAAAGACAAGTGTAACCAGGGCCTAAATCATGCTGAGTATATAAAAAAAAAGTGTGTTCATATTTGACTCAGTTATGACTCTGAAAAGAATTGTATATATAAGTATGCATATGCTGTTCTTGTATGTGTACCAAAACAAAGCTAAAAAAGATATTATTGGATTTATTTTCAACCAGATGGCCAGAAAATCTGAAACATTAGCCCTACCAACTTTACAAGGCGGTAATATTTATAATGGGGATATATGTTTGTCATCTTCTTTTAGAGTTCTTCTGCCCCACAGCCCCCACATTGATTAATGCTGCTTTAAACAGCCACCTTTTATCTGCCAGTAGGAGCTGCCAGTATGATGCTGCCTGCTGTAGCCCTAACTGCTCTCTAATATCTAATAATTTTCCTTTGGGCCTTGACTCACTTTAAATCTTCAACTCAAACTGGCATCAAACAAAGACTAGGCGTACTGGGTGGAACAGTAAATTGCATTTCCTGGCGCTGTCCGCTCTCACCCATTCTAACCTCATAACTGCTGTTGAACAGTTAAGAGAGTAATTAAAATCTTCCCTGCCTTTGATTCTGTGCAAACTGCTACTTAGTGCAGAGGTCAACAGTTGAGGCAGGGAATCTTAACTTTGTAATGAAATACACTGAAGAGGGGGTGAAAGGAGAGGAATATTAAAAGATTGCTACATGTAGAAGTGGCCAGTAACAGTGATGAAGCCCATGGGGCGATTTCATGCAAAGCCTTTAGGGAATGCTCCAAAATGTTAAAACCTCACAGACGGGTTATATCAGAACTGGAAAGTATTTGCTTCATTGAAAGAAGAGCAAAGAACGATACTGAAGACTCCTCTCAGTGGAAAAGATGGTTTTGAGTTTAATTGACAGAAGGTACATCCAATTACGTGGCGGGCTGTGCATTTTATACGTGGGCCTTCAGTGCTGTCCTACTACAGTTGATCCACCTCCTAATAACCTCATTATGACGCCACAGCTACGGTTATTATTTGTTTCTAGGGGTGTAACAATACAAGTATTCGTATTAAACTGTTCGGTACGAGGCTTACGAACCGAACAATACGTTTGAATAATACTAGTGCATTTGGAAAATGCAGAAGCTTAAATTGTGGGAAATATGTTTTCCCTCAAACTGGCAACATGCTGTCTGACATGCCCACCCCGGAACCACAACATTGTACTCTGGTGAGGCGCGTGTGTCCTGGGAGGCACACTATGCTAAACTAGCTTAGCAAACTCTCCCCGCAGCGTTTAGCTGTTCCCTACTGATTCAAACAGGGCTAAAGCAATCGCCACACAATACCCATTTCTCCAGACCATAATTCTTGCTTTGTAAAAGGAAACAAAACCCCAAACAGAGAATCAAATGTCCGATGCTAACCCCGCGCATGCCGGGATGCTTCGTCCTTAACGGACAATGCATATACTCAAAATCAACGTAATTAACACAATGCAGGGTATGAAACTAACTCAAAATCAGTACTAGTCCCAAGGACTAGTAGGTTCATAAAACTACTAGTCCTGAGCAATCTTTACTAGTCCTTTACTAGAACTGAACTGAACCGGAACACGGGGGGGCTTCATGTTTCATCACGTTTTTTCCTCCTAATTCGCGATAATGACGAACGTTAAAAGTCGATAGAGTTCCGCATGCAGTGGACGTTAACTTAACCCAGCAAGTCTGAACGGTAACGGAACATAACGGAACTTAAACTTTAACGGAGGGAAATGAAGACGCTGTAGACATCTTAACGCTGATTGGACAAGACTCGACACGTCACATCAAAGATGTTTTATTGCCAAGATCACCACGTCAACTTTTCTCCTCGTCTCACTCCAATCGGAGAAACGCTGGCTGGCCAGTTGACCCCCCCCCCCCCCCTCCCAAAAAAAATAAACTCTACGGATCTACACGATTCACGTGGATGACATATTTTTGATTAAAAACGGCAAATTTCGCCGAAAAGCGACAAGTTTGCAGGTATGAACGATTAAAGCCTCTCAAATTTCACTCGCCATGAGGACTAGTGAGAATGATAATTTAGGTAGTCCCTCCAAAAATCCACTTGCCTCGGGCTAGCGGGCTAGCGGACTAGCGTTAGTTTCCGACCCTGCAATAACAAGAATAAACTCACAAGAACCAGTCACATATATTTATATGACAACAAAGCATGACAAATCAATCCAGCAACACTGCAGCGCTAAAACACGTATTCCACCGCACATTGAAGAGCACAAGCCATTAAAATATTATTCACATCGGAGGGAACAATATTAACCATATCATAAAAACGACACCATAGACAAATTAAGTCCATCCTCCTTTCTTTGTTAACAAAGAGTTTAATACCGCGGTTGTACAGAACATCGGTACGGTTCAGTTCCAGCCAGAGGTCCTCCTGTGAACGTGTTCGTTGAGTTGTAGATCCACTCGGGTCTCTTCAAAAGTTTTCAAAAGCACCGTAGCTTGTAAGTGTCCTGCCGTGCTATGGTGTCGTGTTGCTGCCTTGGTTAGCCACCTCAGGTTAGTGTAGCGTAGCTCCAAACAGCTCCAAACACCAAGACGCTCAGTTGCAAATAAAACGCATTCTTAGCCATAAAATGTGCAACGCTTCTCTGACGCTGTCAGCCAGGAATACCATTCGTACAAATCCTTTTCCTGGCTGGGTCAGGGCTGCTAGCTGTGGGGTTGGCCGACCCTTTCTTACGATGTTTTTTCTGGAAATGTCCATCTTGAGCTAGGTACAAAAAACGCTAAAAATTTAATTTCAATGTCATAACTTCTTACATATCTTTCAACTTTAACTGTTACTACTACTACTAACTTCTGCTAGCTGCTTCAGCGTCAAAACAGTCACACTAGCCCACTGACCAATCACGCCGCACGTTAATGCTGAGCTGCACGTTAATGCTGACGTACTTGTAGACTACCTGGTTAGCTCTGGCACGTCAAAGAATACGCCCAACATGTCAAACTAAAGATCTGATTGGTTGAACACTATGACAATCAACAACATCGTCTCCATTTACTTTAATCTGCAAAGTCTACCTAGAGGGCCTCAGGCCTCTCTTCTTACCTAGAGACATAGGGGTGAAATCTGATTGGATAAAAGCTCTCCTTAAAACAAGCTGCACTGGAAGCAGCGCTGCAGGCTGGAAGCAGAGCAACTGAGGAAGACGGTAGCTGTGCATTAAGAAAATAAGCTAATGGGAAAAATAATTAGAATACATGTAATTGTGAAAATTATTAAATTATAAAGTAGCTATCATTTTGTGATTCTGTTTAGGCCACCAGAGAAGGCTTTGCTGGCCCTGACGGCCCACCACTGTTTGTTTCCAATGATAGCTTCTCAGACGGTTCTGTATAAAAAAACTTCTGCCGTGTCAGGTTAAATTATAAGTACAAGTTCCTATATCTTTCTGGCAATGCAATTGTGGTTCCACAGCTGGCCACTACTGTTTTGATAAATTAATGTTAGATATGAAGTGATTGCCACAGTTAGAGCTGCTACAAACAGTTCTTAAGCTGTTTTTGTCCCAGATAATAAACACGATTATTGTATAGATTTACGGAAATGTCCCTGTCTGGCTCCCAACATTTGTTTGGCACCAGCCCCTCTGGTCTTAAGTGATGTTTTTTTCTTTACATGTGTGATGCAGCAGTTGACATTAATATGATCCTTATTAGTCACTGTGATACAATGGCTTACTTTTCATGCTGCTAAGATTGGGCCTTAAGAACAGAAACCACGTTGCTGACAACAGAACAGCGCGAGGCATGACAACAAGTTAATTTACTGTCGTCATGGATGCAGCACTCGATCAATCGTATCGCCATCTAGCTCTTTGGAATTATTTCAGGAAGTAATGCTGCATTCACACCATGTGGGATTGAAAGTCTCAGAGATCCCCAGTTGTAATGTTGACACACATTTACAAGTCTGGAACTGTTTATGGTTACTTTCAAATGACATGACCGGGGTAGAGTGTCCCGTAGCTGCTGGCCACTGGTGTATGTTTACATATGGAGGAGATAACGTACTGCAACTGACTGATGAAGAATGCAATTCAGTGGTTAGTCTATAAACGATGGTACATTTGTCTATATCCACATCCACAACTCAAGTGTATGTTCTCTGTATCACTGCAGCCAGCTGCTGCCACCATCAACTGTCTTCAATTCAAAAGAAGTGAGATAAGTTTAGCCTCCTCTTCACTGCCCGGAGGCATCACTATACCGCTTACTTGCAGCGGAGAGAAACTGCATTCCGGACAGCCAAACAATTTAACAGTTTGCACAATGAACAGCACGGATCTTATTACATTGTATAACATTCTGTCACAGTCAAAGCAGATTTGTTGGATTCAGCTTTTGCTGCTGAGGAAATTCAACAAATGGAGGCAGAAGCTCAGTCTGATGGTGCTCGGGGCTGACTCGCCACTAGCCAGAGCTGCACGGTGCTGGGAGCCAATGGCTAGAGTCGGTCTGGTAGCGTCTGTGTTCCATGTGCGCTCCAGCGCCACTCACTGTGCAGAGACTTTAACTGCGGATGAAGCCTTGGGACATTTTTGCAGATGACGGTGCTGCTTGAATGTGGGGGGATTTGAAACTTTCTTTGACAATAAACTTGAAGCAATATTATAGTCAACTGCCGTATAAGTGGCTTTACTGTAAAGGATAGGACATCCGGAATGGTAGACAAAAAAAGCAGATCCACAGCCCATACTTGATAGGTACTTAGTCGTGATTTGTTAACTGGTTTAATGAAGTATGTTGTGTTTTGTAATTTGTTGATTTGCACACAAAAAAAAACTGGAATAAAGAGTAGTGTTAATGATAATGGTGGTTTTAATGATGATAATGCTGCCAGCGATAGCTCTTAGCAACACATCTGTGTATCAGACGATTTGATGATTTTTTTCTCACCGACAGCAACATCTTCATCTTACTTAGCTAATAGCTTATACAAAGTAGAAATGACCCAAAGACATAAATAATGACCAAAAAAAACATTAACCAGGCCGGTCTCAAGTTTAAAAACAGCCGATCATAGCATTTTGGTGTTGACAAAGCAGCAGTAATGTGACCAGAATGGTAAAAAAAAGTAGAATGTAAGTGTGGGCAAGGCACAGCAGAGGTGCATTTTGAAATGCCATTCCCAGAGGAGACAGAGCTACGGTTCATATTACAGCAGACCAGCATTCTGTACTTGAGTGTTTGAATTGTTATCATATTTTGCTTGGAAAAAAAACCTCAGCCAAGATGATCCCATTTTAGGCTTTTACAATCCTCTCTCTTCATCTCTCCGGGGGCTTCGGCGTATCTTCCCAGCCAACGATGACTCATTGGTTTAGAAAATGAAATCTTTTTTCATGCAATTAAGCGCAGCACTTTCTGTCATCCTCTATTTTGACACACCTAGAGACAAAGAGACAGTATCAGTTCTAAATCAGGAAAAAGATTGGTCCCTAAGTTTATTGAGAAAAATAATGCAAAAATGAGGCCCGCTGCTTATAAAAGTGTTTAAATCAGGACCAATGTGTAATTTATACATAACTGTAACACCCAAATAAACAGAAATGGTGAAACTTTCTGGTAGCCATTAAGGATTATGCCCACTACAGAGCTATACAGTCCATGTCTACATACTGTTAGAAAGGTGAAACATTCTCAACCACATGTTGACATGGATTAAAATCTCAGTCGCGTCCAGGTGTGAGACAACGGTATGTGTGTTTTGCACAGTTATTTACCGCTCACGCCAAACATTCAGAAGTGTAAAATACTGAAAACAATAAGCTGCCATTTGCCTGGGTGCTCGCTGACGTTCGCCACCTCGAATCACAGATTTAGAATCTATTCTGTTCCCTTGACTGGAGCTGACTGGGTGTCCACAGGGATTCAACCGACCTCCCCAGCATAGCCAAAGGTCACACAGCAGAGGTATGGCTTTCTAATGCAATGCCCTTTTGTGGCGTCTGAAGTGCCTGCATTGTATTCCCCTCACATAGACTTCTTAAAGGGAGAGAGGCTTTGAGAAGCCGGATAAGGAGAATAGCATTGACAGCAGTTCTAAAGGGCAATCATACAGATAATTCCGTCCAATGGCCCTCTTTATTGAGATTAAGGCACCAGCACCTCTGATATTGTATAAACAAAACAATGGGCATTTCACCCTGTGATGGCCCAAGGACTCAGAGAGAGATGCAGGGAAAGGCATTTTCTACTCTGACAACAGCTCAAGCAATGCTGTTTTCTGATAAGCCGGCCAAGGAGAGCCGTGCCTCTGCCAAGCTGGCACCATCATTCACTGAGCTAAAGCACAAAGTGTGTTGTTGTGATGTCATGATAGTACGTTTGGCAAGTTTTGGTCGTATCACTGTTGGCAAGTGAAAAACTCATTCAGTATCTCTATGTCTAGTTTTCAGGAAGTTTGTAAACCAATCTTGTTCATTGACCGTTTCAACGGAAGTGCATTGCTAGGCAACAGCTTGGGTCCTTTTTTACTTCCCTGTCAGCTGATGTACTTCACGGTGAAATGTCATGAAACCATTTTAATTTAGCAAGTAGTATAAAGGTCCATATTTACGAACATCGCCGACTCCTGACAATAATTATTATGGTGAGACCTGGTGAATGTTAGGGGTCATCCAAAGTTATCAACATTTTCACAGTAGTACAAAGAGTACTACTTTTCCAGACCCCCCCCCCCCCTCCCCCCAAAGTAGTACATATCAACATTTTTATCACATTACATGACAGTGGTCTAGATTTTAGGAGTCCCAACTATAGACACAAACACGATAATATGTATATAGAAGATATGTATCCAACAATTTATTATTAACCACTTTAAAAAGTGCAACCCACACTCTACAACAGACCTGGAAAAAAGTATTCAATATACATGTCGCCAACCATAAACAAATTATGATGTTTTAATATTGTTCATGGTACTTCAAGTCACAAAGACAATTATTGTCCTATTCATGGTAGTTCAAGTCACAACCTTTAATAGTTGATAATGTTCACAGCTTTGAAGGTCTTCCTTTTTTTAGTTTGTGCTGAGTCAGTTTCAGAAGTTGATAGCGAGTTGGGAACAGCTCACTGCACAACGGGCACTGGTGCAATTCCCCCCAATGTTGTTGTTGTTATCGTCCTTGCCTCGCTAAAACGCGGCGCTGTTCGCTTGAGCCCGAGATCTTCAATTATAAAAAAAAAATTCAAGTTCCGTTCACCGAAAAATATCGACATTTTACGAAACTTTAAAGTCGTACATGACTGACACCCCCTTCCCCCCGTCGTACGCTTTGTACGACCGTGAAAATGTTGAAAACTCTGGACGGCCCCTTAGCCCTCCTGAATATCATTAAATGCCATTAACAGTTGGACGGCTGGTTAGTTATTGATAACAATGTCCACCAATCAGAATCAGAACCGTTTATTGCCAAGTACTTTACACGTGCAAGGAATTTGACTAGGTGACTGGTGCAAACACAAACAGTGCAATAATCAAGACATCATTAAAAAATATAAAAATGTACAATAAAATATGGTAAACAAACAAACAGATAACAGTACGTTAAAACAAGTATATTATAAAAGTGGCAAGTGTATTTTAATATAATGACCCTTCTTTCTTTTATAGGTTCCTTGCACTGCAACAGGAAATACACTGGGACACATTTGGGACATTTTAAACTGAAGTGGTCTATAGCTTTATTTTTAACCATGTAAGGGACAGTCTCGTGTAGTCTCCACAGACTCAGACCAAATACTTTTGGCAGGAGGAATCGTGACTGAACCTGCAGCTTCTGCAGTTCACTCTGTGAGACACCCATGTCAGTGATCAGATAGCCGAGATCCTTATGAAATCACGGTTTTGTATCATGCCAACGTAGCTGGCAAAGGTCAGGACTTTGAATATTGTGGCCTTTCCCATTTGTGGTAGGAGTCTCGCCATGACAGTGCCCAACCACGGCATCCCATGCTCCCTGTACCTCTCGAGGTTATGGCTGTAGGTCAGGGAACACTTCTCGATTTGTGTGCAAATATCCCCTGCCATGGCTGCAACCTTGGCCCGTGGAGAGGCTTGTTCACTGGTCACATTGAGTTCAATGTCGTCCTTGAAGTTCCATGTCATCTTTTTTGTGTTCCGAACATCCCGGAAAGTAGTTTAGTTGCAATTGCTGGAAACCAGCAACCAAACACTCAGCCACATCGTGGCCGGCACCAGGTACCAACTGACGGGCTCTCTTACCTTCTTATACCTAGCCCTATTTTTAGGCCTCTGCTCGAAAATGGCATACCCATACTAAAGAGAGTGTAGATCTCTAACTCCAAGGTCTATTTGAATAATTTTGATGTTAGAATAATGGTAACACTTGCGAGATTTGCTCAGATGTGTAAATATCAGTGTATATGTTACTGGTTAATAGTAAATGAAGATGGAACACAGCTCAAATTGAACATTTTCAGGTTCGTTTATTGTTTTTTTGTCTTTGAAATAATGCAGATCCAAGCCTAGAAATACTCCACAATCATAGCACAACATGTCTGAAGTCTCCACATTTAGTTTTTTACTTCGATTGAGTGAAGCAGGCCAAGGTTATAGAGGTTTCAGTATGGAGAGGTCACGCAGGGTCAAGCCAAATTCTCATTTTGGAACCAGCTGTTGCAGCTGTTCTATTCTAATTGTATATACGATATAACTATATATTTCACTTGTTTAACACTAATGGTGTTCAATACATCCCATTACAGCAGTTTGGCATCATTTTGAGCTCTCTGGGGGTGCTCATATCTCTCCTCCATGGAATTTTCTCGTCTCTGTCTGTGGAGCCCTTTCTAAGGCCTATGATTGGCGGATTTCAGCATGTGACACCTCTTGGATCCGGAAGAATCTCAGGAATGCAGTAGGAGGGTTCTTGAGTAGATTGACAGACTTTTTAGCCACTAAAAATCCAAAACCGTGCCGCGCCACCCCCGAGTGTAAAATGATTCGCCCAACAGTAAAATGACGACCATCTCGTAATTTTTTCACAGAAACAAAGACACCGGGAGAACACGTCTGAAAAGGATTACCATCAATTTCCAGCGTTTTTCTTCCAAATAATCATCTCAAGGTACGATGCTTTTAAATTGTTTTGCTGTGGAGCGGTTTCTTGTTCGTTGGCTTTCTTGCTATAACTTTTTAATGGTTTCACGGAGAGAAATTTGGAAGATATGGGTGGATTCTCGGTCGAATCCTCGTGCTTTCTGATCTATGGGTCGGCCATGATAGCCGTTAGTTTTGTGTTGGTATCTGAAAACGGAGTGAGTAGCTCGCCGTGTCCTGGCGAAAAATACGTGATATTGTAGTACATCTTCTAGTTTATTATATTAGTTTGTGTATAACTGTGTTTTTGAGTAAAATGGCTTCCATGGTATTTTCGCCCATAATCTCGTCGTTACGTATGTATATGATATGTCATCAAATATAATTGTATTCGTTTCGCAAAAGTGATTTGTACTACATGTGTGTACTCTGTCGTCCCCCTCTAGCCCCCTTTAAAGGGGGCTCTCGGTAGCAGAATGTCATGTTTGGTGCAGGGAATGCATCCCTGGGTGCCAAGTCCTGGGAAAGTCCCTCAATGGTGACAGAATCGCGGAGTGTTACAGGTGCTCTGGTACCTTGCATGTCTGTCACTAGTAGTCTTTCATTTCGCTTGAAGATATCACAGAGCAGCACCCGCACCAGTACCTCTCCAGTGACAGCTGGCTGTGCACCAAGCACATCACAAAGACGGAACACACGTTGAATCCTTGCTACCTGTAGCTGGTTCCTTATCCAGTGCTGCAGGGGTAGCGGTGGTTCACTGGCACTGGCGCTGTTGTAAGGCGCAAGTCCGATGAACCCTCTCATGTGGGTCAGGCTGTTTTGGTTAACCGAGCTTGTGCCAAGGCTGGCGCTCAATTGCCCTTCTGTATTGCTGAGAGGATGACCGTAGAAGATCTCTTCCAGTGCAAGCTCGTACTGGAAGGCTCTTCAGCTGGGCTCATAGCCAGCAAGTCCAGCACAGGGTGTACAGGGTCCTAAGCGGGCCCACCAGGTACTCCAACACCTTGTGCATTACTGCTAAAAAATCATGGCCATCAGGACCCAGCTTGTATGGCAGCACAGCCGGGTGGTTCTCGAAGAGCTCCCTCAGCTTTGCCTGGTTGAAGCCACTTTGGGACGCGACTCCTGGAGGCACCAGCCCACCAACAAGATCAACTTACCTCGACATGTGCACACCAAGAGCTGTGTAAAGGCTCCCCTGCATGCCTATGAGGTCCTCCAACCCTGACCTTGACCACAGCAACAACACCAGGGTCCTTTGCCTCGATGTGGAGGCTTGTGGCTGTTATGGAGGGAGGATCCACAATTTTCGGAAACTTGAAGGTTCTCTGACTCTTGATCCTGAAATTCTGAAGAGTCCGGTCAAGGAGCGAAAGGATGAATTATTGGTCCTGCTCCAACACATTTATGGTGGCCAGCGATGATGTGCTGTTTTTTTGTATGGTTGGCCTCCGCTTCTCCTTAATCGGGAGACCCTTGATTCTCTCAGCAAAGGACTTTACTATGGAGTTCAAGGTCTCCAAAGCGAGATCCCGCACAAAGCCATGGTTTTGGAGGCGGACATCAGGGTCTGTGAGGTTCTTCAGGAAACACATGAGGTCCAGGAAGTACCCTTTATCCACTTTGGCGATGGTCACCCCCACCACGGCACGCAGGCAGCAGATGGGAGCCCAGTCAATTGCACATGTTTCTTCAGATTATTATACTGCAGATGGAGGTGCCTCTGCTAGAACAGGGGAAGGTTGAGGTAGTGTATCCTTGCCTTGACACCTGCCAGGTTGTTCAGCTCCATCACAACTCGAAATCGAAGGAGAAGTCCAACTGAGTGTCAGGCTTGGACACCGTTGTGGCGTGCACAGATATGTGGACATCATCCAGATGGAGGAAATCCTGGATGTTGGGACAGCCAGACAAAACTTCCTCCAATATCTTTGCATTCTCCTCTGTCACTTCAAGGAAAGTTGACATTTTCAAGAAAAAAAGGCACAAAAAATCCAAATACTACAATATATACACTTATTGCAGTTATTACAGGGTTATATGCTATTCAGCTTGAAAATCGCTGTTCCTCATGCAAATGACTTGGCCGTGGCGTGGTTTTCCCACTGATGTGATGATTTTTCCTACTCTGTTCAATCATGGGTTTCTTTGATTATTAATTAGCTACATTTTTAATTGTAATAACTCCGCGCTGCTTGCTCCAAATTACCTGAAATGGTGTGTGTGCGTCTCGTGCTCCTCTTTATTAAATCTGAAAGGCCCAAGTGCCTACGACCGTCACAAAAAAGTTATGATTTTTATAAGTCTCATTCTCTCATTTCACCCGCTTGCGAAGGCCGGACAGACTCGCGGACGGTACCAATTGATGGGGAATACCCGATTTAGTCCAGACGAATCCAACTTCCAAGTCTCTAGGACCTTCAGAAAAAAAGTTATTTAACATTTACCGGTTCACTTCAAGTTACGTGACTACATTAGTATGAGCTGAATTTGTAATTTTAATAACTCTGCACTGCTTGCACAGCAATGTCCAAAGTGATCGCATGTGAAGGTGTATAAATAATGCCCCTTTCAGGACATTTTGCATGTCATGTCTACACATTTTTAGGCTTTCTACGTAAACACCCCGTTTTCATTCACAACTTGTCACATACGGACGCCCAGTTGGAGTTTTAAACACATGGTTGACCATGTGAATCCAAAAAAGAAGACTACTTGGTTAGGTTTAGAAAATAAGGTTTTTATGTAACTTAAGTTACATATGCAAGTTAAGCAGTCAACATAAATAAGTCAATAGTTGACTTTTGTTTTTTTCACGTTACACTAACAGCGGCCTCCTTGGTGAAATACATGTATTTGTTTGACCCATCCATCCACCTCATCCTCCTCCCTCTGGGGACTTTTTCACTTTTTATAACATGACCTCCACAGCGGTTGCACTGAGCGTCTAATGTTGCCGCGGTGTGAGATGACACGAAAAAAGTAAAAAAAATGTGCGATTAAACCACAAATGTCTTAAGAATTGCAGTGATATTCATATGCAACTTGGTGATACCAGGCTGCAGTGCTAGTCCGTTGGTTTGGGTTACTTTACATTTTGTACAAACATTCATGGTCCCCAGATGGTGAATTCCAATTACTTTAATGGTATACTGACTTTTCCTCTAGTGCCAAAATGAGATTCACATTTGTGACATTGAATGAAATGTTTCGACAAATATTGGACGGATTTCCATGACATTTGCTTCACACATTCATGTCCCCTTTGGGATGAATTGTAATAACTTTGGTGATTCCCTGACTTGGCATCCAGCGCCATCATCATTTCACAAGCTCTACGTGTTTAGTGCTGAACAAGTATTAGCTTGCTGACACGTTACCTTATGATGACCAACATGCTTAACATCAGCATGTTAGCATTGTTAGCATGCTCACGTTTAGCTCAAAAACACCACTGTGCCTAAGTACAGCCTCACAGAGCCGCTAGCATGGCTGTGTGGACTGTTATTTTGAGTTTAGTTGGCATTGAAAGTTGTTTCAACAAAGTATGGGTTGCAGAATTTCTGCAAGGTGCTGAGGAAAGATAAATACTTCAACTTCAGTTTAAACATAGATGGAGTTACATGGATTTAACCTGGCTGCAAAAATACCGAAGAGCCTTTTTTTCTTCCACACGTTCGACAGTGCTTGACCTAATGTATGCGAGCAAACACAAACAGCTCAAGGCTCTATATTGGGATGGCAGCTAAATCGCAGAAATGATAATAATGTATGTGGATTATCACCTCCGCAGGATGTAAAGTCAAAAAATTACAGTCAGTAAGGTCACTGTGACAGACAATTATCTCGGTGTCGTTTCTCACCCCCTGACTTAAATCATGAATATTTTTCAGGAGTGTCAGCATTGCTGATACAATGTAAGACCAACAGCTTGTTTGTATGTTGAAATATTCCTTTAATGTCTGATGTAACCTGTTGCAAGAGCAGACAATGAAGGCAGGAGACGGCTGCTTGCAGATATGGGATTAGGAGGGAAAAAAAGCAATTTATCCTCTCCTAGCAATTAGAGCATATTATCTTTGTAATTACTATTATTATCACAGTTAAAAAGGAAAGCATTTGTAAAAAAAAAAGTGGTGTTCACGACACCGCACATTACTCCCTTATTATGTTAAAATTTGTATTAAAAATCTGAAAGTGCAATTATGTCAGCTGGCGAAGAGTCATTAACTCTACCATGAAAGCCTCCCCGATATCAAACGGTGAGATTCAGCCTCTCTTCTAGCCAAACTCTCTCTCCACAATACAACGGAGCTCTGTCACGCTCTGCAAAGGCTCAACAAAGGACACCGCAGTCCCATTAGCCAAGTAAACAAATCAGAGAGTGAAATGAGATGCTTTTTATACTGAAACAATGGATTTCCCATAGGAGGAAATATGGCGGGATATGAAACCCAATAATGAGGCACGTGCTCTGGTAGAAACCCTGAGATGGGAGGCTTGAGTGGAACAAGCCCCATCCATGCTAAAGAGATGAAACATTCTGACGGCGGTTGAAATGAGAATGCTCTGTGTTTGGGATTGACCCGCAATTCTGGAGTATCCGAGATGAGGGAGCCACAATTTAGCATTCGCAGCAAGACACATGCATTCATATGATCATTTTAAGAGGACAATCTGATCTGGAGATGGTTTTGACTATATACTGTATCGCATTACACTACTTTCACCAATTTTGGTGTCAAATTACAGGATTTGCTGCAAAAGAGATGGATGCAAATCCATTATTTCTTACTTGGCAAACGAAATTGTGAGTTCCGATCTGCACTGGTGCCCATTTTTTTCTCCTTAAAATGTGTAATGTGAAAACATGTGCTCCATACTAAATGAAAATCAATTTGCCATCTCAGATTGTCATATTCCTCCTCACCTAGCAGTCCGCCTGCAATTATAGTGCAGCAGACACTTCTACAAGTATGATGCTCCCCTGAGTGCAAATGCCATTTTTCTTTTTCTTTATTTTTTGAGAACGCCCGGCTCTGAAGCCAGAGAAGATTAGAACTGGATAGTGGCGATCCTTGTCTTTAGAGTAGAGCTCTTGGGGGATGCGGGGTTGCTGGCTTTATCTCCGCCCGAGACAGAGGAGACCCTCCCTACAGCGGCTTTAACACAGAGGTCCTCTAAGTACGTCTGACAGAGTATTGATTATCTCAGGTCTCATGTGCAGCAGGACTGCATTAGCTCACGACAGCCAAACAGACATCTCGCACACATACGGGCCCCCGATGACCTCAAGACTGATGGTTGGAAAATACTGTCAAATCACAGTATGGACACAGTGAAACGTTACAGAACAGGGTACACCTGTAAAGAGCACTTTGTGATTATCAGGATTGGGATGTTGCTATTTTCTAAATGATTCCCTAATTTGCCCAGAACACTTCATAGTGGCTATGTTTAGTGTAATGCAAGTAAATGATATTTCTCACCATTAAAGGACTGCACGAGACCAAGTAGTGACATTACTGTAAAGATTGAGGTTGGGGACTTTGGTTGAAGCAGCAATCACATTTATATCAATGCTGATTTTATTGACTTTTTTACAATTTATTAGGGGCAGAATAATCCAAGAACGACTAATTAGTTTTGCCACTTATGTTTCTGGGAAACTCAATTTTTTATTTTATGGGGGGGTGGTAATTGTACAAAGTGCAATACTTTGTACAACCAGAAGCCACAGCTCAAAAATAGCACTTTGAAAAAAACACGTTTCCAGCCTAATGCTTGCAGAATAAGAATACTAAAGCAGAATTTGGGGTACACATAATCAAACAATGACCCAAAAGGGGCTCCAAAGCTCCATGGAGCTGCCGTGTTGGCTGCTAATTCGTTGTATGTCTGTCAGCGCAAATGCCAACTTTCATATGACGTACCCATTTGAGAAATGCATTAAAAGAGTACGATTGTGCCGCTTTAAGGTCAAATTAAGTTTTATTTTCTGTCAGGATTGGATTCAACTCAGCCGCGCTGAAACATTGTGTCAAGTTGAAGCTTAATACACCTTTTATATAGGGGAGATTCACAGTTATCAAACTGAAACTGTTCCTGAGACTATGTTGTAAACAGAACACGACACGTACAAGCCTAAAATAAGCTCTAATGCATGAGGGCTGTAGTCTGAATCAATCATTTATCAAACATCAGCTGTAATTTGACAGTAAAGTATGATACCTGTGCTCATTTTATAATCTATTGTTATTGTTGTATATTACTCTCTGTTGTGATTGTGTGTTTATATGTCTTGCTTCTCCCCATTGTACCTGTGCACACCTGCTCCCTCCCACTGTCTTTATTACACATAATATTAATGTAGAGCAGGGACGGCGGCTGACATTTTTATTACATTATTTACAAGGGAAAATAATGAAGGTGGGGTCTCGGCACTAAACAAATAAATAAATCAGATCGCAGATCTCTAATCAAATCCGGGGATGATGTATGTGGAGCAGGGTGTTATTGGGTTAGGTGATAGGTGTCAGCACTCACAATGCCAGCTGTGGAAGAGTGCATGGGTTTGTACAAGGCAAACAATTGTGTGGTACCTCCATTTGCATGTTTTATTTTTTGACATCTGATTCTCCCTTTCAGGCAATCGGATGATCTAATAAATCACAAAAAGTTTTATCAGAGTCTGAAACTGAACTTAGTGCATAGTGACTTCTATAAAAAAATAAAACAAAAGAAGTTGTGTCTTTATTGCCCATGTCCATCTTGTATTTCTTTATTCTGGCTATGACACAGGGGATGGGATGAATGTTTAAATGACATTATTCCTCTTTTTGTCTATTAAAAAAAGAACAAAAACATTTTTCTGGGCTTCTTCTCCACCTGCACATGAAGAGGGGGAGGCTTCGCTTGCAGCAGACAAACACACAAGAAACTAAAGAGCTCCTTCTAACGCATGAGACCGGCAAGTTTTGATGCGCTGTCCTGTTCACTCATCATTCTCTTCTCACTCGTCCCACCCCCCCTCTCAGACTTACTCCTGAGATGTTTCTCCTTTGATTCCCCCTTCAGCATGAAATATAAATGTTCTAAATATTTAGCAGTGAGTAGGACAAAAACATTGTTTTTGTAGTAGTTGTAGAGGGGATTGAAAAAGGTTGTTGAGTTAACTGACAATAGACGGGGAGAAGAGATCTGGTTTGGATCTCTCTGCCATTATGAATCCTAATCATTCTTTCTGCTCTGCAGCTGTCCCTGCGTGCTACCATCCAATCATCTGAGCCTGCGGTCTACTTTTACCTCGCCTCTTCGCAAGATAAATGTAACTTGTTACAGCTATGTGGGAGCTGGGATGATGAACCTGACACAGCCCTATTCCACCTAATTATCCCAGAAACTAAGGAGCACCAGGAACTAAACTAAACGACACTAAATCAGGTTCTGTTCCGCTCTTATCCGTCACTTACTTTACTTACGTTACTCAGAGCTTGTTTATTGTGAATGAATGCTGTACGCAAGTTGTAGCAGCCTTGAGGCCTGTGATTGCTCAACACTTTTGCCAGACAAGAACATTGATATTGGCTGATGTTGCCAACCCCTAGATCTCTTTAAATGAACTGCGTTTCTTTCTGAATTGTTTTAATGCACATTTTTATTTTGCACATCAAAACCTGAGTGGAAATGCCAGAAAAAAGGCAAAATGTTGCAAAAAAATGTTTATACTTGGGTTGATGTGTTGATCAAAAAAAAGTTGATGTTACTTGTCTCTGCAAGGAGAAAAATATCAGATCTGTGTGGAGCGATGAGGAGAATGTAATGCTTCCTAAAATGAATACATAAAATAAATGATAAAACAAGGTTTTCCTTTTACAGTTTTCCATTGTTTGACTGCTTGACTGGTGCTATATATATATATATATATATATATATATATATATATATATATATATATTTATTGCAACCCTAACCTAAACAAAGAAATATGCAAATGTTCATCACATTTTGGGTCATGCATGTGAAAAATTATAGTTACTTCTTTCATCATCTTTCACAGAAAATAAAACGGAACCAATCTTCCATGCCATTCTTACTCATCCTTATTAAGCGATCAAATAAAGATCAAATACTTCTAGACTTTCCAAATGTGTACTGAATTCGTCATAATCTGAAACAAGGCCTTTCGCAGAGGTTGTGACGCTCAAAACTATTCATCCACGTTCACAGTGGCGACGGTGTAGACTACGTTGGAGCCAATGACGCACAACTAACTTGGTTGTGATTGGACAGTGAGGGCCAGTGAAGATACAGACAAGGCCGTACAGAAACGGTGTGGTTCATTACAAACTACACCACAAATGAGAGCACAAATTAAATGACCAAACCAAATTTCAATGGCACCATGTAGGCACATTGTATCACAAAGAGGAATATATTAATTGTAAAACCCAACAAGTGAATACCTTTAAATATTGCTGTGAAATAACCAGACCTGAAACCTTTCATGTCTCCCCTACTTGTCCAATTGACATTAGGGCCCCTTTTGCCAAAGCGGTGGTTCACAGCTTGATAATCCCTTCATGGAGGCAATAATAAATGCATGCAGGAGGTGAGGAAGTCAATGGACAATTAACTTCAATTGACATTGAATTGACAATATCTCTAAATGCATTTACAGATGTACGGTGGCTGGACTAGCTGGAATAAAAGGAATTCAAATTAGAACACTGTTCACAGCTGAAGCCTATTATCCTGACACACCACAGAGAGAGAAAGAGAGTGAGATATAGTGAGCGTGTATGAGAGAATGAGAAAGAGAGAGAGGGAGAATGAAGACAAGAACACAGACGAAGAGAAGCAAAGTTGAGAGCCATTAGTAAAAAAAAAAAGTCAGCCGCCTAAAAATGACCTTAGGTGAAAATGAGATAACTTCCCCTCTTTTTATGGCTTCCACAATGAGGTATTATCAGCTAGAAAAGGGCATAAGGCGGGGAAAGTGAGATGAGGAAGAGCGTGTAATGGTGAGGGAGGGATCTCCGTTGATATATCCATCCGAAGTGGAGGGCCTGGAACTGACAGGGCCCAAGAGAAGCTTCTGCAAAGAGCCTGGGAGAGATAAGGGGGTCATTATTCCCCAAACTTGAATAATCCCTCGACGGCAAAGCCCCGGCCTTCCCCAAGGGTTACAAGACTTCAGAGCGTCTGTGAGGAGAGGAGAGGAGGAAAGAAAGCAGGAGGAAAAGCATTTTTTGCTTCATAATAACCCTCTTTAAGTGTTTTATTTATACATTATATTGGTAGAATAACCCCATACGAATACAGCACCCAACTTTGTATTCCATATTTGGATGCTGTCTTCCCAATGAGTAGAAATGGGGAAAAAAGTAGGTGGTTATGCAAATGTATGATCAGTATTGGGAAAGGTACTTACCATATCAATGACTCTTAAACATCCCCCTACTATGAAAATTGCTAATGAATCAAAAACATGAACAGGTAGTTAATTTACTCAGCAGTCCAAATTAAGTGACACAATACATTGTGTTTTTTTGCCCTTTAGAACTACACACAGCAGGTTTTTTTTGATCAGCAGGACAACATCATGTGTTTGTGTTACAAAATCAATTTGTTTTATAGCGCTAGGTTGCGGTTTGGTTTGTTTTCGGCACAGGAATGACTCGGTTAGGTTCATGGTTTGGGTTAAGATGAGCTTTGTCGTCATGGTTACAATAATAACCAAGTTCAGGTTGGAGAATGATCGTGGTCATACTAAAAAAAGCTAGCGTTGGCGGTCAGTTGGAAACCGTAAACAGTCCTGTGTTAAAGTCCAATGTTTTGTTCACATGGCAACCTCGTCTCCACTCTGTCACCTGACTGCCTCCCACCACAAGTACTACGCCTCTTAGAAGTCTTTGCTGCCTAACCGTTAACATCGTCCTTTTGGGTTTCTTTTTTCTGCTGTCAAATTATCCACTTTCAGCCAAGTTTTGAACTCCTCATCTTCATACCACTATTTCACAAAAGCACTCGTTGTTGGATCGACCATCCTTAGCGGGTCCTCTTCTCTTCGCCTTATATTTAGCCCGCTGCCTCTCCACCATGCATGGTGCACATGTTGCCTGACTGAATGAGCCAGGTCCCATTTCAATCTCCCAGACTGAATTTTAACTCTTCTGGGAGGACTAATCAAGGAGTCTATAGACCGGTCAATCCTAGGATGTCATAGGATCAGGTCAATCCCTTCGTATTCTTCCTGTTTTTGGTTAAAGCTAGCTGCCTTTGCACACCTCTAACCCCTAACACTCCCATCCAACTCAAGGTAACAGCACTCAGACCCCCAAAATGTTGGAGCATTAGTGGTACTACTAACCAATATTTTGACCAACGAATTTCGAATTTGTATCCCTTACATAGTTTGTTAATACTGTTACTGCAATGGTAGTACATTGTTACCCAACACAAGTCCTCCAAACTCAATGACAAATCAAATGTAGAGTAGAAATGTCAAATGTCAAAACCTGATCTCACATGAAATCAAACACAGGACTTTCAACCAGGTGACCAGTGTCCGTGTCCCAAAGAGTTATTGAATTATTGTGAAGTTACATTTGTGACGTGTTTATGTATTTTGCTTAGGTTATATACAAACCCTGACATTTTTCCTAATCCTTACTAAGTGGTTTTGTTGCCTAAAGGGTAAGGTTAGATTGTCTCCATGGTGGCGGCACATCATTTTACCACCACGTAATGCACTGTTGACGTATTTCTGTGAGATCATGTTGAAAAGTCATTTTAAAGCTTAGCATTGGCTGGAATCAGTTTCTCTGACTGTCTCCGTGCATTATACATAAAAGTGTTGCAGTTTCTCATATTTGAGATATCACTCCATCTCTATCTCTGGCTTCTCAGTGACCACCTTGGGAATATTCTGCCTCTGTACCTCGCCGTAGCCTGTGAGCTAGGTGGCTGCAGAACAGAATTAAGGGCAGCCAGGCAGAAAATGGCTACGGGGGCCATACGGGCAGTGGCGAATGAACAGCATGAGATCATTTTCAGAGGGACCCTAAAAATTAACTGTGCCGTGCCGTTAACTCAATCGTCCAACTGCTGTATGGTTATGTTCCAGCTCCTGCATTTCACCGCTGTCCAGCACGTATTTGATGAGCATTGTTTTTTTTTGATGGACTCCAAATTGCACTTCAGATGTCGTTTGAGAGTTCAAGCATCCAATTGAGTTCTGAGCCATATGTACGTGACACATCTTCAATTACTGTCCTGGAGCCTTTTCATTCAGAAGCAGAGGCTGGGAAGAATGTAGAACAGATCTTACAAGGAGAAAAGCTCTGTGAATATGATGATGTCGAACCTTTTACCTGCTTTTTCAAAGATGGCAGGTTAGTGTATCAACTTCTTATGTGCGCCAAACATCATTCTTTTAATTCTTTTATTTGTGTATAACAAGTTTTTTTGTGCTAAGCTCAGTGGCAAGAAAGACACCTGTCCATGGTGGAACAGTTCCAGTCAATCAGTAGCGTCTCCCTGAGACTTAAGGCTAACAGCAGTACGGCCAAGTCGAACAGAACCAGACAAGACCACCGCAAACAAAACAACATCTTTTCTGTGCTTTCTTATAACCGTCTATGTCTTTATTTATTTTTTGTCTCTGGTGGGTAAACAGAAAAAAGAAAGGAGGAGAGACGCACACGAGGGGGAGAGAGAAACCAGCAACACTGTCAGTTAATTTTCAGATCTGGTAATCTTCCAAGTTCATTAACAAAAGCCTGTGTCTGACTTGCCGTGGCTTTTGTACGCACCGAGGAGTTGTTGTGATACACCACAATGAATAAGTGATAAGCTGTTTGGGTAATTTGCGAAGTGACACAACTTTTATTATTTACGGCGTAGACCCTGATGGGTGGGGGAGGGGGGGGCACAGATAACAATGAGCGAATGTGACAGGATTGTGTGGGCGGAATCCACTTAGAACTATTACAATCAAGCTTCATTTACATGAGCCGCCGACAACCTTCAGTTGACTTTGGGGCCTGCATTTGGGAATGGCGGACATGGGTATTACAGAGCATACTGATGCATTTGTAATGGGGGCAGGCAGCAGAGTGCTAATGCCGACTAGCTCCGTGGAAGAAAAAAAAATGCTCCAAATGGAAAGAGATCAATTCCCCCCTACTCCGCACTGCGTGATGGATTTGTCATTCATCGGTGCCCTGTCAACTAATGCATTTGGTTTTATATTACACCTATTTTTTCTCTCTCTCTCTTTTTTTCCTTCATGGCTTCATGAAGCCAGATTAAAATGGTAAAATAATTTTTTCTTCGGTAGGGCATGAAAAGCCAAGGAAATGTTGACTTTAGAGTGTAGTGTATTTTGTTTTAAGACAGAAGAAGAGTGATATTTAGGGCAAAGATAATGACGTTATTTTCACAGGGATAGGAAGCGTAACCTAGATTAATGTATTGATTCATTTATTTTATATACCTTTTATTTTCATGTATAAACCAACTATCTCAAGGGTCTCATATTTCACTCTTCAAGACGTGTACAAATGCATGATTGTAAAATCCAGCAGAGGTTCTCTTGACAAAAACCAGCCCCCCCAGACTAGAATGGTTCCTCCCTGGTTCCAAGCGTCCGTCCGATGGAAAGTTCTATTATGCTTCTATCAAGGAAGATATTAATCCCACCGGCTTTCTTGGTTGTTTCCCTTATACAATTAACATTTTTGGTCAGCATAAGGCCTCATAGGAGAAAACTTTTTTTAATTTTTTATTGCAAAGGAGATAATTCAAGGGATGATACATCATTGTGGGAGAGCTTGGCACAACATTACAAAGCCCATCTGAAAGTGTAGAGCACACTTCATCTGAAAAGAGGCTCCCAAAAGCTCTTGGGAAAACAACGGAGTACTGGAATCATAAAATAAGACAAGCAGTGCTCAGTCTTTTACTTTATTTACAAGCTGCTGATGCTGTTTTATACGCTCTGGGGCCTTCATTGGGACGACTTTAACTGTGAGCATTTTAAAGCAGCATTCACTCGTCATGCTATTAAAAACAATATAGTTCATTCACAAACATTCAGAGGAACATGTTTTTTTCTAGTATACTGGGGGATATGTGTTGACTCTCCGTCAACTTAACCTAAATTTGTATTTTATTAAATAAAAAAATCCTTCAACTTAAAAATGAATATATGGGGCAAATAAAAGCTTCACATTTAGTGTCCTCAATTTCATTCTCTCTCCTTTTCTTGAAGTTACATCCCCTCTCCTAACACTGGGGGGAGCTGTTTTGTCAATACAACAGAGAAGGGACATGGATGGGAACACACAGTGGAGGTGGAGTGAGACAGTTCATGCTTGATAAATAATAGTTGGTTGTAAAGTAGAAATTGGTTAATTCCCACCCAGTGTTTTGTTTGACTTTGGTTTTTTATTTTATTCTATCTGCCCTGACATTCACCAGGCAAGCACATGTGTACAAACATCAGTGTCTCGAGGCTTCTTATGAAAGACTATTTTTTACTGAAATAGATGAGTCAAAATTGAAGCATGGCTCACTCACTCGCAGCAGACACACACCCCGACTGCTTAGAATGCCCTTTGCAGATTATGATTATTATGATTATGATTAGAGTTTGTCAAGTGTAAACAACTACTTCCGATAAACACTCTTCATGAATGCTCATCTCTCTTCCCTTGACATCCTCCTCTTGCTCTCCCATTCTCCCAGCAAGTCTCCCAGCACCCAATTTGTATCAAAAGAGACATTTGATGTCTTTGGCATGAATCACAAAGCACACTGTTTGTCACATTAGCGCGAAATAAAGGAAGAGACATGTTCTGCTTGTTGAACTCTGGGGAAAAGAAAAAGGCGATAGCGGCTCCTTTGAATCTCATTGCAAACTTTTGTGAAGAAGAAATGAAGATTATTATAATCGGCATTTAGGCTGTAATGTTTTCCTCTTTTATTTCCCTGACAGTGCAGCTGTTGTTGTCTTTGGTGTGCTCACAGGTTGTTTGTTTGTGAGTGTCACGTACATAATCCATGCGTGCGCAGACGGGGTCCTTCAGCGGCAGATCTATAGATGCCGTTTCTTCAGAAAACATGTAATTTCCCTGACAGGGTCAATTTCTGCAGCCAATTAACAGGGCACAAGGAGCGCGGAGAAACCTCACCTCCTCGTCTGCTTTTCTGTCCCCTCCGTTTTTCTCGCTGTGCTGCCTGGCAGAGCATGAGAGAGGCAGGAGCACTTTTACTTCCTTTTATTCTCAATCAAGGTTACACTGGCAGAAGTGCCAACAGAGTCTGAAGCTGGTTGAAGTTGCACTGCAAGTGAGTTTCCATATCAGATCAAATTTCCTTTGAAATTTCTAAATTAAAATGTATTTATTTTTTATTAGGAGACGTTGGAACAGATGGAGGATGTCTTTACTCATACGTTGCTAATACTCTTCATAAAATATAAAACATTTAAAAAAAGACACCTGTGCACTTCTAAGTTAAATTAGTGCATATTAACACCGGGATAGGTTGCTGTAAATATGCACTAATTTAGGTGACCTATTTTATTTTAATGATGGATGAGTTAATTGGGCAATTAGCTCAATAACAGGTGTCCATAATTGCCCAATGCTTCGGAGACTGAGGCTTAAAAAGCTGCTTTGTCCATATATAGCTTGATGGAGAGAGCTGTTCATTAACGTCCAACACTGTAAAAAAGAACCATGACATTTGATTACTGTAGTATTCACATCCTTTACTAAAGCAAAAGTCCAATAGAGTTCATGTTTATATGTCTAAGTAAAAGTATAGTATCATCATAGTATCATAGTATCAAAAAGTAAAAGTATTTTTTTAATAAAGTATTTTTTTAATAAAAAAAAAACCCATTTGGCCTCTGTGATTGATATATTAGTATATATGACAGTATTTGATTTGACACTACTGTGTAGGCAATACAAGTAGATAGTTTAGTCACACGATTAACTGAAGTCATCAGAGGATTAATATGGTAAGTAAGAAGGAAAAGAAAAAACGTTTGTATTATTATTATTATTATTATTATTTCATACTTTTGTCTAATCTCTGTGAAATAATGGATTTCTTTACCTGTTTGGTCCTCGGACAATTATTTGAATGACATCATCGGAGAAGCTTTGTGAGGAAATGACTCTTGTACTGCTAACAACTCATAGACAAGTACTACATGCATACTGCATTTTGTAACGAGTCACAAGCCAACAGGTAGTGGATTTAGTACTAGGCAGACCCGGCCGTGGGGCCTCCCTAATTCATAATGGTTTTTGGCTGCAAACTGGACCAGCAAGGGGTGGAAAGTCAAAAAGTACAATTTCTTAAGTACTCTTTAATTTTGAGGTACTTTTCCAGTGTTCAGGGATTATTCTGGCCACCATGACACCATTACATATAAGAGGGAAATATTGTACTTTTTACTCTACATCTTTTTTTCCATCGAATCTAACAAATTGTTATGCTCATTCAAGTTTTACATATGGACCCTAATCCATTCATAAAATATAATAGTCATGAAATAGTAGTTAAAATAGGGTCTATAGTGAACCAGCTACATACAAATGCTTCTTACGCATTAACGCATAAAAAAAACACATTAAACGTCCATTGAGGGTATTTTTCAAATATATTTTTTCCCTATTTTTCACATATCTACAAGCTAAATTAGGAATAACAATTTTACATGTATTATATGTAAATATCTCAGTGTATTTCTGGCCTTTTCTGGAAAAGGAGGTTGCGTTTCAACAATGGGATTCACGGTGAAGTGCTAAACCTAAAATCTAATTAGCGCATGAAAAAAAAAGTGAAGGTCAAGGAGGACAAAAAACTTGACATTCATTTTATTGGCTCACATAACAATAGAAATACACTAGACATATGCTTATATTTATAGCCAATAAGGGCCCTGGGGTCCCAAGGCAGTAGCCTACTCTGCTTTAAGTCTCCAGACCACATATATATATATATATATATATATATATATATATATATATATATATATATATATATAGTATATTCATCATATCATTTTCCCTCTGAAATGTGGTAGAGTGGAGGTATACAGTGGCATAAAACAGAAATAGTCAGGTAAGTGAAAGTACCTCCAAATTGTACCCACATACATGTGTAAATGTACTTAGTTATTTTCCAGCAATAGATGTTCAGCATTTAAAAATTACCCAAAGCCTATTTCTTTTGATCTAACTTATTTTTCATGAAGTGTAGGAGAAAAGGGATAGCGATGGCCTGGATGGAGTGACAAAGAAAAGGAGGCAGAGGAGGTGTTCAGAGTCTTGTCGAAACCAGGATGAACCCAGCTCTGCCGCTGATGTCTCAGCAACATTAGGTAATGGCATGAAAGCTTCTGTGGCAAGAGGTTCCACGAATGTGTAGCTCTCACAAGCATTCAGCTGCTTTGAAGAAGAAAGCAAATGAAAGAGGAGATGGGCCGCACTCCTCAAAGCTTTCATTCCAATCGTAGGGGAAAAAACACTTTATTTTTCTCCGTCTGGAAACAACAGGAAGATATGATTCTTATTAGACCCTGTCAAAACCCGATAACGGCAGCATTTTGTAATACGTTTTGGCTCCTGAGCTACCACATCCCCGAATCTCTGATTGCTTCCTGATATTTTCCAGTAATTTAGCAATTTGATGAAATACATTTCGCTTTTCATGACAGCATTTAGAGTATTCATGGAAGTTGTAAAGTCATTTATAGCACTTTTGGCAGTCAATGCGCATTAATGACAGTGGATTCACGAAGAGAATGCTGTCTGTTCTGTGTGAAGTGTCTGCAAAATGTGTGTGAAGAACAGCATAAGAGATCAAATGAGGGAAGAATGAGGGAGGCTAGAAAAGAGTGGAAATGTACCACTGACACAACAAGTTATCAGTGCAAAACAGTGAATGAAAAAACAACAAAATTCACTGAATCATGAGAGAAATCCTCTGAAGTCAAAATAAATGAAGATGCTAAATCCAGTACTAATAAATATTCAGTGTAATGTTTATTTCTGATGTGAATACCTTTTCGGTGTAAGGCGAGATTAAATGACTTCTTCGGAATAATGAATATGCCTCCTGCTTCATAGATGAGTGCATATTTGAAAATCGAGCAATCGCTGATGTCTTTCCCTCAAATAGTGAAATAGATGAATGGATTTCTAAGAACAGATATATGTTTCAGGGTGTTTCTTGCCGCTTTAAATCATGGTAAAATGTTCCCAAACATTCTCTCATCTCGGTATTGCATCACAACTAGTCTGTATCTGTTGTATTTGCTGTTGTAAACACGGACATATTGGGGGGGGGGAAAGCTTTTTAATGTGTACTCTGTGGTGATAAAACAAATCAGAACCATGGAGTTATGTCATAGTTGCCTATTTGAAATAATTTGATGGATAGACAATGAGCACTAAACATGAACAATAAATAGATGCAGTGAAGAGGTCACACCTTTCTCCTGCAATTTGTTCGCATCAACATCACATGGCCCAGCAGCAGATGAAGTGGTGAGGGTTTTTTGGGGACTAAAATAAAAAATGATTTGGGATGTTGTGGGTGTCTCTGTGTGAAAAATAACAATGTGAGAATTTGTATTCCTTTATTTTTTTTCTCCCCTCCTTCCTCTCTCCCACGGCCATGCTGCCTTCGTGCCTGGTAGACTGTTATTACATCTATGTGTGGTCACACAGCCTACGGTATGCGACGTGTGATTCGTCTGTTTTTTCTTCCTCTCACCCTTGCCCTGTCAGCCCACCACTGACCTTTCATTGTAGCCTTGAGTCAGTGTAAGAAGTGCTGCGGGCTGACAGGAAGTGCTGTCTTCACGGCTCCATACCCTCTGCCGAAAAATGTCACGGCGTAATACAAACAAGTACTAATGACCTACAATAAACCACATTTATTTGGCACTCAAAAGCGTTGACTAAAATGTGAGCTGGCTAAAAGCCCTATGAAGGACTAATGAAAATGAGCAGTAAAAAACAACTTAAAGGCCCATTACGTGAGATAATCTAGATTCACCATCCTTGATCACTGACCCATAAAAACTGCCACAACAGAGACAGAATCATCACATCTTAACGCCAATCTCTGTCAAACTGAAAATTAAACTAAGGACTAGTTCAATTAGCTGCATAAAATGCATATTAAATGCCTCAGTTTGGTTTATGGCCAAATACCTGCAAAACATTCCCATCAGCCACAGCTTTACTTAACGGTCAGTGCTAATTAGCACACATTAGCAGGAGAACAAGCTCAACAGAGACTGGGAACATGGTAAACATTATACCTGCTAAACACCAGCATGTTGGCAATGTTGTTGTGAGCAAGTTAGCATGCAGCAGGTTAGCATGACGTTAGTATTCAGTTTAAAGCGCTGCTGTGTTTATAGGAACAGCCTTACAGAGACACAAGCATGCCTGTAGACTCTTAGTTATTTTCCCTTTAATAGCTTTTCTGTTATTTTGATTATTAATATTACATTTTTTGACGGTTAGAGCATTTACAGAAGGTGTAACCGTTAACCAATTAATTTAATCTCACTATTGTTTGAGATACAGCAACATCGACTGATAAAGCATGAGGAAGCATTTCCATCAGTCTAACTCCATAAAAACTACAAATTCTACTTTGTTCTGTTTTTGTACAAGTATACAGAATACTCCAGTGACTTCGGCAACTGTTACTTCACCTACTACTACTAGCTGTGAAACTTTCATCTGCCGTATTGCTAATTCGTCCCAGAAAGTTGAACAAAGACGATGTCTTGTACCTCATGCAATAAACTTAGTAGGACTTTTAATAGGAAATAAACAAAGTAACTCAGACTTATACTACTAGTCATAAGTGTGACAAAGGTCACAACTTTAAATGCATATAAGTGCTATTTGTTCAGCTTGGTTAAATCACTGTTTAAAAGCTGAACTTCATGGTGTGAAGCAAAAGAAATGTGGACCATTTACTGTTAACCGAACGGGTGCCTTTAGATCAAATGGTGTAAACCACCCAGCCGATCACAGGGCTATCCAATTGTCAGCCGTCACAAAGCTATTTGTGACGGCTGACAGATATTGCACGGATTGTGAAACCCTCTTAGGCAAATTTGTGATTTTTGGTATTGGGCTGTATAAATAAAATTTAAAATAATTGTGGCAACCAAATGTCAACGTATAAGCCAATTCATGAAGAGAAAAAAGAGAAACTATAAGTGCAAGCATAAGTGAATGTAATGCTATAGTGCTACAGAGAAAGACATTATAAGAAAACACCTAGTGCTAGTAGCGTAAGCAACATGCTAGGGCCTTCACAGCACACCAGTGACCGAGAAGCACTTTTAGTACATTAACTTCATTGTTTCACTCCAGAAAAAAACACAAACCAGGTGTTAAGCATCACATTTGATTTCGACCACATCTGTCCTGATCAATACTGAACGAGGGCCGTCACAAATCTTTTCTCAGCACACATTATAAAGATTGTGCTCCTTTTCAATTCATGCTTTTCAATTTTGAATTGTTCAATATCTTGTAAGGTATCTGTGAACCTCCATACAGTATATATCAATCTATTCCTAAACTTTATTAGAGTAGTTCATACAGACACATGGATTAAACTGCCGAACCCTGTGGTTAAAGGAGAACCCGCTCTATCTCCTGAGCCACAGCCGGCCCCTCCTTTCTCACACTTACTGTGTAGTGCTCGTACTGGGTCACACAGGGTCAACCCAAACACAGTAACACACACTGCATGATGAAGTTTTACATGCTGAAGTGAGAGCTAATTAGCGCAGAGATGCTGCTGAAAATGGGGATGTTTATTACCAAAATAAATGCTGCAGTAACAGCACTGCTTCGTCATGGCTGAAATGTGCCATTGCCATTCTGCTGAAAGGCAGAACTTCCTGCACCTGGTCAAATAACCGCTTGAGTCATATTGATCAAAAACCCTAGAGATGTACTATAAGGTTGTTGTTTGTCTATGGGGTTGTAGCAATTGTACCTATTGACCCTCTAAAAAGGTACTGATTGGAGTTGCTTGATCTCCTTACTGATCTCCTTCTTGTTCTGTAATGGCTGGATCACCATTACAAGGGGCCCTGAGGGAAAACCTCTAATGACCTTTTGATTTTAGTCTAGAAAGAAATGTCTGTACGTTAAGATCCGAGCTCAGGACTCTGCTTTGTAGGGGATTAAAAGTTCTGTGATATAGCCAGGGGCAGCCTACTCAATAAAATTGTAAAAATCAATTCCAACAGGCCCAGGTAACCTGTGGAAGTAGTACTGACGTATATGTTTGGTCTGGTTTAAAGCCCAAGCTATATCCAACTTGTACAGGTGAGGAGGTATTTGAAAGAGATGGCAGACTTTCTGTACTCTAAATAAAAAGAGAAACATCTACAACTGTCTCAAAGAGTATAACTGAAAAAGCCCCTTTTCTGTTCAATTAAAGCTGCCACGACCTTTGCAGACTGAGCTCGTCCTAAAACGAGCTTTATCATATTGGGAGAGCCAGACAAACTATCATTACTGAAGGTCTGAAGTAACTCAAGTGATGCTATCCATATGACAGGAAACATTTGTCGCGTTAATTAAGGCGTAATGACACAATGGAGTTGGACAAGTGTGACCCAAACGCCTCAATGGGGAACACAGTGACCACATCCTTTAGTGTTGCTTGCAACATTTTTTTGTATTTCAGATAAATATGAGGTACACTAAAAACATACAAGAAATAAAAATAAAAACATCAAACACGTCAAGGTGACAATAAATGAATTAAACATTGTACTTGCAATACAATACTTGTTAGCAGCAGTTTAATATTGCAGGGCATGGACAGACAATTCTGTTCGCTCAGTCTGGCTGAAATGCTTGCAA
Organism: Leptoclinus maculatus; assembly: GCA_032191485.1. Classification (NCBI taxonomy): domain Eukaryota; kingdom Metazoa; phylum Chordata; class Actinopteri; order Perciformes; family Stichaeidae; genus Leptoclinus; species Leptoclinus maculatus. The sequence continues at coordinate 46,462,343 of JAVDOI010000001.1, read as the reverse complement.
GCAACTGAGGGAATGCCATATGTTTAGCATTAAGTTGGTATAAACCAAAGTATTGGACAATCTAAAAAATCCGACGATCCATCCAATTGTTCTTTAAATATTTCACTTTGAATGCAACGTGTCAACCTCATGGTAATGCTAGACTGAAATTCAAGAGATCACCAAAGTCAGTAGTATTCAACATCTGGGGACCTTGAATGTCAGGACCAAAGTGGTGGACCGACTGACAAACCGGCATTAGGCCTACTATCTGTAGAGCCACGCCACTTGCATGGCTAAAATGCAACCAACATAGAAGTTTTAAGGGTCTTATATACTAAAGAGATGAAACTCTTCACATAGTAATAATGTTTTCAAATAAAATATCTTACAACCTCATGATTGAGCCATCACAGGCAAACACAAAAACACAAAGATGTTTTTTTTTTCTATGAAGACAGGTGAGCCAGAGCTTTACTGGGAAAAAGAGAAAATTAATGGTTTTACTGCTAAAGGATCATCACTAATTATGATTCTCTGCACAGCAGGAAATGCAGATCACTGGAATGAGTTTGCTTTATGCGTCAGTGAATAAAGAGCAGATTAACAGAGTAACTAAGCGACACACTGAAACACTCACAGAGCCTGGCAGGAGTAAGTGGTACAGTCGGAACTAAATTTGTCAAAGTCCATACCATCTTTAATTAACAGTGGTGCAGTATTGAGCTGGAATAAACATTCCCAAACCTTCCTGTCTCCACTACTCTGTTCTGTCAACAATATCTTGGTCCTGTGGAAAACAGGTGAGATGATTCATTTATAAAGTCATGTATAGAGTTAACACAACAAAAGCAGCATGTTTACAATACAATGTAATGTATTACACACACACACTGCAATACATGCTACCTTAGTCTTTAACCGTCATTTATCGTCGTGACTGTGTCAGAGATTTTATCTCTACATTTGAGTCTGTTTGTGTATTCAGTTGCTCTGCACGGTGCTCCACTACTTAAGCAGCGAGGCCAGCAATATGTGGAAATTAATTAGGCGACATTTTTAACATAATGTTATCTAATCATATCTACTGCAGAGCAGTGAGGCTGGAAATATTTTGCTGTTCTTCCAAAATACAATTAACCTTTGATTTGCAGAGAATCCCATCTTCTGCAGCAAAGCAGCAGTGAATATATGGACCATACGCATTAATGAACCCTGCATGACTTTAGAAAGGATTCTTTAAAATGTGACTTCAATAGCCTCTTGAGACTGTCAAAATACATCCAAAAACATATTCAAAGGCAACATTTACAACAATAGGCCGTCAGTTAATTATACATACTATCAGCAAGACGAAGCAACAACATAAAAACTTTCTGCAAGAATTACAAAGTTTGCCGGCATCTATCAGAAGACCTGCACCATCTTAATCTGATCACCCAGTCCAGCAGATTTAAATTATATAATCTGATTTACCATGTTTATTCATTCATAGATTTGCAATATATCTTCGGTTTTTTCAACTTTTCATCTGGCACCACCATAAAATAAAAATGTACCAAACAAATACCAGAGAAACATCAGTAATTTAATCTCTTTGGCATTTTGGCCTTCATTGGACAGTTTGACAGTGAAGAGATAGACGGAGGAGAGAGGGTACGACATGAAACAAAGGTTGCAAGATCATATAAAAGTGAATTGATTTTTTAACTTCTTAATTTCCCCCCCATCAATGTCCCTTCTGGGGCGTCTGCAAACTTACTGTTTTTGCGTTTTATTTGGCTAAGTAAGTTAAAACTAAAAACGGTTTATGGTGACCAACCATCAGTATGAGTTTATTGTATATACATCCCCACAAGATGTGGTGTGATGACGTGTTCACACTTCAGTGTAACGAGCTCTCCCATCATTTCTTTTTCCTATATTTCACCCCTTGTCTCATTTTTCCACAGTGTCCATTGACCCCTTTTACAGCCAGTAATACCTGCAGGTTTCCAACAGCTCCTACATCTGGACAAACAGACCCTCCCCCGTCTACTGCCCCACAGGCCACTACAGAGAGAGATATGGCATGTCAGATCGTCAGCGAGGAACCAATGTTGTGGCTTCTATCGTCAAGAAAAGAAAACACACTTGAGGCCTTTGAGGCTGACGGAGTACCGTGCTGAGACCAAGGGAAATGGCACAGAAGAAAGGACAGAATAAGCAGAATGATGTCTCATGGACTAAATGGCAAGAAACAGCTTGGAGAAACAAATCATATCAACAACCTATTAAAAAACATTGTAGTTCTTCCAATTTTTCTTTAATTAAATCACAGAGCCGACTGTGATTTTAGACAAATAATGGATAACGAAACAAAAAGCAGTGGAATAATTCAATAGTATGACTGAATAATTAGACATAAAACAATTTGCGTTAGCAGAGACAGTAAAATACATGGATGGCTGAAACAAAGCTTTATCACAGGTTTCCATGGATCGTGGTTTTATCTGGACCCTGGTCCTTCGTCCCGCCATGGCCCTGCTGACTCCCACTGCTTATATCATTTTTATTATTACTCACATTACTATTTTATATTACCAATACCATTAATGCACATTAAGCCCCAGTTCCACCGAAAGCCGGATATACTGCCGGATCTGATCCGGGGTCATCTGGGAGTGGAACCGTAGTAAAACCGTAGTCAGTCCGGGACGTTCCGGGGGGTCCGTGATGAACCGTAGTAAAACCGTGGCCATCTGTGGTGAATCGTGGCCATCCGTGGCGTATCCGGGAAGACGAGCGGCTCGCCGGACATACAACTAACATCCGGGGTAATCCGTGGCCATCCGGGAATAGAGAGGGGGGCGGCGTTGATCGTAGCGCATCCGGGAAGAACCGTAGCGCATCCGGGAAGAACCGTAGCGCATCCGGGAAGAACCGTAGCGCATCCGGGAAGAACCGTAGCGCATCCGGGAAGAACCGTAGTAGGACCGGGATGAACCGTAGCGTAACCGTAGTAGGACCGTGTTAATCCGGGGTGAAACGGGAGCTAGTTGACACCCCGATTCACCCCAACTGAAAATCAGAACTATTTATACCCTGACGCTTCATCCGGGACGCATCCGGGATGCATCCAGGGCGTATCCGTGGCGTATCCGTAGTTGAACCGTGGTCAAACCGTGGCAATCCGGGATAAACCAGGCTTGAACAGGGGTGATCCGTGGCGGAACCGTAGTAGAACCGTAGTTTGTGTTTTCATCCTGGACGATTTCCTTCCCGGATCACCGCGGACCACCCCGGATCTCACCTCTTTTTATCCGTGGTGATATGGGGTGATCCGGGGACATCCGTAGTATATCCGGCTTTCGGTGGAACTGGGGCTTTACTGACTTTGCTTCTTCACCGGAGTCTCTGTGCTTTCTCGCCTCGCAGGTTCCCGTGGATCCTGGTTATACCTGGACCATGGTCTGGCCTCCTGCCGTGGTTCTGTCATATGCATTGAATGTGTTGTAACTCTGTTATGCTGTTCATTCTGTACACATGACATCTATTGCACTTCTGTCCATCCTGGGAGAGGGATCCCTCCTCTGTTGCTCTCCCACAGGTCTCTCCCTCTTTTCTCCCTGTTAAAGGTTTTTTTAGGGGAGTTTTTCCTGTTCCGATGTGAGGGTTCTGGCACAGAGGATGTCACATGTGTACAGATTGTAAAGACCTCTGAGGCAAATTTGTAATTTGTGATTTTAGGCTATACAAAAATAAATTGAATTGAATTGAATCTTGGGCCTTTAACTTTCTTGATGTGCTTTCCCCTCAGATGGCCGCATGCCTAGTCTATACAATTGCATTTGACATGAGACAGCATAATGGATAGGCCTCTTCTGAACTGTATTCCTTGGCTTAGCAAATGTATTTTTAATAGTCTATTAAGCTTCCTATATTGAATTGTGCGTGCTCTAACATCTTTATTCTGTGCAGGACACCGCAGAGAAACATGAACAAAGGAGTGAGGACATTCCAGTTCAGGACCAGGTGCTTTACTTTCCGGAAATGGTCCTTCATAGGACAAAAAGATCAAACTTAAATATATGGACATTAATCTATTTTGCAGTTGTCAAAATTATAATGGCACTAGATCACAAGCCCTGTGAAACAACGAACATTGAAGATTCCTCTCGGCTCTCTGAAATTAAAAACATAACATTTTCATATTGTGTCCTTGTGTGAACTGTTCATTTATCTCCTGTGAAATGCCAAATGTACGTAAAGAAATCTGCATTACAGTACTTTTTACATCAGAATCCCAATCAAAGTCCAGTCTCTTCTCTCCTGTAAAACAATTTCAAATGTGTGATGACTCGTCCTGCACTCAGGGCCGTTTACAAAGATTCATCCAATCAAATGAGACTTTGGGCAAAGAGCTAGACACAGCGGCCATATAAAACCACATTCCACGATCTCAACATAATGTGTTCAAATGATGTGTCGCCAACACAGAAACAATTTCATGTTTGGGACACTGTTCCCAAAAGTCCTGTTTGTCTGACTCATCCACCTCCACTCCTGCCCAAAGGAAGTAGTCCTTCTCACAGTTTATATATTTAGGTGGATGTGTTTCATTTGTGTGTCCTTTTGTGTGAGACTTTCTATTTGCATTGTTTCCGTGGTGCCGACAGGTCGTTTTGACACATTACTTGCCACCACAACGTAATGTTAACTGGTCGTGGTCATTTTCTGTGAGGTCATAGTTGCTAACCGAGCAATATGGAGACAAATAGAGATGTATGATTGGATTTTAGTGAGCAAAAACTTTAGCTTTTATTTCCAAAACAATGTAGCAGAGGTCTGATTCATTCAAGAGAAACTTTGCTGATTTTCAGCCAGCTCTCTGTCACTGCAGAGCAGGCAGTACATGCATGGTACATGGTGAGCAGCTAGCTCTGATCCCCTTTTGTCTCTCCCTCGTCCTCCCACTGATCAGGTGAGGGAGGTGTGTGTGTGGAGCCAACAGTCCTCTGTCGCTCCGTATCCCTCCCACTTTTGAGCGGTCCAATCAAATGCGCAGGATTAGATTAAAATTCTTCTTGTAACTGTACACCCCTCAAATATTGTTTCATCGGAGCTTTAAATTTGAGGAGCCATGTTTCTGAAGGGTAAGCCCAAACGACACACGCTTTATTGAAGACCTTTATATTCGTTTTTACTCAACATCACGAGGTGCCAAATGTCATGTGTACACATTGTAATGTGCAGTCAAATTTTGAGGCTGCAGTTTGGAATGTTTTATCCATAGGGTAAATGTAACTGGGGTGGACAAAATAGTAGAGACACAAACAAAATGACTGATAAAAAACATAATTCAACATTTTGGCTTATATGGTCACTTGTTGTATAACATGTTATTAATAACTCATCCAAAGCATCCAGTGAGACAATGATATAATCAAGTATAATCTAAGTGTATGTCTTATTCTGAAATTCATATCTCACATTTCACACGTTATTTATTGTCGGGTGCTGCTTTTCACTGGTCACCGTGCCTGTAGGATTTTATAAATGTAGTTAGAGTCAGGCCCTTGCCAGTTACCTGATGGCAGACTGTAAGCTGAATGAGTCATCCTGAAGACAGTCTTGAATCATCCCCGCACGTCGGCCTCTCAATGAGGTTTTGTGTCAGCACTTCAAGTATGCCCATGATTCAACGTGAACATTTTCTACATGCACATCCCTGCACAAACTGTACAGCTTATTCACTTCAAAATATATATTTTACTTATTTTTCACATGTATTCTATTATATATTATATCTGTATTCTGATTCTGTATGAAATGCAGTACATTCAGCTCCTTCAATTTGTGAATTAACATTAATGTTGTGAAGAGCAGGTCTGGAGGCAGAGCTGTCTGAGGAGGAGCAGGAAGTGGGAGGGGCCTTGCTTGATTAGAGCCTATGGCCCAATCTCAATGTCCCCCCTAAAGCCTCAAAACCTGAACCCTCAAGGACTTACTGACGTCACCTGGTAAGTGGTTGAATGTGAGAGACTGTGAGGGCTTGAATGGTCTAAATAGGAATGGGACAGCAACTTTGCTGCAACATATCACGTTACCATGACAACGACAAAAAATATGATGTATAATTGTGGGTATTTATTTTTTGTACTCCTTGATTTGAAAGTCTTCCAGGCTCTTTCCTCTCAAGATGAGAGGTCATTTCATATAATATATTTACTCGTTTTTGTCAAAACGGCTTCAATGACAAAATCAAATATTTGATGAATAAATATCTTCTGATTTCATGTTTATTTTTTGTTCCATCTTTAACCCTTAATGTTTCTGTGTGAATTTAATAAGACAGGCTGAACACACGTGAGCAGTCCTCTTTGTTTACCTTTTTTTTTCTCCATGCGTCCACTGGTTACCCCGTGTTTAACGTCACATTGCAATGATTTGTGGGTAATTCCCTTAGGCAAACTCAGCATCCTATGCTGACTTACGGAAAGGGTTCATAAAGGGCTCAACATGTCTGCAAGAAAGCCCTCAAACACTCGATGATTTGACAGTGGGACAGCCCTAAACCCTCACGGACTTTGCGGGAGCGCGCCTCAAAGTCCGTGAGTCCGTAAGGGGGGACATTGGGATTGGGCCTATATAGTGGGAATGAGTTCAGATGTCAGCCCTTTGTGCACTTACCTGCAGCTCTCTGGAAGCAATCATTTGTCTGAGTAAATATGTGAGTTTCTTTTCCCTAAGTACATTTGATTGAATTACCTTTAGTTATATAAGTTAAAATGATGAACATTGATGATTGTCTGTTAAAAAGTCACCAGATATTTGCTTCCTTTGTTTTAAGTTTGTGTATGGTGATAATACATAGTGTATATTTCTGTTTGGATATACAGTTCCTGATATCCCAATGAAAACTGATGAGGCAGCACATTGGCCAGAAAGGTACAAATACAAGCAGGGAGGATTAATACAGTAAGCAATGTCATCATACAATAAGACTGTATAGCAGGAAAACCCCTGCATTAATAATTCAACTTCATTTGTGAGTAAATGAATATGCTTTTTGATATTTCAAGTTGGTGGCCAACCGTTATACAAAAAATATATAACTTCCCAAAATATATGTACAGGTTGCTCTTGTGTTTTTATTTCCAATCCATCTACTCATTTACTAATTTCTAGTAATTAGTTATTACATCACCTAATCAATTAATTTGGCTAATTAATAACAATATTTACTTATTATTTATATAAGGTTTTAAAAATATCAGGCTATAGCTTGTTAAAACTTAACCCTACAACCGACCAGAGCATATCTTTTTCTCTGGCTCCTTTCATGTGATTGCAGATTGCTTGCAGCTGGGCTGCTCACAGCGTGAGATATATATTGTGTAACCTTAACTGTATATACAATCAGTTAACAGGTGCAGGAATATTATTATTCATGTGCATTATTAACATATTCATATTACATTTTTTCAATATCACAGTTATCAATACTGGTACATCGCCACACCCCATGTTTGTTTTTAAATACGACCCGATACCTTCACTTCAGGCTGAAGACCTGTGCTTCCCTTGTATTCTGTTCCCTTCCTCTCTTTACATGGACATTTATTGTATAAGTGACAAAACATTTCGCAGCACATCGCCACCTCTGGCCTTGAGAGAAACGTGGACATTGCCTCATTCAGCACTATGATTAGACATGTCCTCACCTACGCTGCACTGAAAGAGAATACGTCTCGGAATTCAATGTACATACTGTAACTTTAGAGAGGTAGTCTCGCAGGTAAGCGTGTGTTAAGAGGCCTTAGCTGGGCAAGTCATTTGATCAACGCCGGCTTTAAGGCTTATTCAGGTCATTGCAGCCCATGTTCCGTGCTCCTCTGTGACTCAAGAGATTAGGCTGCTGTGCACACACTGAACACTTCACCTACTGTAAAAGAGCCCTCTGTTCGGGCTCGGCACATACAGGCCTCTCAAAAGGCTCCCTGCTCGAGCCCACAGTGTTCAACTGAAGCAAAAAAAAATAGCTCAGTGTTAAATGTTATTCAGTCGAGATGAGAGGGAACATATTGGTTGTCCTTTTGCAACCACTATCAACTCCTCATCCCTGGAAATGTCTCTCCAACTCTGTCGCGCGTTTCAGAGTGGTGAGCCCATGGTTGTCAATACGCTGTCACTCATCCCCCACACCCTCTCCTTAAACCGACGGCTTAAAAATGGAACCTCAATATTTGCATTCCAATTAGCATAAATGTAAGAAAGTGGAACAAGTAGCTTTGGAAGTCATCCAGCGAAGCGCATATTCAACCAGCGATGAAAAAAGGGAGAATAAAAAGACGGCGTGTGTAAGAGAGAATAGGAGTGAGGGCACGAGGCAAGAGTGCAAGAGGAGGGGAGAAAAAGAGAAAGGAAAGAGAGAGAGAGAGTTTTGTATTATGATAGTGGGGTCGGGCTACATGGTTTGAATCACTGGTGTATGACTTTTATGAGCTTACGACTTCACACTGCGTGGAAAATCCGCCTTGCTGCCGGGGTTCTTTGGCATTCAGAATGTCACTTTTAATCACGCTCCCCTCTGAGATGTGATCCCGCTGATCAAAGACGCTCTGACTTTAAGTTAACACGTCAACAAAGATGGGGGTCTCCCGTGTTCTCGTCTGGCGCACATGCTATAAAATGCAGGATGCTGGTGAAGTTGGTTTATTGTTTGGGTGAGGGGGGGTTGGGACTCGGTGGTGTGTGGGTGCTTAAGGGGATCTTTGGATGACTGAGTGTGTGTGTAGGGGGTCGGTCAGTGCTGTGTTTGGCTGTGTAGGTGGTGTAGTTCGGAAAGGTCTCTCTGCTCTGAAGGGATAGGCCAAATATAGTAAGGTATGAAGGGGGGTGGAATTTGGTTGGTGTCTGACAGTTAATATCAGTATTTTATTTTGGCACCTCATTTTAATATAGGTTTAATCTCATTCTATTAACTATGAATTTTAGTCAAAATGTAGTAATTTGACGATGAATTTGAGTCAACAAAAAATATTTAGTATAGTGTTCATTGTGAAAGTTTAGCGTTATTGGTTCAATTTGTATGTCTTCTAAGCTTCGGGGTTAGCAAAAAAAAAGTTCCTAATCCTGACTGTAAATTTCCATGTTTCTCTCTGGGGTAATTCTTGCTTTTCTTCGATTGAACCTAGACACTGGAACACCGGAGTAAATGCAGTGCATTGCATGTGTCAACCTCTTCTGGCTCATGGTACTTCGCAGCCAGGTTTGCAGTCCGTTCAAACAAAGCTCAACCAAATTCTTGACATCTTTAAACAGCCCCCCTGGTTTGTGGACGCAACGCTGAAAGAAATCCAGCAACGTCAGCTGCCAGTCAGCTGCATTTGTAGGCTTGATCTGTCCATCTTTTTTGGAAATTGATCTCCAGTCAGGCCGGACAAGTTTCGATTTGCAGCATCGATGAGAGTGCTTTCTCTCTTGGCAGCCACTCTCATTCCCTCTCGGTCAAACCTTCGACTTAGCTCTCAGTAACTAAGTCCACGGCTTCAAAGAATTGATGCCAAGGTGGGTTCCAGGTTCAGTGGTGCTGCGCAGCCGAGCTGAGTTTTCTGCTCGTCCTGGAGGCATCACAAGATTGTTGCTGGCTGCACAGGTGTTACTAAAGATCTGACGTGGACACACTCCAGGGCTGAACGAGAAGTGGTTTGTTTTGCAGTATTAAGTCACTGTCTTGGAAGGCCTGAAAATAACCTTGCTGCACACCAAGCCAAAATACGTCCTCGCTTGTTTTGCTTGCTTAGGCCAAGATTTCAGGATTGTGTGAGTCTCACAACTCATTGTCATACAGTATGTTGCTCCAATGCTTTTAAAGTCTAGAGAAGTGCACCGATTGCAGCAATGAAATGGCAGCATCCATCGAGTCGGGTACAGCACCAGTACATAGCACACCACCTCTTCTGAGCCAAAATGAGGCTGGGAGTAAGCATTTAGATGATCCTCTGATGAACAGAAACACCTTGAACAAAATTGAACGTGGCTGTAACGTCTCACTTATCTCACTATCTCTTGCATGAACGAATGTGTGGTTACTGTAATGGACATAAAGAGGGCCTGAACCCTCACTGGTGTCGCTTGCACACCATTGAACCGTCCGGACACTACTGATACACCCTCAATACAATATCCTCGCAGAGAAGTTTAAACGGAGAAAAATGTCCTTGATGCCTGAAAGTAGTCTTTCTGGTGATGAATCGCATACATTGAAAAATCCGTTGTAAAATGTTCTGTGCTGTCAAATTTGAATCCACAAACAGCATGAGAATTGCTCACAATTGGAACTGTCGTTCCATCTGCTGTGAGTTCAAAGAAAGAACAGTGTTGAATTTCAGAGAGGATCTCTCGCTGTATGGCACAATCAAACATTTCTAGAGTTTTGTGTCGGATTGTATCCAACATCCAATTGTCTCTACATCAAAGCCATTCTCTAGAATTGCTCTCCAACATAAACTGCCAAAGGAATATATTGCCATAACTGTGCCCTCTGAGTGGCATCCCCTCTCTGACCAGGAATTTAATGGATCTAAATAAAACTTCCAGGACTAAATATCCACGGTTCGACCGCCTGTGTCAACTAGCGGGTACCTCTCCCGTTTGCTGTGGCCCTACAGCTAATGGCCTACAGCCAACTCAACTTTCTGTACACTCTGCAGAGTACTATGCACACAGAGGGGAAAGCTTTATGTTTTTGTGTTGCGCCCTAGTACTCTGCCTTTTCCCCTCCTGTTGGCTGGAATTTGAAATTGTTAATATTAATAGACATTAAAATAGCTGATATGTTTTGGATTTTTCCACCACTGCAGCTGTGTACAAAACAAAATACTGAGGCACGGTTTGTAGAAATAATTCACCAAATGCTGGTATGGAGCAGATCACCCCATGACTGTATGGTATAATTAAGGACATTTAAATATCATACTTCTTTAGGGCTCCCACATGTAAAACATTACAATAAAAATAATAGATAGTATATGAAAAAGGAAAACATTTGTTAAGCTCATTGGACCTCACGCAACATTTTAGTGTTCTTATCTTAACTTGTTTATACGGTGGCTCGTAGGAGTGTGGCGCATGAGATTCTGCAAATGCTTTCAAAATTACAATTAGAATTAGCCAGGATAATGTTGAAATGATTATGAAGTGTCATTTATATAGCCATCTGAAAATGGCTTTAAAGTAATGAAATTAACAATTCATTAAAAAAGGCCTGTATACTAGCAGACTAATTGCACATTACTCCTACGACCGGTCTGGACCACTAAGATTTACGTAAGAGAAAATTCCAAATACGAGAAAACTGGTGAATGCTGCAAGTTCTCCTGAATCACTCATACAAACAAATCTGCTCATATGAGTGTTTCTTACACGAGGCCCAATGTGTCAAGTCATATTTTGTTCTTCGGTCAGCACAAGGTCTTTGTCTCTTGTTGTCCTAGTGCACATGTTACTGTGTGTGTTTGGGGACGGAGACAATGAAATTCTTCATGATTAGTTAATTTCAAGAATACACACAAACACAAAAAAAAAGTAAAAAACTAAAGATTCCTGACACTTTTTTTCTTGGCTTGTACAAATGAGGTGTAAATGAGGATGAGCACTTTTGCTGGCACAATCTGGTAAAGAGCTTTTCGCAATTACTGGCAAGTGTGCTCCCTCTAGGACATGTAAAACAGAAGCAAAGCAAAATCACACGCGGTTTCTCACGTATGCTAATTGTGCACATGCCACTTGTAGGAGAGGATTAAAAAAAAAAAAGTCACCTGGACAGCTTTCTGAACACATTAGCAAAAAGGAAAACAAATATGAAGCCACTTTCCATCTCTTCAGCCGCGGGGTCTTTAGTATAGCTCTCACATATAATAATATGTCCTGCATTTTTACATGTTAGGTAATTAACAGACAATCTTACCCCAACTAACACGATTTGCAACAGCATCTTAATCACATGTAGCCACAGTGCAAGGGACAATATGAAGCAAATTCCAGTTTTAGTTCAGCAAACATTTCTAAAGAGGCAAATATGCACTGGAGGCAATAATCTCATAGTTTGAGTTAAATGTCGACTGGCAGTGCCGGAGAACCAGTTTTCTGGTTTAGCAACTTTGGCTTAAGAGTGATAGAAAGATGACGCTAATAGGGGGAGCCTTGCACTAAAAAACAACAACAACATACACAAGTCTTACTGAGTTATTTTGGGTTGTTCGATTAGTTTTTATGACCTCTACTTGTTTGTGGTGACTTATGGAATTGAACAGTACCTAGTATTAGCTTCACTGTGTTAGTTAAACAGCAGAGGGAAACTGATTGCCACTGGATGACATTTTGTTGTCGATTAATTTTCCAGTGTTTTCTGCTGGCATTTCTGCTGAGTACCCTTCTCCTTTAACTATGTCCGTCCCTCCCAGCCCCCCCCTCCCCTCAAACCTCACCCGTATCTCTCCAAAATGACCTCCATCTATGCCGCTGAGCTTTGGCCTGTCCCAGGGGGGCTGACCCCGGAACACCGTCCTCTTTGCCAGGGAGCACTGAGCTGCAAGAGACTTGAGGAATTGCCTCTCTGTAGACTGTGTACTGCATATATGATGGTGTCAATGTCTGTCTGATTGTGGTAGAGATATTTGAGTGTGTGTTGTGGGGGCAGGTGGAGGAGATGAGTCTCTGTGTGCACAGAGGTGTGCACCTGTGTCTCTGTAGGTGTGTTTGTGCGTGTGCACACTCACTTAAGTAGGTCCTCAAGTGTGCATCAATTTTAATCCGTAAATGCATTATAGATTTCCATGCAGAAGTGTGAGAATGATCAATGATCAAGAATCTGCGTCATTTCACTCAGCTGCGGGTTCCCGGAGGAAGAGTGAAACCTCAAAGAGCTCATACCTGAATATTTAGCTCTCCCCCGGCACAGCATCTTATTCCCAATCAGGAGAGCACACGTATTGCAGCCATTCATTGAACCCATACTCATAAAGGTCTCCAAGTGATTTTCTTTGGACGCAGACCCTCAAAGGAGCACCTTTTAGACAGGCAAAATAATACAAGCCAGTAATGTACAGCACAGCATAAAAAAAGATATCTCCCACAGCAGTGGCGGCTGGTCCATAGAGGGCGCTAGGGCGCCGCCCCCCCTAGAGCTACAAAAAATAAAAATAAAAATAAAAATAAAAATAAAAATAAAAATAAAAATAAAAATAAAAATAAAAATAAAATTTAAAATAAAAATAAACTATACAAATTGTCAATATTTGTGTTTTTGAAACATGGAATCACCCAGTAATATGTGTAAAATATGATATCTGCGGTAAATATATGCTTTTCCTGCTTGTCCTCTCTGCCTGTCTGCTCTTCCTCTCTGTGTGTGCACGTCTCAGCTGGCTGGGGCGCTGGAAAAACTGCCCCAAAGAGGCGGGTCTATAAAGCAGTTTAGCCAATGCTGAGTAAAGATATAAATGAGTGTCATACAATTCAGCCAATCAGCGTCCTCAAATAGATTCAGCTTGGGGCAGTTTTTTTCCTGCCCCAAGCTGCGCGTTCTCGTCAGGAGAAGTCTCTACAGGAGAGCGCCAGTGTGAGCACTACTCCTCCAAGACCCGTTTGAGAGGAGAACTGAGAGGAGAAACTACTGAAAGAGCTGATCCCAGATCAGCCTGACCTCACAATCAGACAGCAGACTAGCAGGAAAGAGAAGCAGTACATGAAGCTTCTCTACTAGCTGTACACCAGACAGGTTTGACTAGCTGGATGACGTCATGATAATAACTTATTTATCTTTTTAAAACAACGGGGACAGAACCAGCATGGACAGTTAGGGAGTGAGGGACATGAAGCACCTGTCTGAGAAATGGATATATGGATATATAGTTATATATATATATATATATATATATATATATATATTATTATATATATATATATATATATATATATATGTGTGTGTGTGTGTGTGTGTGTGTGTGTGTGTGTGTGTGTGTTTTATATTATAGTGAATATTATTATATGACATATATATTATTATATTATACAGAATATTATATGATATATATATTATTATATTATACAGAATATTATATGATATATATATATATTATTATATTATACAGAATATTATTATATGATATATATATTATATTATACTGAATTCCCTGTGAGGGTGACTAAAATAAGATGTCCTGACGTGTTTGTGAAAGTGTTATTTACTGCTTTTTTTCGTGTTGGAATAAATGTTAAATATTTAACTGCAAAGTAGTAATGCGCGTTTGATACCTTAATTTGTTTGCATTAAATCATTCTGGGATGTTTGCTGAAATTGATTGGATGTGCCACAGCCCTACCAAGAACATTTTCCACCAGCCGCCACTGTCCCACAGTCATACTTAAAAAGTAGCAGGAACGCTTTACTTACTTTAAATACGTGTTTGTAAATTGCCTATAAAATGACCCATATGAGGCCATATCTATTGGATATGGTACAGTTTTTAGTTTTCCAATTTTCGGCGACTGAAACAAAGTTGATATTGTAACCTTTCTATAAGCACAGGCGGAACCCTTTACTGGACTTTATGGGTATTATTCTCCTCCAATAACAAACATGCAATCAGCCACTGTAAATTTGCGTAAACATAGCCAAGCATGGAGAGGATGGCCCTGAGTGGGCAAACTGCCTATCATACCAGACCCCTGTGACAGAGCCCCCCAGAACTGGGGGATGGTTAAGGGCTGAACCGCCATCATCCGAGTCATTTCTGCATATTACGTCGCCGAGCTGCAACCTGGACCTACCAGAACGATCAACGAATGCGCCTGCCTCGCTCTCTGCAGCAGTATAGTAACAAGGTGGAGCATCGGAGAGGCATAAAGCAGCCTTGGCCATGGAAGGTCACACCTCCATGAGTGAGGTTAATTTCCCTCTGAGGTACTGAAGCCAGACCTCCCAACATTAAACCAGGGAACAGTTTTGGCTACATTGATCCGTAATAACAGGGTAACAATAGCCAGAATGGGGAGTCAGAAGTGAAAAAAGCTGAACCAGTCAGTGAACGCATCATCGCCTGCTCACCAGCAAATATGTTATTCAATGCGGCTATAACGATTGAGTACTTTCTGACAACAACACACCGAGTATAGTGTTCATGAAGGAACAGAGCGCGGTCTCTGACTGCTCATACTGGCATGATCGTCCCTGCCCACCGCTTCCTTCACTGGAGGTGTATGTTTGAGTGCTTTGACAAGGGGAAACAATTAAGGTCATATTCGGTTCGGGCCAAAATTCAGCAAGACATCATGGGTAGCCGGGGAGGTGGAGAGGGGAGGGAAATGTGCTCTTTCAGGGCAGCTGCCACTGCGGCAGCAAAGAGATGTCGGCAGCGGGAAGTCAATGTATAGCACACCGATGAGATACCGTCATCATCGTCATCTGAAGACGAAGTGGGTGTCTCTGCAGGGTTGACAGGAGGCAGCGACAGAATGTTGCCGGCTGGAGCAGGGACTTTTGACAGTATCAGTCTTGAGCCCCGGCTCGCTCTCATCACAGCGCCAGAAGTGATCCCACCGCTGCTGGCGACGAGTGTTGGGCAGCGCTCGGCAGGCCGAAGATGCTGCTGAAGACCGCTCTGTGCATGGACTGTGTTGAGGCCCTCGGAAGCAGGCATCGTGAAGATTCATCATGGTGATGAAGTCGAGACATGACTGACTGGTTCTTGAAGTGATGACAGACAGATAGTGGGCAAATTGCGGTTCCCTGAAGAGAAGGCCAGCAGACAGCGGTGCTGCCTTATATAGTGTGGAGTCTGCACATATTTGGGGAGGCATGTCTGATTGGCCAGCTATGCTTTTGCATATTTTCAATGAGCGAACGCTTGCTCGGTATAGGTGGAGAGTATCACCCATAGAGTCCAATAGAAAGCGGAGCCTGTGTGATTTAGAAGTACTTGGTTAAAATCAACATTGATCATTGGCAGGAGGAAGTACACAGATAAGGTTGTAGTGTTTGGGTCTGTATCAGTCCTGCAAGAGACAAGAGGTTTTTTGCACTCTTATTAACCGTAACTACAGTCTTTCCTTAACCGTAATCTTACTGTAGTCCTGTGTCATGCCAAACATTTAACTCATTCCATGCTATGTACGAACCAAAAAAATAAAGCCAAAAGAATAAGATTGGTTATAAACTTGTATAAAACGAGCCACATCTCAAATAAATTGTACAGCAGAAGAAAGGAATTGCTAGAAGCCTTACACTTATTCTGATAATACTATTTTGTATGTGAACACAGTGTTTGTGCAACAGATATGTTTACAAAATACATTTACACATACACAAAGTATTATGTTCCTGTAAGAAGGACAATAGGAAACAAAAAGAAACTCATTTTCTTCAAGGTCTTAAAGTGACACAATGAAACTCCACATTTCTTTCTTCCAGACTGACATGTCACCCCAATATTGGGTGGGGAAAATACCAGACCTCAAGCTGGGCACGTAAATATCTTTGATTAGATAAAAAGAAAAATACAACATAAATATTATTATATTCTTATTTTTCCATCCTAAATGTGTGCAGTTTTAGTCCATATGTCATTAACCCTTTATTCTGTACCCTCAGCTTTATATTGTTAAAAGTTCATTACTTCACTTAAATTTGCTACTTCACCTTCAATCTAATCTACATTTAGAAGATACGATTTCTGAGGCCACTAACCCTGGCCAAATAAATAAGCAGCTAGTATAGCTGCACAGTACACTGCTATCCTGCTGGGTTCCTATTCACACTGGTCAAAAAACAGCAATGGTGTTACTGTAAGTGCCAATGCACTAAAAAATGTTGTTACATGGAAAATCCTGGGCTCTCCTTCGAGATGAGAATAGCCATTATTACTGCCAGGAAACATATGCACCTATTGTAGTCCGACTAATTATCAGCTCCCAGCATAATTAAGGCTTATAGATGAGCAAACATAATTAGTAGGCATTATGCACAGCTAATGGGGGGAGTGAACAGGTGAACATGTATTCAGTCCTTTGTTTATGAGCTAAGGGTATGCTATAATGAGACAGGAGAATACAAGTTGATTAGGTATGACCTAAATGTGTCCTTATATCGCTTTGATAAAGAATATAATGCGGTATAGCTGTGGCATTGGGATCGCTGGCATGTTATTGACTAATCAAAGTGTCGATGTTTCGTGTATGCCTGTGAGAGCTGTTAATATGACAGGATCAGATCAGAATTCTCATACAGTACGCCTCACCACAGTCAGCATGTAGTATAGACTGCATGTTAGAAGACGTGACACCGAGGCAATACACATACTTCAGTACGGTGGCGCGGTAATCAAAATGTAACCAACAATGTGGTGCGTTATTGGCCTTTCGGGAAAAATCATTGATCATCCTGTAAGTATTGGTGCTGTGGCTTGTTTATGATGAGGCATATGGGCTGGGAGGCATTTGAGGTTGTGTGGAGGACCTAATAATTGGGCACATGTCATCACTGAATGAAATAGTACTCCCACCGGAAGAAGCGATGCTGTCCTACACTACACGTTCTAAAATACTACAGGAGTAAATCTGGCACAGTGTGAAAAAAAAGAAGAAAAAGAGAAGACTGCTCTGTGGAGGTGTGTGTGTGCGTGTTGTGTTTGTGTAAATTGAGTTGAAGTCGCAGCCAGTACAGAGAGAACGTAATAACATCCCTCCCTAAAGAAAGTTTGGTGCTTTGAAAACAAGGCCTAATTAGAGCAGTTTACCATGTTATCTTTAAATAAGAGCGTTTGAGTCCTTGCTCATTTCCCTCATGAGTATAAGATGCAGGCTTGTGGGCGGGGACAGAGGGGGGCTTAATTTGTCGAGAAGAATCCGCTTCACTTGGGGTGCCCTAATGAAAGTGAGATCAAAAGATTAGTTAATATTCAGCCACATTTATTAAACACAATGATGATTGTGAGCAAACAGCGGTTTTACACAGAATCCTTGCAGGGCTCTAGCTATAGCTGATAAGCTTCCATTCAAAGGTTGCAGTATCACATAGGCACCAATCAGGGCCTTGCTGTTAACAGAATACAATTTATTCCCACTCTGTTTGAAATCTAATCTGTTTTAACAAATGAGCCAGAGCTTTTGTAAGAGACGGTTCGCTGTCATAGCGAGAGTTTAATGGGGAGCTTTGAGCCTCCCGCCATGACTCCAAAATGGGGTTTGACCGCCGCAGCTTGTAGAATCAATGTTGGAGGTTTGTTGTGAGCAGTTGAGTTGACTGAAACAACATGCCCTTGTCCACACATGCTGTTGAGAGTATTTCAGGAAGGACAATGCGAACACTTTGGGTCGATGCTGAACAACCAAATATACAGTTCATCATTGAGGAGTTGATTTTGCTTTGAAGGTCAAAGAACCCATCCGTTTTCTGGTCACATATTCAATAAAACTGTAGGTTTTGTAGCCTCAGCAACTTCAAAAGGGTGCAGAGCCATGCCCCGCAAGAAATACATCATCAGTTTATGTTGAAGCCTTCAAAACAGGAGACATAGAGGGCTTTCAGGTGATGTAACACTCAGAGGACCTGATTAGGAAACAGTTGCTGCTAGCCGGTTGTTGGGCCCTCACCATGTGGGAGACATGAGAACGGCCTGTATGTAGAGCTATAAGTCTAAATACAGAGGATGATTGCAAATTCAAAGCCTGAACAATGGTTCAAAGCCAAAATCCCGCCAGATTTTGAAAATCTCGCCTGAGTGTGAGATCTTGTTTTGAATTTGGGTCCCGGGGTCCCGTTGGACACTGTCCACAGGAACTTAGGAAGGTACCTGTAACACGCCCACAATCTCACCAAGGAGGTCAAATAGAGTGCAATGCTCTGATCCCCTTTCCCACTGAACATCAGTTGTCACAGGAGGTAATGGACGTTTGAATCTTTAAATAGCTCAGACACAAATCTGTTTGTTTTTTGTGTTCGCCGAACATTTTGGACCCACTGAAAGATCGCTGTGCAACCAGGGATCTCACTCACTCACCTACCCACTTCTAAGTGCATCCACACACTTGTGTCGGAAAGGTATAAAGCAGCCTTGGCCAACAGCTGGTGGTGACTGCTCGGATTCAGCCCGTCACTGTTCAGCTCATCCTTCTGGGCCCGAGGCCTTTTTTTGGCTTCTGCTCGTCCTTTTGTTGTTCGGACCTACAATGAACATATATTTAAACCAGACGGTGAATCAGAAAACTAATCAAATATAAACTAGAGTTTATTCTGTGATCTGTCTTCACTCTGGTGTTAAACTCCAGTCAGTCAGTCCAATCGGCTGCAGCGTCCAATCACATAACTGATGAACAATGAGGGGGCGTGTCGGCCGTAAAAACACTTCCTGGAAGTCTGTTCTCGTGGTTCCTCGCTCATGGCTCCTCGGAGATCCCTCCTCCATCCTCGCTCCTCCGAGCTACATTAGAGCTTTGGGACGGCCGTCAATATTGCGGCACAGAAACAACGTCCGGTTCCAGCGAGGATCGAGGAGCGAGGAAACGACAATTAAGAGACTTGAGAAGTACCCACAGACCGCTGCCGCTTTGCGCGTCTTCTTGCTGCTGTGCACGGGCTAAATGTGTCCCCAGCGCAACATAGGACGTAACAATAGTTCCTATCACATATAAAACCAAACGAAAATCCATCTTCATAAAAACAAGTTGTACAAATAATAATATATAATATAAACAAGCATATTAAATAATGACATGAATAATATTTATGGCAGTTAAAGCTACTGCAGTTAACTTACCAAAGCTGCTGTTCACTATTTAAAGACAAAGTCCATCCTCCTTTCTTTGTTAATGAAGAGTTTAATCTCACGGTTGTTCAGTACATCCGTGTGTTTTAGTTCCAGTAAGAAGTCCTCGATTCATGGACGCCAGTGAAGACAGTCGAGTCTCCCCAGTTGTACTTCTTGAATACGTTTTAATGCGTTTGAGGGCTGAAAATGTCCACTCGACAGAGGCAGCAGATATTGGGATTGTCACCGCCCAACATGTCACGCTAGCCCACCGGATTAGCAAACTTTGTGTTGCTGCAGTTACCCAGGTTAGACCCAGCGCTGCCACCGGCACTGGTGTCTGTGTTGGCTGAATTCCAGTTGCTGCTGCCTGGGCGTCCGTCTCTCGGGGCTGCCGGGCGCCGACCCCCCTCCTCCCTGTAGTGTGGTATCCTTGGTATTAGGTATTACAAATGGCACCTTTTTTAATGATCAGGTACAGGATGAATTGCGATCCAGTTGCACATTCTCTCTCTCACACACACAGCATAATTATGTTTCAGCTTTACTTTTCCAGCTTCTTCCTTTTGTGTACTCATTTACTTTCATCTTGCAAAATCACATCACAAAACGCAGGTAGATTTAGATTTATGTGTGGTACATAATGTGAGCTGCTTAGATCTGATAGAAGTTCAGACCCGAGGTGTGAATTTGGTCTTAAAGGTATACAAATAAATGTTACAGTTGGAACTTGGGCTTAGATGGGATGATTTATTGTGTCATACCACCTAGGATGGTAAAAAAGAAAAGAAATTAGTTGTCTTCTACTTCTCTACTTCTATCCTCTCTTTTATACCCATACCTGCAAACTCATAAGAGGTGAAAAAGGTGACAAGCACCCCCGGGAGAATTTTATTTTAAATATGATCTTTAAAATGTAGCATTCTGGTGTACTCTGAGAAGAAAATTAAGACATTTACTTTAAGCAAAAAACTAATTTATTATTCAGGTATTAATCAGTATTTCAGCTCTCGTTGAACAGCTGGCTAGTTAGCTTTTTATTTTTTTTCAATCATTATTAGTATTACTATTAACCTTTATTTAGAAAAAAACAATTTTCAAAGGTTTTAGTTATATAACACAGATAAAATAAAATAAATAAAAACAAGAAAGGCAGTAAAACAAGCTGCGCTACACAAATAGCATCCTCTTCCTTAAGCTCTTTGACTACATTCTCTTATCAGTATCTGGGCCTCATTTTTAGTGGTCATAAAAGTTATTATGACCACGAAATCATGTAGTTGGCTAACCCCAACTACATGATTCACCTCATTCTACTTTGAGTTAAAACAAACAACCTGCAACCAGATCCGCCGGTGTTCCGGTTTAATGGGAATGAGTGACCGCGTGAACTGAACCGGAACACGGGGGGGTTGCATGTCTCATCATGTTACATTTTTTTCCTTCTAATTCGCGATAATGACGAACGTTAACAGTCGACAAAGTTTCGCATGCAGTGGACGATAGCCTTAAGTTGGAGGGAAATGAATACGCTGTAGACATCTTAACGCTGATTAGCCAAGACTCGACACATCACATCAAATCACCTTTTCTCCTTGTCTCACTCCAATCTGAGAAACACTGGCTGGCCAGTGAACACCCCCCCCCAAAAAAAAACCTCTACGGATCTACACGATTCACGTGGATGACATACTTTGATTCAAAGCAGCGAATTTCGCTGAAAAGCGACATGTTTGCAGGTATATATACCAGTAAGCTAATATACCTACATAACTCTGTGTAGTTGTTTAGGAGATCGGTGATATAACTGAATGTATCTAATGTCACTGCACTGTTGGATATTCAGCATGTGTTCTTGACCCAGTCCCCAGGAAACCTCAGAGCTTCATCTCCCCTGTGGACAGAACCCCGGTGGGTGGTTAACTTCATCTACTCTCTCCCCCAACTGTAAATGTCACTCCCCAGTGCAGCTGACCACTAAGGCTGCCCTGTGTACATTATTAAACCCAGAACCTCATTTTTAATTAATACCCCCTTCTGACTCGTTCTCTCCCTTTCTTTCTCTCTCTCTCTCCCTCTCTATGGTAGCTCCATACCCAGCAGGAAACTTTTCCTCCACATGATCAATGTCATTGACTGATGCTGTTATTTTCCTCTTGTATATGGGGCACACTGTTTTCTAGAATCCTGTTGTTTTCATTTCCATTTAGCTTTTTCTCCCTGAGTATCAGTCTCCACAGATGCGGCGTTTAAAAGGGCTCTGCTGTGAGAAAAGAATAAAAGGATGGCTTTAAAGGCGTCTTGCTGGAAGTCGATGCAGTGCTAACCAATACCCGGCTGCTTTTGAAAAACACCAGTTCAATTGCCTTTTTCTCTCGATTTCAGCTGAAAACAGAGAGAAGCAGCAGTGTCAGACAAGAGAGTCAACACACTGTGAATATTTTCTCATGCTGGCCTTTTTTGTTCATGTTCGAAATGTACAAAAGTAATTTAATCAAAAGAAAATAAAAGAAAGAAAGATAACATTGTAGACTTTTTCCCTAGTTGAAGAACAATTGTAAGGGGATTGCCCTCTATTCATGCGGTGACCGCATGTGTAGCCCGTGTGAAACTGTCTATTCGCTGCCTTAACTGCAATTTAAGCACAATACTTATCAAAGCTCTTTTTCTGCTGCGTATTTTTGTTGTATGTGTAACCCTGTTAGAATCTGCAGAATACTCAAATAATTTGTTGGACCATGGCCGAGGTTCATAGAGAGAGGTTTCTAAAGAATGGACACACAAAAGAACTGGAGCCACAGAATAGTTTGACAAAGAATATATTGAACCTTGGAAAATAAAAAAATAAAATATTTTAAATTGACATCTTATACAATATTTACAATGCTCTTCTCAACATATTACTCAACACATTTCCATTGAAATGGTAAAAGTGTCTCTGAAATGTTGCAGTGTTTCTTCAGTTTGTTTTTCTCCTCAGCAACAAAGAGAAGAGAGAGAGACAGACAGGCAGACAGACAGGCAGACAGGAGGTCTAACATTGTCTTTGACTGAATGGCCAAATCCCAATGTCCCCCTTACGGACTCACAGACTTTGAGGCGCGCTCCCACGAAGTCCGTGAGGGTTTAGGGATGTCCCACTGTCAAATCGTCAAGTGTTTGAGGGCTCTCTCGCAGACATTTTGAGCCCTTTATGAACCCTTTCCGTAAGTCAGCATGGTATGCTGACTTTGCCTAAGGGAATTACCCACAAATCATTGCAATGTGACGTTAAACACGGGGTAACCAGTGGACGCATGGAGACGTAAAAAAAAAGGTAAACAAAGAGAACGGATCACGTGTGTTCAGCCTGGAGTATTCAATTTACTCAGAAACATCAAGGGTTAAAGATGGAACAAAAAATAAACATGAAATCAGAGGATATTTATTAATTTATTCATCAAATATTTGATATTTGATATTTGATATTTGTAAATAGATTATATGAAGTTACTTCTCATCTTGTGAGGAAAGAGCCAGGAAGACTTTCAAATCAGGGAGTACAAAGTATAAAATAAATACCTACAATTACACATCATATTTTTTGTCGTTTTCATGGTAACGTGATATGTTGCAGCAAAGTGCCTATTTCCACCATCTCAAGCCCTCACAGTCTCTCACACTCAACCACTTACCAGGTGACGTCAATTAAGTCCTTGAGGGTTTAGGGTTTAGGGGGGACATTGGGATTTGGCCTTTATCTCCAAGTCATGTGTGTGTGTAGAGAGAGAGCCTGCGTGCGTGTGTGTAACTGGTTGCCATGGTGAGGACGCACCTGGTGTTAGAGGCAGACTGATTAAGAAACGTTACAGTAAACAGTGATTTTGAACAAAACCCCTGCCTCCTTTTAACAAAGTCTGAGTGCCAAAATATGGATACAGTGAGAAAGATAAGACTCTGCCAAACGCGGTAATGTGGTTTTTATGTTTGTGGTTTTAAAAATATGAGCTGTAGAGCAATATACAAAACTGGAGTCTAATGGAGCAGTTGGTTGGAGTTCATGTCGCTCTAAGGCTCTTTGAGCCAAATGTGTAAGTCCGTTGGATTCCATAGACACTTGACTGCGACCAGCACAACATTTCCAAGTCTATAAAGAGTAAAAATTGTGGGACCTGGAGCAATTTGTTTGGAAAAATCACAGAATATTTTCCTGCTCCGCTCCACTCTGACAGTTATGCCCTCACTCTAGCTCTTAACGAGCCGTGCAATACACACCCATTATAAAATCTGAAACGGACCCAAATTTTCCTGAAATTTAATCTGTGACTTCATGAAAACTGTGCTAGCTATCAAAATGTCCATTTGGCTCAATAACGTTTGTCTACGTTTTAAACTTTGAATCATTTTTCTACGTTAAAGTATGGCTAGTCAATATGGGTCCAAAGTTCAGTGTTTTTTTTGCTCTCTTCACGCCGAAACGCCATTCAAGTGAATGGGGCGATTTTGCTCAGTTTTTCGGGATTTTCGGGAAAACCGCTGGGAGAATCTCTTATAAAGGTCATTGCACATGATTCCCGATCGGGCCGCACGTTTGGATGTATTTTTCGCGCCGCTGTTGGCAACGCTGTGTGAGGAGAAGCGTGCCAAACCTTTCTGGATAAACATTATTAGTATGATTAAGCCCGATGGATTATATACAGTGTGCTTTGGCACAGGCAGTTTGACTGCCTTTGTGCTACAAAGCCAGACCGAATGAAGGTGAACTAGAATGGTGAACTCGGTAGAGAGCAGGTCTACCAGGTGTGTCTGCAGCGACCACTGCTTGTTTGATCCCTTTCACTTACAGGTAGCTGACTTCAGTCATGACTTGCTTGTCAAGCACTGTTCAGTGAGAATGACACCTAGTCATATAACTGGAGTTACATTCAGGTAACTAATGTTTATACTGCTTGTCAGCTGAAACAATCAGGCTTTGACCTTGTTTGAAGTAATTTATGGTTGCATCTTTGCGGCAGATAAACAGAGAGAATGGGTTGGGGTTGTTAATGCGGGAGTTTCTAATAAAGTGCCTCCTTTCAGACGGTGCATCGAGACCATGTCATGCATATCTTTAATTTGTTAATAAAACCCAGTGAATGTGGCATAATTAGGGGAATGAGAGGAGGACAGACAGCTGTTCCAAGCAGACACAACATGTCATTTATTCCATTACCTATTAATAAATACAAGGTAGCCTTTTTCTTGTAAAAAAAAAGAAAATACACTTGATGTTATTGCATGTTCTCAAATTATATCACGGCCATTTTCCTTTTATGGCACAGCCAGCAACCCTTCTAGAATGAGGGAAGCGAGAGCCGAGGCCAGAGTTATAATGTTTTTGGTTTTCTGTCCTCCTGTCTGTACATACCATTCTCGCAACAGCTAGAGGGAATTTCTTCAACTTTGGCACAAACATTCAAGAATCCATATGCTAATTATGAGAATTTCCCATTAATGCCTTAGAGCAGAGGTCTTCAACAGGGGGTCCGCGGAGGTACTGCAGGGGGTCTGCGAAATTTTTGGTTGATTAGTAAAAACGTCAATTTGAATAGCTTGTATGCATGATTATCATGCAATTGACAGACAATGTTGATATTGGCATTGGTATCAGCTGACAATGTATGTTTATAAATGGCAGTGACACGACCACCCTACTCACTGTACCTTGCACATGTTTAAAATAAAAACATGAATATTTGAACCTGTGTATTATTTGAATAGCTTAGTATTGAATGCACAATAACAAGGTATGTTTATACATGGCACTAGGCCCAGTTTAATATAAAACACAATGTTATACTACCGTATTTTCCGCACTATAAGGCGCACTTAAAAGCCTTTAATTTTCTCAAAAAACGACAGTGCGCCTTATAATCCGGAGCGCTTTATATATGGATTCATTCTGGTTGTGTTTACTGACCTCGAAGCGATTTTGTGTGGTACACGGCGCTCTGTCAAAATGTTTTAGTACGACTTTGGTAAACTACAAAGCCGCACCTCTTGCAGCATTACGTGTTACGGTCGGTTTGTTCTGGACCCAAACGCAGACACCAGGACGGCAGAGTAGGTGAGAAAAAGGTTTTATTTGGCTTTGTCTGTGGAGCCGGAGGAGCATGCAGGTGGAGCAGCGAGGCGGAGTGAGCGGCTGGCTGCGACGTGGCTCCACGTCGCAACAGGAGCCGAGGTTATAGCTACCACTGAGCTGATGAAACAATCTGGCGATGAGACTGCAGGAAGCCGGGGTATTTGAGCTGACGGTGATGAGGTCTAACTGTTGGCAGGTGAGGAGATGAGCCCCGGTGCCAGATGATTGCGGCCGCGCTCAAGCCACACACACACACACACACAGACAGAGAACAGAGGGGAGACGAGCTGAGGTCACAGCGGAGCCGTGACATTACGGCTACCGTAGTCAGGAGCGTCGCGGAGTAATACATACTGTGCTTCGCCATAATATTACATATGTTAATATTACGATGCTGTCAAAAACAAAGTGAAGCAAACTAATTCGGAGCTTGCCATCATTCCGGGTGGATTAACTAAAGAACTCCAGCCGCTAGATATTGGTGTCAACAGGGCGTTCAAAGTTAAACTGCGAGCTGCGTGGGAGCAGTGGATGACAGAAGGTGAACACACATTCACCAAGACAGGGAGACAGCGCCGGGCGACTTACGCTACTATCTGCCAATGGATCGTGGATGCCTGGGCTAAGATATCAGTCTCAACTGTGGTCCGAGCTTTCACGAAGGCCGGAATCATCACTGAACTGCCAGGTAACAGCAACGACACTGACTCTGACTCTGATAATGACGAGAGGGATCCGGGCATGCTGGATGCCGTAATCGCAAAGTTTGACTGACTGACTGTTTTGTTTTGCTTAATGCGCCTTATAGTCTGGTGCGCTTTATATATGAAAAAAGATTGAAAATAGACCATTCATTGACAGTGCGCCTTATAATCCAGTGCGCCATATAGTGCGGAAAATACGGTATATATAGTAGGGGGTCCCTGCTCCATCTCTCTATCAGTTTGGGGGTCCTTGGCCTAAAACACGTTGAAGACCCCTGCCTTAGAGGATAAAATGATGGAGTGATGATATTTTGGACAAATATGGATGCAAACATACAACCACAAGGCAGTAATTCTAGTTTAAATTCAGAATTGCACTGTACTGATTAAGAATACACTAAAACGCTAGACCACTAAACCATTACCCAAAACATGTGACTGCAACAGAGACACTCAACACATCCCTACTGTTAAAAGTGAAATGTTGTTGTCAGGTACAGTACAGCATGTACACACTGGCACAGAGTCTTCTGTGCCAGTGTGTACATGAAACTCAAGGGCAAAACACAACATGGAGCCAGAAAGCAGAGAAAGGATGCGGTTGGCAGATTGATGAACAGCTTCAAACCAGGGGCATGGTCTTCATTCACTCCAGCTTTGAAATGACAGTCAATTTGCATTGCGAGCAGTCAAGCGCTGTCTTCAGATGATTGAGATGACAAATGTTCAGTGTGTTGTGAGTTTTATTTTTGTTACATTACTGTAAGTGAAAACATCACAGATGCATATGCCCAAAACATTCGCGGATTTCACGGTAGCTTAGAAACAATGTTACTGCACTTGCTGCAGGATATTTGAAAGTGCATTCACCACTGAAGGTTGGATGCTGAACAGCAGACGGTTAACCAGGAAAAACAAAGCACACAGGATGCACCTTCAAAGAATTCACAACTAATGTTTGATTGAAAATGCATTTTTTTTTATGGGGTAAATATGTTGCAAATACATTTCACAAATTATTGCTTACATGCATGTGTTTACAGTATGTTTGGGCCTTAGGCAGCACCTCCACTCATGTGTGTGTCTCTGGTACTCAAGTGCCGGTGAGGTCTCTTACATTATTCTACTCCTATCATGCAGAAATTGCCTGGACAGCCATTTGGCTCGTGTTTGCCATCCATTTGTAATCCGGATAGAGAGGCCATGACTGCTCGGGCCTCGGGACAGCAGCAAAATCAATTGGCTAGAAATGACATCTGCCAGAATCTGCCACTGGAGCGCTCGTAGGTACCATAAATGAAATCACAAGCCCTAATTGTGTGCTGATTTATTCACTTGTCTGAGTGCATCGCGGCTGGACCAGCTAGTAGCCCCAGAGCCCTGTCTGTGCGCTTGGTCATACATAACACATTTATTTATTTACCCACCGCTTCTGATTCACAGCATCACTGGGGGATATACAGTCCCCCCCCCCCCCTCCATTCCTTTGCCTACCCCCTCCACATCTGATTAATTCAGGGTTTTTTTCCCCTCTTTTTCCAGGCGGCGTGTAAAATGAAATGGCTATGGAGTCAACTGTCACTTGGCTCAAGTAAGATAAATATGTCGATGCCTGAAGAGGGTAGAGCATGCTAGCGTGTTTGACTGCATTCAGAATAGAGAGATTATTTTTTCCAGCATTCTTTTTTATAGCATTTTTGGGGAAAACTGTTGCAGGATTTTCACCAGTTCTCTAAGGCTGCTCGGTGATGTCCGTCGCGCATGTGACATTTCGGCAAACAACAGCATCACTATGAGATTACAGGCACATTTGAAAGAATCCCAGACATAATTTCCACCTTATATCCCCCCTCCTCTCTTTCTCTGACCCTTGATAAAAGGACACTATTGCCCCCAATGTGATATTTCCTCCATGCCGCCAGACTCTTTCAGGCCTGTAGTCTGCTGAAACTTTAACCTAGCTCTAACCCAGGCGTAAATAAAACATGAAAGAATGCCTGCAAAAGTGTCTGTGAGGCAGTTGAACATCAAAAATTGATTCAGCCTCCGCAGGCCAGACCGAGAAATGTATCTAAACCCAAGAGTTCATCCCACTCTTCCTGTCACCTAGGCGACAGTCACAGGAGGTTACAAGCATGCTTGAGATGATTCCACTGAAAGGAAATGGACAAGGGAGAAAACCCTGTTTTTCATTATATCATGGCTATGGGAGAGGGGAAAATAGAGAGAGGGGTGGGGCAGAAACTGAATGATAGGAAGTGAAAAGGACTTAAAGGGAAGAAGAGAGAAAAAGATAAATGGACCGAGAGAGAGAGAGAGAGAGCAGACCAAATGTTTTTGGTATGAAAAATAAGAGAATGACCTCTCAGAAATGTGGCAGGGAGGGATACAAGGCATATGGAAGAGAGTCAAATTGGAGAACTGTATTTATGTGACTGAAATCTGCTTTTGATGAAGCCAACTTTAAAAACGCGTTGTCGTGGTTCTCGCTCAAATTACATTTTCCAATATTTGTCCTACATTGCTGTTAGCGACATCAGGATGTGTGAACATGGCAGTGCGGCGGCCAGTGGGGAGATGGTGCTACGGTATAATTTAACGCGGTGAACAGCCCTGCCTTTTCCAGCTCATTAGCCATCCCCTTCTTTGTCCCAGGCCATTTGATAGCAGCATTAATCTACAGCTCCACTCGGCTTCCTCTCCCTATTTACCGGTATTTCATGAAGATTACACCACTCAACCGTGTAAATGTATGCCTTTTTTTCTCCTCCTCCTCGCCCCCCCCCCTGCTAATGTGAGGCCCCAAACTCTGTGGAGTACCTTGTATAAACTTCTGCGACATACGGCGGATTAAACAATGTATTTCCCCAAAAGCCCAAACAGATGAGAGGCGAGAGTGAATGAAAGGCGATCAAAGCGTTCACCAGCGAGCCTCGTCGTTGCTTATTCGTTTTTTTTTCTGGGATGTCGTGTGTGTTTACCACTGACATGGATGGCACGCTGCCACGAACACCGTCGTCCTTTGATGAGGATCACCTGCCATTTGGTACAGTCACTTGCTTGTCTGTCACGATGGTATTAAATAAAGTGACAGAAAAGCTATGTCCTGTCATGTCCTAATATCATATTAAACATCTTTTCTCTCTTTTATAGTGTGAAACCCAACATTATCAACACTATGCTTCATTAAAATGGAGGTGATTGGCCTTTTTTTTCAAACTACTTCATAAAACTTCAAGAAATAATCCAAACAGAGACATCGGGATTGCCATATGTCTTTAAATCTCAATTTACCTCACTCTGCTCCACTGTGTGGTGCAAAAGTAAAGACAAAAAAGTCTTAAATATGGGAGGCTTTGGCATATGGAACCATATACCACTCTTAAGGGTAGGTAATCCTCAGGGAGAAGAGCTGAACCCACATCATAAAATACCACAACTACTTTGTCACAAACTTCTTAGAGCCCAGTTTTTCTCTGGATAGAGCAGCAGCTCTGTGATCAGTCTGGCAGACTCCGTCTCTCATGGGGTATCTGACTTTTTCTGGGGGAAAGACAGAGAATGCAAACTCACTCTGCCGAGAGCTTGCCATTCATCCAGACATGAGAGGTTTGGGCGTATTTGGCATTTAGAGAGTCAGTGGCATGTTTGAAGGTGAGTCCATTCATTCTCTTTTCCCTGCGAGGGTTTGCACTGTATAATGAAACCTGAAATCAGTTGCCTGAAAATAAATGGCAATTCCATCTTTTCATCGTGGCATTTACTGCAATGTTTTTTTTTTTTTCAGGTTTAGGCGTACAGCAACCGTTTCTCTTGGAATAAGTAGAATTGCTTAAGTGTGAAAAATGTCCTACTCAAGCAGCTCAGTGTCCCAAAGTCATGAAAAAAATATCAAGAAAAGATACCGGTGAACATGAAGTTGAAGTTGTTGACATCGATGAGAGTGTGAAACATTTCATCGTATCAATCCACATCATGCACAATGCTTTTTTTCTTTTAAATCATGAAACTCAATTGGATGGGAGGAAATAGAGAGACCTTAATCCTTTCCTCAGTCCCAGCTGGCCAATACGAAGTTCAATTCCAGGCTATTATATGGGCCCAATAGAAGACACTGGCTGCTATTCCGCAGCCTCCATTAGTTCTGTGTGACTTTAAGATCTGTGACTTTAAGGCAGATATTGAACTAGTATGACCAGATGGCATCAGTGTCACAGTATTTTGTCGCTGAAAATGAATCGGGTCTATTTTGGTGCGAGAAATGAGTGATCATTTAAGCAAATTAAGTGAAGCACATTGCATTTAAAAATGGCGTGTTTACTTGAAAAAAATGTGAATATAAATTTTCACTGTGTTCATATTTGAGAGTTCCTTAAGAGATCCAAGTATACACAGAATATCCAAGTTATGAATTAAATAAGACTACACAGCTTTATATGAAGGATTAATTCGAAGAAAAACAAGAATAAAAGTGTTTTTTTTTGTAATCCAGGGAATGTGAGTCAAACTAGTGCTTGGTTGTTTTGATAAAATAACTAAACATTAAAATTTTCCTTACATTTTTTTTTCAATTAATATTATTATCATAATGCACTCAAAGGTGACATCAATAAAAAATAGTGATGATTTTATTAATTTGAAGAATGTCTTTTGCAGGCGAACTCTTCATTTATGTAGCTCCATTGAGATGGGATGACTTTGAAAGAAGAAAGCTTTGCGATGATGCGTGGTAAACTGTCCGGCACTTGTTTAACGAGTGATATCAGAGAACCATAAAAAGGCCAGTTGGCTGAGCTAACATGCTCGCCACTCGCGCTCATCAACGTGTCACTGTCAATTGGGAGGCTAACTATGTCCCCACGAGCCCCCAACCACACGCATCCCGCTTCCCCTCAGCAACAGATGCTGCATTGAAACAACAATTACATGTGCTAGCCTCCTCATCAAATGTGAATGGTGGATGTCATGGCATTGCCATCTACCCACACACACTCCAAGTCATGGACAAATAAGCCTGTGCCTCTCTGTGTCCTTCATTTCCTCGTTCAAGTTGAGAACACCTCGCGAGTGCCATTAGTGGCATGGTTACAGCAGAAAATAGTAAAGAGCCTTCCCCATTTCAAAAGAGCTCACTATTTCCATAAAGAAGCCTGATGAAAAGATGGGCATTAAATACAGTACATCCCGTATTCTAAATCTAAATTCTGCCTCAGAGCGTTGTAACAATGTAAAAAAACTCAACGAAGTTGATTGAGATGGGTCTCCTCACAGCGTGTATTCAGCAGAACTATTTAGCGTCATATTTGTGTGAAAACAATTACAGCGTTAAAACAGACATATAAATATGCTGCCCCCCAGAACACCTCCACCCACTTTTTGGATAGCGCAAAGAGAGAGTGATTACAGACCATTAGGCAGAGCCTGAAGTAGACACATGCCAATTCTGCCTGCCAAAAATTAGAGAAGATGCAACTTTTCCACATTTTATTTTTTCCTTCGTTTTGTAATTTTTTTAGCCGGTTTTGTTTTGGAGGAGGAAGTGGCTGTCAATAAGCATGGCCATGATAGTGTGGAAGTACTGCCAGTTCCAATAAAGCGGCAGAGAGATCACCACAATGAAAGGTGACCTTGGCATAATTGAGATTCATCACAGAGAAAGCCAGGCGGCTGAAGTGACAGGGAGGGGAGCGAATGAGGAAAAAAAACACAACATAAATACTACTTCCATTTTATGGGGGAACAGCCAACTGTTGGTTGGGCGGCAGGACCTGAATCTCAATGTCAATGACCATATTTTTGTACCCTGCTGAAATTCTATTTTTGCAAGCACCACACGTGTGAAATGATGAAAAAAAAACGCAGCGCCCTCTGTAGCGACATAGAGAGAGGGCCTGATTTACAGTGGTCTGTGCGCTCTCTGGATGAGATAACAAACCGGCTGCGTGTTGGGAAGCACATGTTTAGACCACAGAGAAGGACAATGACAGCTCTCCATCACGTTCTAACTTGCATGGCATTGAACAGCGTTAAAGGCTCTCTGGAGAGATACAAACACAGTGAGGGATGAATAGAGGTTAGAGGGGGGTGCTGGCACGTATGGGGATGGATTATAGTGTCCTTTCAGACCTGCACAATATGCACGTTTGGGCCTGGGCTGAAGCCTTCACATAGTAGCCGCACAGAGCTCCTGGGCTGGGGGGGAGGGGGGCATCCCCTAGACATCCAAGGTTTTCTATGGCCTACAACAATGGCCCACATTCTGGGTCCACAACCCACCTGGCCTTGTCTGATAAATGGTTTTGAAAGAGGACACAGTACACCCGGTCCAGCATGCAGACCATGTGCCCAAACACTTCAATGTTCCGATGCTTTATTCTATTTTTTCTTCTGAGGATGATTTTCCGGCATTTCTTTGATATAATTACTATGCATGCCTGACTCCTGCTTTTTCTGGATGGACCACTTGTTTACTGTTAGTGAGAAACCTTTAGAGCCTACTCCAGGGATTAAGTAATGCACATGCATTAAATTGGCCAACGTATCCTCATACAACCGTTCATGTGATATCCTACAAAAAATGACTCCTGATTTTTTATGTGTTTTTCTACGAAAGACTGCAACACGTGTCAATTTCTGCTCGTTACATGCATTATGCCTTTTCAAAATAAACATCCGTCTTCACAGGAAACTCAGGTTTACAAATTGATCGGGAAATACTAAATTAGGTTTAGGCTTTAGGTTTAACAAAATCACTTAGTTTGGATTGAAAATAGATCTTTGTTGGGTTTAGGGTTAAAATAACTAGGGAAGTGCCGTTACTGAAGTATGCAAGTTACGTGACAAAAACATCACAACATTGACTTCTCGTTTCACGCAGGGAACCAACTGTGGTCTCTTGGCTGAAAGATCCTTGTTTGTTGTACCTGCCCACCCAGTGTGTGATTTAGCGGTCTTTATATGTCCTCGTTCAAGATTACGTGGATAACATATTAAAAAAGTGTATCTACAAATTACGGAGCATTATTTTTTGTAAGTATTGCTCCAAATACTCAATGAGACCAGCCTAAGTGTAGGGACTCACAAGAGACTTCAAAGAATACTGGTAGAAGGGTTTTTAGTCCGTAGTCTAGTTCAAGCTAAAAAAAACAACTACAAATTTCCCATAATGCAACTGGATAGTGTCTTTCATTAGACCTTCCCCGCCTACTAAATATTATTGTCTTTCAAACCCCACACCTCCAGTTTATACCGCAGACTGTAATTTCTATTTCCAAGATAACTGATAACCCTGATTACAGTACATCTTCAAAGACGCACTCAACTCTTGTAGCTGAGTAGTTCTCCTCATGACAAATACACTGTCTGTGTAAACTCGGTGGAGTGCCCCTTTAAGTTTCAGCTCCTACATTACTTCATATAAGATACTAGGACAAATTCACAGTTTATCTCTGCTTTGTTTTATAACAACTGTATGACTAAGGCTGATAAATCAAGGGTCTCTACTAAAAAGAGTTATAATTCAGTGTCATGCCCATATCAAGAGAGAAGATATTTTCTATTATAAGTGGTACATGAATTTTAAGAAAGGAAAAAATGTGCTGATGCTGCACAAACAACAAGTAGCTACTTCCATTTTCTATAATTAACCGGCTTCATAATCTTTCGAGGATTAAGAGGCCAAGTAATGACCCAAAAAAATGGGATTTGGTAAAATCAGAAAGGATTAATTACTTCTCATACTTTGCAAGGTGACAGTAATTACGTTCATCCACTCAAACAAAAAAGGGAATAAAATAATTGGCGGACACTTAATTAACGGGTACGGCTTTGACGTAATTGTGAAAGACAAGACAATTAAAAGTCCTATTATTCAATCAAGATACACATGGAGTAATTGGTGTGTTGCTCTCTGGAGGGCTTGCAAATGTGGGCTCTGTGATGGGTGGAGAGAGTTTGGTAAACATCGAGGGATGGACTGCTACATCCCTCTAACCCACCCAGACAAGGTTATTGCAAGGGTTCAAACTTCAGAAGGACCCAGGAGGGAACTCAACCCCCTCTATAACAGATTATGGTGAGCCCCGTAAGGATTGAGAATGTGAAAACCTCCCATTAATGTCAAGGTTACATCAGTGAGACGCCTCAAAAAGTCAATGGGTGTACTCCCAAGAGGCTCTTTGTGATTTGTTACCTGGACAAATCCGACAGCGCTACCACACAGACATGGAGAATCTAGTGGATATAAAAAGGCAGGTCTGGCTTCAGCGTCCTAAGTTAAAACACATATCTGATTTGAAGTATGTGATCCCTTTTGCAAAACATTGCAAACATCTGTCTCAATAAAGACTACTGCAAAGTAGCAAAGAATGCAAAACGGTGTCCTTTAAGCTGAATTCTTCATTATTTTCTCTGATTGGTTGTTGCGTAAAGATATACAGGTGACGGAAAAAATACGTTAGGACAAGCACAGTTGAAATGTGCCAACCATGCTGGATGACATAACCCGAAGACAGACCGATGACAGAAAATGCTGGTATTGCCAGGTAAAAGAAAAGATTACATACTACACAATCTAATAAGCAACGCAGCCGAATTGTAACGGTACAAGGAATTCAAGGCCAACTCACTGC
This sequence comes from Leptoclinus maculatus, assembly GCA_032191485.1. Lineage (NCBI taxonomy): Eukaryota > Metazoa > Chordata > Actinopteri > Perciformes > Stichaeidae > Leptoclinus > Leptoclinus maculatus. The sequence continues at coordinate 46,427,137 of JAVDOI010000001.1, read as the reverse complement.
TGCACTGATACACCTACTAGTATGTTCAGAAGTCTGTTCATCATCTATTCACGTGGTTGAACACTGGTACGATTACAAGAAGGGAATGCGGATCTCTAGTGGCCATAGCTATTATAACAGGAGCAAGGGAGGTATTTAGGTGACGTAAAGAACAAACAAACACAGGACTTTCACCCAGGAGGCCACTGTTTGTGTCTCATATGAAACCAAAAGTCAATGTTGATTTATTTTACCGTACTTGTTTTACATAACTTATTAACTTCACTAACTTAACCCAAACCACGATCAAAGCTTATCAAGTAGTTTTGTTGGCTAAAACCTAAAGTGTTTTTTGCCAATGCACAGACAATGTTCTTTTTTTGGTGGCTAAATATATACATTTTTACATTTCTTTACTATGATGATAAAACGAACAATATGGCATTACGTTTTGCTGAAATTGTAATATATAATCTATATGTGACAAAAGAGCAAAAACAGAATGCAAGATTTTTTGAGATTTTGACAAACTTCACACTTATTTTGGTCAAGATCTTTGGTTGTGTATTTTGTTGACATTATTTGTCCTGTGTGCTGTGATCCTTTAATAACCTTCCCCAGACAGACGTGGTAGACTGGCAGTCCTAAACTTGGTCAACCTTATTCAGTCTGAATGTCTTCAAACCCATAAAACTCAAAAAAGTCTTACTCTCCACTGAAGTGCATGTAAGAGGCCATGATTTCTTGTCTGTGATATCTAGGTCAGACTTAATCAAACGTCAGACTCTCAACCCAAATCACTCAGAGAGCAGCCATCACTCACGCCTGCCTCCTTCTGACTCAATCTCTCTCCTTCTTCCCTCTCCACTTTAATGGATAGCAGCCTGGATCTCTCCTCAGGTGTGCCAGCCAAGGTAATATTCCTTAGGTATCCCTTAATTACCTATCATTTAGTATTCATGGGCCAGGTAGTCATCACCATTTTGCTCATTGCTCACCGGCTGGAGGATGAGGATTTTCCTCAAGAATATGCACTTCCCAAATGGAATTACGCTCCCCAAGAAGAAAGGGGTGAGATAAATGAAAGACTGACAAGAGAAGAGGAGGTTCTGCTGATGAATGACAATGAAGCTGACTTGACACGGCATCTCAGAAAAGTTTTTAAATAGGTCACAATACAACCTCACAGTGCCCATTGAGAGGAATGCATTTCTTATCAAATCTGGCAGTGGTGCCTTGTTTCTTTCTCTAAATGACATCAATTAACAATGACGCTAAACACAATTGCACAGCTGAATCCTATACCTTCTAACCATCTCCCCCAGAGCTATTCATCTTTAACTGACTGTGCATCCATCAAGTTCTTAATTATGCTGTAACATTTGTTAATCTACATTGTCAAAACACAGACTCTTGTAATTGGCTCATTGTCTGGTCATTTGCTCATCCCAGCTATTCTGGTAACATTATTTATTTTGTGTCCAATTGCACAAGTTTCACATTCAGTTGGCCAAATTACGTGCATTCTTCATCATAGAGAATGACATTTAAGCAAATGTTTGTTTTTTTACATTTTTAGCGTAACCAGTATTCATTATGTGATCTGTAATGCAGTAAGATATGAAATCCTACTGTGGTTACCACGGTAATTGTGCATCAAAAGAACAGCAAGCTGTATCCATGTGTTCTAATGCGGAAAATATGAAAGTGTGAAATCCACAGCTTCATAGACGCACCAGAAAGCCTCTGTTCAACCGGATTTGCCTTGAAGGAATGGACAATCTAATCAAAGCTTGTTCCCCCTGAAGAATACTGTTAATGAGTTGCAGCATTCTCGACATTTTCATTCTGTCTTGTGGGTATATATTCTAATAAATCTTGGTGTCTAATTACCACCAGAAAGCTGTGAAATGTTCTAAAGATGGACAGCGTCAGTGAGTAGTAGGCAGAACGCATAATGGAACTATCAGTTGTATACATTATTTTGAAAGCTGACGAAAACATACTGTGATTTACATCGTTCCGATGGGAATTATCCGTGACTGCAAGGACACAGCAGATCATGTTTAACAGGTCAGCAATGACAGCAGTTCTTCAGCACCACATGCTGCTGTTGTAACAGCATTTTGTTCCTCCGATTGACCCGTTTGACACCCGCTGTCACTCCTCTGCTACCCACATGCCAGTCCAGGGAAGTACACAACAGATGGAAATTGGGATGAAAATAATGAAGCTAATGTTTTTTCCAGTTTTTTTTTCGTAGAAGCATTTCTCCACTTAGGATTCCAGTAAATGTTGCAGAGTCCATTGTCGGTCTGACAGCCAAGACAGCCTGGAATGCTAGTCTCTGCTGGAATCAAAGTGCTGTTTTCCACTGTGACACATTAACTATGCCACTCGGGACAAGTAGTCTGCAATTTTTTTTTCATTAAACTATTAAGCCATGATAAGAAGACATGATGATCCCACCCCACCCTCCACCCCCCCTTCAATCAAGCCAGCTAGACGGCTCTCTCTCTCTTTCAGGGAAATAGATTCCAAGAAACAAGAAACATTTGGCGTAAATCATATGTCAGAAAGCAAAAGACAAGAAGGGAAGAAGAAAAAAGACACATCTAGGGAAATAAATAACAGAAATATCAAAATTTGATTAATTTTCTGGGTTTACAGGGTTCCATATAAGCTGTCCTTTAATGTGCCTTTGAAGTGTTGTCATAAAAGATTGGCAGAAGGGGAGAAAACGAGACGCAAGCAGCAACATGTCTAAAAGCAAATGGGGAAACTAACAAAAACAAAGATGTTGGAGGACATTGGGATTAAATTACCAGTGATGTGATTTATCAGATAATGATTAATGTTACAATTTAGTATTAGTTTGGACACATCTTCGGAGTAGATGCTCGAGGAGCGAAACAAATGATTAAAACCCAAAGCTGTGACTACGGTGGATGCCGACTATAAATATGATTATAAGATGGTGTTCAATTTGAAAATCAAAGATTTAAAACAAATATTTGTTATGTAAAGATAGAGTGGAGTCTACCTGAGCAGAGAATAAAGTCACTCTCCTTCCACCCCAGCTTCTCTGTGCTTTGTTTTGTGCAGCGGGTCCAGACACGCGTGCATGTTAGTGCATGTGAGCGTGCCCCACTGGCTAGCTCATACAGGAAACACTGCCGAGGTGGCCTGGCTCGCATTCAGTTCGGATCTCAGTGAGGCTTGGGCAGCAAGTGGGCACAATCCGGACAATTTATCAAATGCAGGACTGGCATCGTCTTCCCCCCACACAGGAGTTTTAGCCTCCACCATTTTACCTTGCTCCTTTGACTTCGAAATATATCCGATGAAATAGGCCGCATTGAAGTGTTAATGGAGTTAATGCCTTCAGCCAGATCATTGAATCGGATTACTTTGCATACTTCAAAGGCTCAAAGAACCATGGCCGTACCATTGAGGTTTCAGAGGTCATGTACTCTGTACTTTCTGAATAAAATTGACTTTTCTTTAGTGCGGCAAAGATATTGTTCAACCCCACGTATTTGTGTGTTTGCGTGTGTGGATGATCTTGTCGACAGGCAGATGAATCCATGCGAAAGGTGATTCAGGTAACAAGATAGTTTAACTAGTGGACTGCTTGTAGTTTAATGCCATTTATCACTAGACATCATCTCTCCAGCGGTAGCACTATGTTAAACAGTGGCCAGTGATGCCGGCTAGTTACTTTCACTTTCACCCCTATATAGCCTTAACTAAGAAAAACAAAAATTAAACAACTCTCAAAACTCAGCTTTGGAAAGAGAAGAGATACTGTTCAAGATGAGGAGACTGAGAGAAAAAGAAGGGTGATGGAGATGAGAGAGAAAGTGCAGGTACTGCCTACTGTGCCCAGGATAGGATTACCATTACATCCCTATGCTGCTCAACACAAACAAAATCTCACCTGATCCGATTGAAACTATGTCATTACAACAGAACATATATATATATATATGTGTATATATTATATATTGTATAGTCAATATTCTATATTGTAGAAATGTGTTTCAAACAGTACGTTTGAAACACATTTCTACAATAAAAATGATGCAAACACAAACACAAAGATGAAATAAGTTTTGTATAGTTTTGTTCGACTTTGTCAAGAGAGACAAATGAGGAGTGAAAGAGAAAGAGTCAGGCAGTGAATACTGAGTGTGAGAGAAGAGTTTTGTTAATTTCCTCTTATTTGAACACTAAACACTGTCAGCATTAATTTTTTAAATGTATTGTGATCATTCTAGCCTCTTCAGATTGTAGTGTTGATCACTTATTGTAACATTTAACCTGATTCTCGTGTATTACTGCTTGGCAGATGATCTAAGCTACTGCCCACTGACATGGTTTTAAAGACATTGTTATCAATTTATTTTTCTTCAAACATTTTAAAATGCACATATTTTAGATATTTGGACCCCTGTTTTTCTATAACCCTGTGTACGGCCATGGTCAGAATCCTGACCCAGAACCACTCAATTCTGCATTTCTATGCAGCTTGTAGGTTAATGTTTGGGGTTTTCTGGCACGCTTGAGCCTCACAGCTCTCACCAACGCTTCATAAAAATGTGTTTCATTCGTTTCCAAGTTTAGGATATTGCAGACACAAACATTAAACATGTGGCTAGTAAAGAATATCATACATTTTGCTGGTAAAGACACATTTTTATCAGGAGTTAGTAGAAACCAAAATAGTTAAAACACGAGTGGATATTGAACCAGAAACACAAATGCAATGGGATGATCTGTTGAATGTGTAGTAGGCAACTGGATGCTAACACATTAGCAATATGCTGTAGTCATGGTTGCTTTGGCTGTAATGGTCAACAATTGCTCAACAATGGTTGAGTTGAAAAAAAAAACACCTGGTTGAGGCTATTTTATTGTAAATAGGCCTACTGATACTAGTGTCTTTAGCGGGGCCTCATCAGCGCTTTCTGATGGACAAACTGTATACCCCCCCCCCACCCCATCAATTTATTCATGCATAATCTCTGTTGTGTCATGAGATTGAGGTGATACAAATTGGCCCAACTTGAAATATAACTTTGCTTTGCTCTTGTTTCCTCATAACGAGTAGGTCATTCTGACACATAGTAACAAAAACCCCAGAGGAAAACATCAGTTCAGCCAGGGGAGCTCCATGAGAACCATTCACAGCTCCACAAGAAGAGAAACAAAACATGCTTTCAACAGGCCACAGAGGAGAGAGAGCATCGCAGCCACTCCAAAGAAAATCTTGTCTGCACTGTGAAGCAAAAACAACCAAGCATTTGTCTCAATTCTTTACATGTTGACTACAAGTACAGAAGCAGCAGCAACATGTTTCATCTGCTGCCTGAAGAAAACCAAAAGGACTGAAATATCCTGCTGCTGCGCTCTGCACAGTCATTTAATCATGCATGTACGAGCAAATGTGGCTTTCCAAATCAGAGAATCATAACTGTTGGACAAGTTGCTGTTATATTTTGTCTTTCTGTACACCCCATATGAGTCGCTGTGCTCATCTCTACCGACTCTCTGAAAATGAAGAAAGTCCTGTGACAGCTCTTCCAGGTCCTAAAATGCTGTTATGTCATTTTGGTTTGTGAACAGTTGGAGCAATAGCATGCGGTTGCCTACAGGAGTCCTGTCGGTTTGTAGAACCTGCACTGGAGGTCTCTGCAACACCAAGACAAGAGAGAAAACCTATCACAGCTCAGGTTAGAGTAATGGTAGATAACCCCGCCCCATCATGTTTCTCTCCGGGTTCTTTACTTTGGAGCTATGTGACTACGAAACTATCTATTAGATATACTATCTCTTGACAGGATCTCTTTTCAAAATGAGGGCCGTATCCCTGCTGTGTGCTTTTAGTTGTTTAAAGGATGGGGGGGCAGCGTATCTTGACAGTGAAACACTTTGTGCACCCACAGGGCTTCAACCGAACCTTGGATTTACTGTGCTCTGATAAACAAGGTTCATAGGAAAGCCTTGGAAGGCCTAAAGCCACAAACAAAACTGGATTTGACATGTTCCTATCGGCAAAATTGAAGATTGAGACATAGATAAACAAACGAGACCTACCCAGTTCTATTGTCTGCACCTACTAATCCACCTCAGTTCTGGGTCAGGTCTGTCTTAAGTTATCTTGTAGTCTGATTGTACTCAACTCAACAGTCAAATATTAATATCATCGACACATGTGGCTTATTAAGTCAGGCAACAAATGACCAACTTGAATGTGTCTTTTATTACATATTCATGAATATGTTGCAGGTGCCTTTGTGTTTATTTTGAATTGTCGTTGTGAGATCAATACATTGATTATGTTCTCTCTATTTGCTGGGTAATGATAAAGATCAGGCAACAACTTTAGTCAATGCCATTTTTGCTACCTGCTTTCCTTGCATGATGAGAAAACATGGTTATTGTGTTTTTTTGTTTTTGTTTTTTTAAATAAACCTTGTATTTGCAAGATATCACACTCATCCATCAAATTTGAGTAAATAAGGTTAAGGATATCACACAACCTCGCATGGACCAAAATGTTGTCCAATTGAAGCACCGTATGCCACGTCTAGCTGTTTGTCAAATGTCACCCCAAATTGCCTTTTTTTTCTTTTTTAACCCAGCAACAGATGAATAGAGAAGAAGCACTTTTCAGAGACTGTTTAGGTTGCACCCTCTTGCTTACCACCCCACACCAGATGAGAGTCCCCACTGACAGAGATTACAGCAACCAGATGAAGAAAAGCTTCAAGCTGTCTCCAGGCTTTGCACAGAAGACAACAAGGGACATCATGAATGCCACTTTGTTGTTTCTTTTGTGCTGTAAACACTCAGTGCTGCAAGAACAGATGAAACATGTACGCCTGTTAAAGCTCTACAATGAACCTCTGTAGCTGGCTGTTTGGATTTGTTTTAATTATATTGCAGCTGGGGGCTGAGTTCAGAGAGAGATTCCCCCAGGGTTACTTCCTGTCAGCGTTAAGAGACTTCTTCACTGATGTTCACTTTCAGCAAGTGTTTTCAGGATAATCTTATGCACAGTACTGTTACAATCATACAGATTGTAAATAATTAGATGCCATTTTATTATATACTCGTGAGCACAATAAAGTTATCCTTAATGCTTGTTTTGTTCATCATTACTGTCAAACTATCTAATTGATGCACTTCACTACATCTTTAATTTATTGTTAAAGAGTGTTCTTATGTGTCTTTTGACAACTCAATCTGCCTCGTGAGGTGGGTCTTGGCCCGCAACCAAGCAGACAATCTTTGTTTGTGGTGTGACAACCAATCACAGGGCCGTGTGAGATGTGTGACTTTAGCATGACCATGACCTGTTAAGAAAGTGACCTTGCAATGAGCATGAGTATGAGCAATGTAGAGGTTATATATTTACAAGATCATTTTGTCACTATGTCATTTCTCCTCTTTATGCAAGATCCACTGACAAAATCAACATGTTTTCAGGTAATTTGAGAGCAAATCGTAAAAGTCAAGCACTGGAAACAACTAAAATATTCGGGTAAAAGAGGAAAAGTATAAAAACACAGAAATTAAATATGAACCGCAAAAACTGCAGAATTTCAAACAAGAACATTTTCAAGACTGACTTAATTTTCCCTGAACTAGAGTCTTCTTCTTGGGCTAGTGTCCTCTTCTCTTCGGTGTAGGGATAAAGAGGAATGTGTTACAATTCCCATTAGAAATTCCACAATATGTTTCTACTACTGATATCGCTACATAAGAGGGCAAATGGTCCCACTGCCCTGTGTTCTGTGTTAAGGATAAAGGATAAAGGATAAAGGATGTTTATTGTCATTGTAAAAAACATACAACGAAATTAAGTTGGCGACTCAGTTAGTACAGCAGCAACAGTTAAAAGGTGTATAAAAAACATTAAGACAAGAAGATTTAAAACAAGAAACAAGACATTAAATAAATATATACAAGATAAAACAAGATTAAACGCAGGCATCAATGGCTTAAAAGTGAAAAAGGTGCTTTGTTAAAGTGTCGTGTTATTGGCTATTTTTATTTCATATTTCTATTTCACCGCAGCACTGTCTGGTGTGAGCTGGGTGGGGTGGTGGGTGGGGGTGGGGGGGTGATGGAGGAAACCGCTCTGGGGAAGAAGCTGTTCCTCAGCCTGTTAGTCCGGGTTTTGATAGTCCTGTATCTTTTTCCTGATGGCAGTGTAACAAACAGAGAGTGACCCGGGTGTGTGATGTCTGTACAGATGTTTCTGGCCTTCTTCTGGAGGCGGCCAGCATACACAGTGTCCAGGTCAGGGAGGGTAACTCCCACAATCCTCTGTGCTGTTTTGACCACACGGGCCAGGTCCCTCCTGTTCTCTGCTGTGCAGCTGGCATACCACACAGTAAAGCACTGACACAGGATGCTTTCAATCGCACTTCTGTAGAAGTTAACCAGAAGTGCAGGGGGCAGGCCAGCTTGTTTTAGCTTCCTCAGAAAGAAGAGCCTCTGCTGGGCTTTCTTCACCAGGTGTATTGTGTTCAGGGACCAAGTGAGGTCCTTAGTAATGTGGAGCCCCAGGAATTTGATACTGTCCACCCTCTCCACCTCCTCCCCACTTATGTAGAGTGGAGAGGGTGTGGTCTTCCTGGATCTCCTGAAGTCCACTATGACTTCTTTGGTCTTGGTGGTGTTCAGGACCAGGTTGTTGTCCGAGCACCACTCAGCCAGATGTTGGACCTCCTGTCTGTAATGTGTCTCGTCGTTGTTGGAGATGAGTCCCACCACAGTGGTGTCATCAGCAAACTTCACTATTGTGTTTGATGAATATGTGGCGGAGCAGTCCTGGGTGAAAAGGGTGAAGAGGGCCGGGCTGAGCACACAGCCCTGCGGTGCACCAGTGTTCAGGATGGTGGTTGTCGATGTCCGGTTCCCTATCCTGACATTCTGTGGTCTGTTGGAGAGAAAGTCCAGAATCCATGAACAGAGTGATGTCGAAAGTCCAAGGTTTTTGAGTTTGTGCACCAGTTTATGGGGGATGATAGTGTTGAAGGCAGAGCTGAAGTCAATGAAGAGCATCCTGACGTATGTGTTGGGGTGCTCCAGGTGAGACAGGGCCGTGTGGAGTGTAATGGAGACCGCGTCCTCCGTAGATCTGTTTGCTCGGTACGCAAACTGGTGGCTGTCCAGGTCTGCTGGGAGGACGTCCTTGATGTGCGATAGTATCATCCTCTCGAAGCACTTTGTGATGACTGGGGTCAGGGCGACTGGGCGGTAGTCGTTGAGGCAGGTGACTGCGGACTTTTTCGGGACAGGGACAATGGTGGTGGCTTTGAGGCAGGTGGGGACTGTAGCTTGTTGCAGGGAGAGGTTGAAGATGTTAGTGAACACCTCTGCTAGCTGGTCGGCACAGGTCTTCAGTGTGCGGCCCGACACTTTGTCTGGTCCAGCTGCCTTGGTGATGTCGATCCTCCTCAGAGCGGACCTCACCTGGTGGTGCTGGAGGAAGAGTGTCTGCTCCTCCTTGGGCTGGATCTTCTCAGCTGTTGCTCCGCTGTGCTGTCCATCAAAGCGGGCAAAGAAGCGGTTCAGGGTGTCGGGAAGTTCACTGTCCTGACTGATCTGTGTGGTGCTGCTCTTGTAGTCAGTCAGGGTTTTAATACCTCTCCACATGCTCCGGGGGTCGTTGTTCTCAAAGTGTCCCTCGATGCGCTGTTTGTATCTGTGCTTGGCCTCTCTGATAACAGTGAATAACAGCTATATAAACTTGAATTGTAGAATAGCCTGATGTCTTTATGGAGAGTATTGAAGATAAAATGAACAATCTCACCTGGCATCAGTTGTTCTGCCACTCGTACTCCATGAAGTCCCTGATGAATGATGTCACATGTGGATTGAGAGACTCATTCTTTCTTTGGACCGTCTTGCCAGTCCTTCTGCTCCCCTGGACCTTGGTAGCGCACTTACTCTGCTCTGAATTTATCCTGACAAAAAATCTGTAAACACAAGTAGACATCATACATTACCCCAGCAGTCCTGACCTAAACCCCATTGAACACTTGTGGGATCAGCTTGGGCGTGCTGTTTGTGCTAGAGTGACTAACACAACCACGTTGGCTGACTTGCGACAAATGCTTTTTGAAGAATGGGATGCCATCCCACAGCAGTGTGTGACCAGGCTGGTGACCAGCATGAGGAGGAGGTGCCAGGCTGTTGTGGCTGTGTATGGTTCTTCCACATGCTACTGAGGCTCCTGTTTGTTAAATTAATAAATTGTTAAATTGCCAATATGTCTTGTTTCTTCAGACTTCAATCATCCAATCCACCAAACAAGTAAATGGCAAAATAAGCTGTTTGGCATTGGCAGAAAAGATTTGGCAAATTTTTCATTGGCGCAACCCACATACTCAGCTCTGCTGCTCTGGTTGTGCATAACATTAAACAATCAACAACAATCAACACAGTGCAAAAAGTAGAAACATATTGAAATTTACAGTAAAATATAAAATAAAGTGAAATATCAAATAAAGTACACAAACAGATAACAGGACTATAAACAAGTGAGATGTACAGTAAGTGTAGTGTAAAAGTGTTGAGTGTATTTAAGTAAGAAACCTAGAGGGGATGTATAGGGGAGTGACCGGTAGGAAATTCTCCTGGGGATGTCAGAGTCAGTGGGGGTCCCTGGCTTTGTTGATGAGCCCAACTGAAGACGGGAAAAAACTGTTGATGTGGTGTGAGGTCTTGGTCCTGATGGACCTCAGCCTCCTGCCAGATGGAAGGGGCTCGAACAGTTTGTTTCCAGGGTGAGAGGGGTCGGCTACAATCTTTCTTGCTCGCTTCAGGGTCCTTGAAGCGAAGTCCTGGAGGGACGGCATATTGCAGCTAATCACCCTCTCGGCAAAGCGAATGATGCGCTGCAGTCTGCCCTTGTCCTTGGCTGTGGCTGCAGAGTACCAGACCGTGATGGAGGAGCAGAGGATGGACTCAACGATGGATGTGTAGAAGTGCACCATCATTGTCTTTGGCAGGTTGAATTTCTTCAGCTGCCTCAGGAAGTACATCCTCTGATGAGCCTTCTTGGTGATGGAGCTGATGTTAAGCTCCCACTTGAGGTCCTGGGTTATGATGGAGCCCAGGAAGCGGAAGGACTCCACAGGTCAATCTCCCACCTGTAGGCGGACTCATCCCCACCAGAGATGAGTCCAATGAGGGTGGTGTCATCCGCAAACTTCAGGAGCTTGACGGACTGGTGACTGGAGGTGCAGCTGTTTGTATACAGGGAGAAGAACAGAGGGGAAAGAACGCAGCCTTGAAGGGAACCGGTGCTGATGGTCCGGGAGGCTGAGACGTGTTTTGCCAGCTTCACGTGCTGCTTCCTGTCAGACAGAAAGTCTATTATCCACTTGCAGGTGGAGTTGGGCACGTGCAGCTGGGAGAGCTTGTCATGCAGCAGAGACGGGGTGATGGTGTTAAAGGCAGAGCTGAAGTCCACAAACAGGATCCTGGCGTAGGTTCCTGAGGAGTCCAGATGCTGGAGGATGAGATGAAGGGCCATGTTGATTGCGTCGTCTATAGACCTGTTGGCTCTGTAGGCGAACTGCATGGGGTCCAGGAGTGGGTCGGTGAGGGTTTTAGGTGGGACAGGACAAGGCGCTCAAAAGACTTCATAACCACAGAGGTCAGGGCGACGGGTCTGTATAGTCGTTAAGTCCTGTGATCCTTGGTTTTTTGGGGACAGGGATGATGGTGGAGGCCTTGAAGCAGGCTGGTACGTGGCATGTGACGTGGCATCTGACGTGGCATCTTCAACACCTCACCTCCAGTGAGGTGTTGAAGATGTCTATAAAACACCGGAGACAGCTGATCAGCACAATGCTTCAGGGTGGAGGGGGAGACAGAGTCTGGGCCGGCTGCTTTGCGGGGGTTCTGTTTTTTAAAAAGCCTGTTGACGTCTCTCTCCAGAATAGAGAGAGTCATCACTGGGGAGGGGGGTGGGGGGGACACTGGGATGGGTGGTACAGATGCATGGGCCCCTGCTGAGCTGGGGGAGGGGGGCACTGGAATGGGTTGTGCAGAGGTGTGGGCCCCTGCTGCGCTGGGGGACCTGGTGGTCTGGGTCTGGTTGATGGAGCCATGGGGGATGGAGTCAGGACTGTCCCATTGTCTTTCAAAACGACAGTAGAACTCGTTCAGCCCGTCTGCCAGGCATAGGTCGTTCATGGTGTGGGGGGCTTTAAGGCTTGTAGTTGGTGATCTGTCTGAGGCCTCTCCACACAGAAGCAGAGTCACTTGCTGAGAGCTGGTGTTGCAGTTTCTCAGAGTACAGTTGTTTAGCGTCTCTCACCGCCTTGCTAAACCTGTATTTTGACTCTTTATACAAGTCATTGTCCCCACTCCTAAATGCCTGTTCCTTTTGCAACCTTAGCTGTCTGAGTTCTGCTGTAAACCAGGGTTTGTCGTTGTTGTAACTCACCCTGGTGCTTGATGGAACACAGCTGTCCTCACAGAAGCTGATGTATGACGTCACAGCCTCTGTGTACTCATCCAAATTGTTGGTAGCAGTCCTGAAAACATCCCAGTCTGTACAGTCTAAACACGCCCGAAGATCCTACATAGCTTCACTGGTCCACTGCTTGAATTTCCTCACCACAGGTTTACAGCGCTTTAATTTCTGCCTGTATGCAGGAATCAGATGGACCATGACGTGGTCAGAGAGTCCCAGTGCAGCACGAGGGACGGCGTGATAGGCCCCGCTGATAGTGGTGTAACAGTGGTCTAAAATGTTCTCCTCTCTGGTTGAGCATTTGATAAACTGTCTATATTTGGGGAGTTCATGGCTAAGGTTTCCTTTGTTAAAGTCACCAAGGACAATAACTAAAGAGTCCGGGTAGGTCCACTCCACACACAGTATCTGTTCGGCGAGTGTCCGCTGTGCTTCCTGCACATTGCCCTGCGGCGGCATGTAAACACCGACTAGAATGAATGAAGCGAACTCGTGGGGGGAGTAAAAGGGTTTACAGTTCATGATGAAAGATTCCAGATCAGGAGAACACTGCTGCAGAACCAAAGAGTTCCAAAGAGCCAGGTCTCAGTAAAGCACAAAACAGAGGATGAAGTTCATCCAGTTTGTTGCACAGTGAGCGGACGTTGGAGAGAAATATGCCCGGTGCATCTTTCTAAATAATTCTTCAGCCCAAAATCTCTCCAGTTTGTATCTATTTCATTCATTTCGGAGCATTCCGTCCCGGTGAAGCTCTCACAAAGATTACACACATTAATTGCTTGGGAATGGGAATTTTACATAATTTAGTTGTTAAGCATTCTATTAGATAAAAGACCAGTACTCGGGTATACATGTTAAAATGACGAAGCACAAAAGGTACTAATAAAAGCCATACTTGCTTTTCTATATGTTCTTTATGGAGAGTTTAACACTTCAACAACAGCCCAAATATACGAAAATAAAAACATCACAGCTGTGATGCCATATTGCATCCCACTAATGAGAAGAGGTGGGCTCAGCTGACCTCAGGAAGGCTTCAGTGTTACCCTGTGGATTCAGGAGGAACTGCCAAATTCAAGTGATGGATTTCAATAGTTTTTCCGCTCCATCTCAGATATGCAAAAACAGTTAGTTTTGAGTAGTATTTTACTAGTCATGTAAGTGGTTACATAACGAGTACTCGAGTACTTGTTCCCATGCCTAGTGAAGAATACCAACAATAAATAAGTGCTAACCTGGCTGCCTCCTCTGGATATTCAATGTTGAACATATCCCAAAGAGAAGAAAGGGAAATGAAATCTGAATGGTCACTCAGTTGGAGCAAAACTCTGCCCTCAATCGAGATTATCCATGTCTTGGCTCCCAGAACGTAATCTCCTAAAATTTAAATTGACAGTTCACAACATTGGACTTGATAGGGTTTAGCATTTCACATTAAAAGGCGGAATTTGAAATCTAAAAATGTGGCATGCAATATTGAACTAAGCACACATCAGATCACATCCATAAAATCCTCTCATGCACAGCCAGGTAGTGTGCCTGCACAAGTGCATACACAGAGCAGAAGTCCTGTCCAGTCAATGTGCCCATGGCTGAATTTTAAAGCGTCAATGAGCAGTTGTGAAAGTCATGCACTTGTTTTGGGAAAATATTTTAAGTTCCTGAGAGTTCCTGAGCATATGACTGGATACTGGAGACTTTCCCCACTGGATCAGCTACAGCTAGTGATTTTTGGAATCTAGGTTTACCATAAGCTTGTAAGTAAAACTTTCTTTGTCAGAGATTCAAGGCAGCACACAATGACTACTTGATGCAAATATGCTTTGTGAAGTAACCCTTAGTACTGGGATCTTACCAAGCATGATAAGCCTTGGACTGCAAGGCAGGGAAACCTGGGTGGACATTTCCTGCAACAGAAAATAAACAGACAACACTATTAGAAATACCATGTACCACATACATAAGGAAAATAAATTAAAGTAAAAAATGAAATCGTACCAATACTGTACAAAAAAGATCAGCTCTTTACTGCAGCTTTTCAGTTGTACAGAAAAGAGCCAAATGTTGTAAAAAATAACCTGTGACTTCAAATTGGAGAGTCAAAAATTAGCTAGCAAAATTCTATCCAACTTAACATCAGCTGTTGCAGAGTCTTCCCTGCCATGTAGCTTAAAAAGCACACAAAATGTTGTGCTGTTTAAAAAACTTAGCTGTTGTGGCGTTCTGTTTCACCTTAGCCCGCTACAGTATGTGTTACTTGGCAACATTACCCATGCAACACTGTAGCTCGCAAGAGAGAAAAGAGTGACACAACTTCTCCAAATGAAGCTAGCGTTAGCTAGCTAGTTCGCGAACACACACGTCACACACAAACGATTAATAATTCATTAATTTTCATTTTAACACTAAATGTGTATTTTGATGCTGTTTATCAACTAAATGATGCCAAACTATTTATATGAATATACTATTTTTGGTAATTTGGGAAATTGTATAGCTCTTGCACAAAATTGTGTTGAGAGAAGCAAGTGTTGAACTGCAGATGAAGTTATAGTCTACTGTCATTTGTGTAGCACAAACGGAGGGTATAAAGATGTCGCGTCCACATTTGTCTTTGTGATAGCAAAAGCTAACATTTGTGTTGGAAATAATGCAACATAATTAACACTGATTATTGTTTAAACTGCTGAAAAAAAAAATCCCACTCAAAATTACTGTATTGTGATTAACAGCAAACATGTATTTACTGTGGGATTCACCCGGGAATGAATTCTTACCATGATGTTTTGCAGATCTACATCAACATGCTTTATAGGGGTTCTACAGTAAGAATTTGCCCAGTATACAGTAATAATGCTGTAAAAAACTAGAGAAATTTGTTACAGTGAGATCGATCAATCACATATGCACAGCACAAGCAAACAGTGCAGTGCAAAGCAGATAATACAAATATAAACATACAAGTACAGGATATGGGATATATCAGAAGACTCTCTTTACCTGTTGAAGTACACACCGGTCAAAGAGAGACTGAGGATAATGATGATGTTTTTACCAATGATTTTCATTGCAGTCTGAACCAAACGTGTTCATTTAGATTTTAAGGACATAGGAAGGTTTACAAACCAAGCCATTATTTCTTACTTAATTGCACTCTCCAGAAAAGCAGATAATATACCCAGTCAACATACATTTTCCAGTATAAAGTGGTATCAACATGGACACCAAGGTACTGATAGGACTAAACTTGAGTAATTGGCTTGTTACAGATAACCACCATACTGTGATCACCAACTTCTCAAATAACTAATTTAAAGTAACACTGATGATGGTGCAAGATGACATCACAAAAATGTTCCAATGAATTAGTTACCCTTTAGTGCATACACTATTATATCATATTTATTCCTCTTTCGTACTTTCATATTTACTACTCTTTCGTAGTTTCATGCCACCTGTGAGGATGCCGCCTGTGTGAACCAGGCGGCATCCACCGGTTCTGAAAAGTGAAGTCAATGTGGAAGTGCCTTAAACCTGCATTCTATCTAAAAACCATCAGGGGGTGACTCCTCCGGGTTGCAAAAATAAGTCTGATTGTATAGAAGTCTATGAGAAAATGACTCTACTTCTCACTTGATTTATTACCTCAGTAAACATTGTAAACATGAGTTTATGGTCTCAATCTCTAGTTTCAAGTCTTCTTCAATACAGCATGATGTTCATTTAGTTAATCATTACCATTTAGAGTCAAATAGACCATAAAGCAGGGTATAATTCAGGGCGTGGCTATCAGATATATAGTTATCACCACATTGTCTGTTCTTGGTGTTGTCTGTGTTTTTGTCTTACAACTTTAACCTTTTCACAGTGTTTTCAGTTCATGAAAGCTAATTGTAACATTTAAGTCACTTAAAAATGTATTTTTCAGTGCCAAACTCAAGGCTCTAAAAGAGTATTCCACAAACCACATGACTACCTCCTCTTCCCCTATTTTCTTTTGTTTCCCTTAGTCCAGACCAAATGAACCAAACTACATGAGAAAGTGACCTGTCTATCAATAAAAGACCTGTCAACTGGGGATCTACTATTGTGCATTTAATGCTAATACTTGATCAGCAATCTCCATAGCTGCATGAGAGTTGAACAGATGTTGTGCAAGGATTGTAAAAAATACACACTGAACAACAATTTTTGTGGGGTGAGGTTTAGAAAAGATGCACTGGAAACTTGCAGGAGAGGAGAGACAGTAAATCAGAAGGTTTAATAGCATTCCTGTGGGTGGTTCTCTCTCTCACTCCTTTTTTTGCTAATAATTCCACAGCCTTTTTGTAAAGCCCTTAATGTCAAATAAAAATATATTGTGAAATTGAATGAGGCATTTAATAGAGTCTGGAGCTGCAGGAGCACGCTGGCCCAACATGATTTCTGGGGTGAATTCTAATAAGAAATAGATCCCCAGAATGCTTGCTGAGTGGGAGAGGGAGGGAGAGGAAGGGAGACAGTGAGGAAGAGAAAGTGACTTCAATAAGAATGCGAGTTCACTGACAGCATTAGCTGTTCCTGAGCCTGTTGTGCTCCTCTCCTGCATGTGAATACTACATTTGCACTTTTCTGCATCCTCTGTGCTTTGCTGAGAAACTCTATGGAAATCCTGCATATTTGGCCTTATTCAAAATTTTAAAGCTTGCGCATGTCTATCCATACATCAGAGGTAGTAATAATAATGCAAATAGAAGGAGGCTGCAGTGGGGGGGGACTGGACTCTTCATATCTTCACTTATAAAGCATGCATTCGAGGAGTATTTACTGACTTGCTTGAGCAGTCACTCGATACTTATGGATATTCTTCACTCACTTCTGATTCAATATCAACTTGGCAAAACTCTGCGCTGCCACTGCCGCTCATGTTTATCCGATCAATGGCACACCCGGCGAAATTGATCGGGATAAGAATCGAAAGGAAGACTCTATGCTCAAAATTCAATCAGAATCAAGAGCTACTTCAGCAGAGTCTCACTTAGGATTGATCAGCCGATATGAGGTGTGGACAGCAGCCCCGACGAGCAGGTACACCTTGGCATGAGGGAATAAGCGCCGATATTGTATTCGTGAAAACACAGTATGATTTATCAGTCGTGTTTAAAATTCTTTGGGCCCTTTTAGTTAGCTCTGCTGTAAAAGAAGAACTCCCGAAGAGCCCTGCCAGACTTTTGAAGGGTAAAGCTTAAATCATCCCTTTCTAAATAAAACGTCCTTCCTGTTTTGTCTTTCCACTCCATGTCGCAGGCTATTATCTATGACATATGTACAGTGGCTGCAAGAGAAGAGTGCACGGTGCCCTTCAGTTGAGTTATAGTTGCCATCTAAATGTATAATAGGTGACTTAAAGTGATGATTAGGCCTTGTGCCAGATTCTTTTTCTTCTTCTTTTTGTGACTGTATACTCACATGTCATTTTGCAGCGGCTAACAGCAGCCCAAGGCAGGCCCTCATAGCCACCCCGGATTACTGTAAATTGCTGTGAAGATAAAGCTGTTGCCTGGGAGCCAGACAGGACAGTAATTCTCCACTCCACTCCTATTATGGGCTTTTCATTTCTTCCATTTACTCCATACCGACTGAATGGGACTAAACTCTTCATCATCCTTCCACTGTTACCATCTGCCTGCATACCTGCCCTGCCGAAGAATGGATGCCATCCGACAAATGCCAAAGCTCAGTCAAGCTTTAAGGACAAATAACAAAGCTGATTGAAACTTTATTATGTCTATTGTCTTCACCTACTGGAGCAAACAAAAGCTCTCCGCCGGCGTAAGTGACCTCCCTGCACAAACCAAATTGGAGCATCACACCAAAATGTGAAACTAATCCTGAAATCATGAGATTAAAGAAGTTGTGCTCGGTGGCGTTAGAAGAAGGAATAATAATCTGGCAGACACACTTCATTTCATTTCCTGGATGCTGGCATGCAAATGAGGCTCATTTGTATAATCTTTCCAAATGAAAAGCAGATAATCAAATACCATCAGAAGCCATTAATATTCAATTAGGTGTCGCTTATGCAAAGTCATGCAGCTGAAGGAATTCAAAGGGATGGCGAGTGGACCTTTCTGGGAAGAGAAGACAAATTGGCATACACAAGATTTCCAAGCAACTTGTGTCGCGTCAAGTGACCGGACGCCATGCTTTTACTGTCTATCACCGCATTAGTGATGCCCCTTCAAGTCTCCTTTAGCGAATTGATGCTCCTCTTCCAAAAGCGCATAGCATGGACCATTACCACATACTTTACCACAGCATTTATAGTCTACTCTAAGCTATAAGTGGGCCTTTATACAAATACACAAAAATCACCATGACACATGAAGAAGCACTCTTCAAAAGTTATTTCAATTGGAGTTCAGTGTGTAATAAATTCCACATATTAATTCACCGAACACAAAAATATGTACATGTTTGTACAAATGAATATTTAAGAAAGGCCAGAAACACCGAAAGGTACCATTAGGTCACTCAGCATTTTAGGAGGATGGTTATTTAAGCATTAATGGTTGAGTTTAATATTAGGCAATTCAAAACAATTAAATATTTTTGTTTTTTAAAAGAATATGTTGGGATCTTATTCCTATCCAAAGATTTAGTTGCACAAGAGATTGTAGAATGGTTAAACTTATACTATTTTCACCATAAGAACAGAAGATACTCTTATATTGTGTTTGTTTGTCATATTCTGTTGTACATGTTCATATTTAAATTTTTCAACACAGGTTGGTAGGGAACCAAGCAGGTAGGCCTTCTAATCATTTAATGCGTGCTGAACATAGACTGTATAAAATGACCCAAAGGATTCTGAAGAGCGGTTGTGAAGTTCAAAGTCGGTGGCTCCGACCGTCGCAATCTCGGCAGTGACAACACCAAAATTTGTGTTTTTGTACAAATCGTACACATGCTTACTTCTGCTGTAAAGTTGGGCAATTTAACATGGGGGTCTTTGGAGATTGACTCGCTTTTGGAGCCAGCCTCAAGTGGCCATTTGAAGAACTGCAGTTTTTGGCACCTTCGTGTTGGCTTAATTTCCCTGCACCAGAGGTTGTAGCTGGATGCTGAATGAAATGATTGGAAAGGCTTATTACAGGACTGCAACAAACACAGGTACGAGATTTTTTTGTTCTTTTTTGTCACAAGCACTTGATTTATTGATTGCTGTTGGGATGTAAAGAGAAATTCAACACATATAACAAAAATAGTTATAAAATAAATTGCCTCCCCTAGCTTTAATCTCTAAAATTCAACTTGTGATGAGGGCCAAGCCCTGGAAGAAAAACTGACACGGTTCATTTTCAAGGACAGATAGTGTGTACATTACAATGGCAGCAATCTGTGTTAAACAAAGAGGTGAGACAAAGTAGTGTCCAGGTTAATCTTTCAAATTCACAAGGATTGAAAAAAATGCAATTTAACTTAGTAACAACAAGAACAAACAGAAGCTAAAAAGACAAAACAAAAACTATCATTGGCAACAAAAGTGATCCGAAAAAAATGTGGATGTGATACACCATGAATTGGACCTCATATCAAATCCTGTCAAGCACATGAGGTATACGAGTCAGTTCAGTTCAGCTTCCTTGTCGACCAGTTAACAAGAAGCCATTTCCAGATTGTCAGGAGGGCATTCTCCTTATTGGCAGGTTAATATGAAAGGCCTTCCATATTTATCACATGTCCAAGTACCCTCTGCCATCGGTGGAATGTGGGGCAAAACTCAGTTTGCACTTATCACATGGGGGAAACATTAGGGTATATCATATATTGTATTGTGTAAGTCAATGGAACTGTTGTATATTTTCATAGGGGTTGCCTTCAATGTTTCATCAGTAATTTCAGTACCCAGCTCCACTACCCAAGTGTTCCTTATATTAGCGTCAGACAATACAACACGGTTCCAACATGAGATGAATATAGAGACGAGATCGACCCATGCTGTTAGGATCATGTCCTAATATAATTCCTTTTCTGTAGGTCTGTAAAAAGGTGCGTAGATGGTCAGCTATAGGACTGTTGCAATTTTGGAAGGATGACAGTTTGTGATAATGTTTTTATCTTTCCAGACATATTTTTTTTGTTTTTATTATCTAGACCTGGAGGGAAAGCGTGTTTTTTGCAGTTAGGGCTATCCATGTAGACTTAGGAAGATTCAGAAAAGACTGAATTTGCCTCCATGTTCCTGAAGAGTTTAAAATGACTGGGCTGGTTATGTATAATGGAATTTTTACCTTGACAGGATTGTTCAAAAGCACAGGAAGAGATGTATAGCCGCAGGCCGTCTGTTCAATCTGAAGCCAAGAAGCTGTTGCTATTAGAGCGGGGTCTGCAGTTAGGCCTTTGCACCAAAGGGACAAAACTCTAAAGTATGCAGCCCAGTAATAAAACTGAAATTGATGGAGGCCAAAACCACCTTTCAACTTATCCGTATATAGATTTTTAGATATTTTGTATATGGAATCCAATTTGTTGAAGTATTATAATGGTATGTTGACCAGCAGGCATTGACACATGTACAGGAATCTAGGGAACATAACCAATTGTAAGGTATTAATGTGGCCACCCAGTGTGATTGTAGTGTTATAGTTGGACTTGAGAGCAGGGTTGTCCTTAAATCAGAGGATCGGTGGTTCAATCCCCGGCTCCGCTACTCCATGTCGATGTGTCCTTGGGCAAGACACTTAACCCCAAATTGCTCCCGCAAGCTGTGCCTGCTTGTGCCTGCTTGTGTATGAATGGGTATGGATGATTAGTCACCTTGCATGGTAGCCCCTGCCATCAGTGTATGAATGGGTGTAAATGGGTGAATGATGACATGTAGTGTTAAAGCACTTAGAGTGATCAGAAGACTAGAAAAGCACTTTACAAGCACATTCCATTACCATGTTAATAATGTAGGATTGGGGTTGATTGTCGATATATTAATCCCATTTATAAAGGAATTGACAAAGCCAAAGTGGTTTTCAGTTGATAACATTAAAGGCGATGACCACACACTCCTCTATGTGATTGTAATATATTATATTGATGAGACAGCGTAGATAGGAGTAGATATAGGGCGACCGTGACTAAGTGGAGAGCAGGGCCGTCAGAGGATCAGCGGTTCGATCCCTAGCTCCGGCTTTGCTAGTTGCATGTCGATGTGTCCTTGAGCAAGACACTTAACCCCAAAAATTGCTCCCATAGCTGTGCCTACGGTGTGATAGAATCTGAATTGTAAGTCGCTTTGGATAAAAGCATCTGCTAAATGACTATAATGTAATGTAATATGGCGGCAGGTACAATCCCTGATTCGTCAGGGTGTATTTTACTATGGATCTTCTTCTCCATCTGGAGCAAGGATTTGGGGTGGTAAGAGGATATATTGAAAAGCCATTATTCTTTTAGAATAATGGCTTAATTTGCTTGGTACAGCGAGGGTGGCAGTACATTTTTTCAAATGTTTTAGCATCTGTAGAATTAGCTGAGCAATATTAGACGGATGTGATTTATAAAGTCTCATGCTAAACTAATCTTGGCAATTGAGAATTGCATAATAGCAGTCTTGATCTCTTCTAGAGTTATCAGCATCCAGCATAGGAAGCCTGTAGTTTGCAAGAGGTATTTGGTAGTTTCAGGATCAACAATACATTTCAATTGATATAATTCTTGGTACAGTTTAGCAGAGCATTTATTAATCTCACCTGGGGATGTTGTTAACCTGCAATTTTTGTCTTGTATTTCGTTAATGTCACCGATGGCATGTGCATGTCTTTGTTGTTTCGTCAACTTACCGCGAGGCTTATCCCAAAAGTCAAAGTACTTTTGTTATGTTTTGTAATGCATAGAGCCGACATGCTTTAAGACGTTACTGTGTTCAAATTTCAATTAAGTAATTGCCTCCAAAAATGCATCAGAAGGGTTTGCTCTTCATACATTTTTGAGGTTTGTTCAATTCAGATTTATTTCTACAAGACGATTATTCTCTTCTTTCTTTTTCACTAGCTACAGATGATACTGCATGACCGAGCCCCTTTTCCCCTTTCCTTTAGTGTGTACACCTGTGGCCAAAAGTTTTGAGAATGACACAAATATAGGTTTTCACGAAGTTTGCTGGTTCAGTGTTTTTAGATCTTTTTGTCCGATGTTACTATGGTATACTGAAGTATAACTACAAGCATTTCATGAGTGTCAAAGGCTTTTATTGACAATTACATTAAGTTTATGCAAAGAGTCAATATTTACAGTTTTGACGAGTAGTTGCTCTCGGAGGATGTGTTGGTACCATTCTTTATTCATGGCTGTGTTCTAAGGCAGAATTGTGAGTGAGCCCACTCCCTTGGCTAAGAAGCAACCCCACACATGAATGCTATCAGGATGCTTTACTGTTGGCATGACACAGGGCTGATGGTAGCGCTCACCTTTTCTTCTCTGGACAAGCTTTTTTTCCGGATGCCCCAAACAATCGGAAAGGGGATGCATCAGAGAAAATGACTTTACCCCAGTCCTCAGCAGTCCAATCCCTGTACCTTCTGCAGAATATCAGTCTGTCCCTGATGCTTTTCCTGCAGAGAAGTGGCTTCTTTGCTGCCCTTCTTGACACCAGGACATCCTCCAAAAGTCCTCGCCTCACTGTGCGTGCAGATGCACTCACACCTGCCTGCTGCCATTCCTGAGCAAGCTCTGCACTGGTGGTGCCCCGATCCCGCAGCTGAATCAGCTTTAGGAGACGGTCCTGGCTCTTGCTGGACTTGTTGGGCGCCCTGAAGCCTTCTTCACAACAATTGAACCTCTCTCCTTGAAGTTCTTGATGATCCGATAAATGGTTGATTTAGGTGCAATCTTACTAGCAATTAATCTGATCACTCTTCATAACATTCTGGAGTATGATTGCCATCATAAAAACTGAGGCAGCAGACTTTGTGAAAATTAATATTTGTGTCATTCTCAAAACTTTTGGCCAAGGGTGTACATATATTTTTGTACATATAAAAGGTCCGTAGAGTAGTAAAGTTGAAGTCCACGCCCAAAGGGGGTTATCTCCCCCCTCAGAAACACTGCTCGTTAGCTGCCTGAAACGGCTCAATTGAATTTTCTCTTTACTTCCGTAACATAGTGATGTCACAATGTAAAACATTTGCATAATACCTCCTATTGGCTAGTTTGGCATGCCCTCAAACAATGCTAGAGAGACGGAGCTGGAGCTAAATTCTGTACATGGTAAGGACGCATGCAATACGTGGTTGACCATTTAAAACAGAGTGGATTAGCTGACCAATCAGGGCAGACTGGCCTTTCCAGAGGGAGGAGCAAGCGCTTAAACAGAGAGTTTCACAGAGAGGGTGAGAGGAGGTGCAGCAGGACAGCCAGGATGAGAAAAACAAGGCGTTTTTTGAGCATCAATGCATGTAAACATGTTGCAACAGTCAATTGAGATAAAAATATGCACCCGAAAAAGAGCATAATAGGTCCCGTTTAAATGTATGTTTTTTTATGTAGGAACAGTATGTCTGCTGACAATGTTTTTATAGATTATTTTTATAGATTTTTGGTGTGTTTCATTATATAGCCTTGATCTCTCAGATACCAGCTCACCATATTATAACCTTCTAATGTGCTTGAGTTGCTGCTATCTTATCACCTCACACGTACAAAGAGATACAAGTTCCCAAGTAAAGAAAAAAAGAAAACAAACATGAACCAACAGCCCCAGCATAACGAGGCACCATCCCTAAACATAGTACCTTACCATACTAACAATCGGAGTGTCTCTAGAATACTACTAGTGAACCAGAGAGACAACCTTTAACTTAAGCAAACTCTGCATAACTGTAGCCTCCACCATTTGGCAACAACACAGATGACACAGATGACTTTCAGTCTCAGGGAGTATTTTGATAAGTATACTAACACATGTGCTATATTGTTCCCAGGGAGTGATGCACTATTGTATTTCTAACTTTACAATCTTTAACGTATTGGACCGTAGCCATCCTGCACCTATTGCTGTCGAGACTCACGTTGAGAGGCAAGGAAATGTTCAGCATCAGTGGGTTTGGTGGATGCGCGAAACGAGCCATCCACCATCATCCTGAAGCGAACTGGATGAGGATATCTACCGGGGAGTTTAGCAGCTTTCCATTTCATTTTCAGTTGTTTATGGTGGCGCATAGTCTTTTGTGTTAGGTCTGGAAAGAAGGAGATCTTTTTGTTGTCGTAGTAGATGGGATGGTTCTAGCTGGCCAGCATCAAGATGAGGTCCCTGGATTGTGGATAAAGCAGCCTGCCGATTGAGAAAATGTGAAATAAAAAAATGTGTCCAAAAGTTATTTGTTCAAATTTGTGATTTCAACAAAGCAGATCTGATGGCAAGGGTTACTTTGACTTAGTCATTGATGCTGTAGAGCCTGGCCCCACTGTTGCAGGTCTTTTCTCCTGGGTTTTGGCTGAACTGTTCTTCATTAAAACCGAAGTTTGATATTGTACCCTTGAGTGCAGTTTTCTCATTCTTCTTGGTTATTGGTTTAGGAGCCATGGTGTAAAGAGTTTACAAAGTGAAAACGAAAACCCCACCCCAAACAATTTTGCAAGTGCTGCGACAGCTAGGTAGAAATTTATGAAATAGCTTCAAGGGATACAACCATATCCTCCACATATATCTGAAAATGATTGTTCTCTAATTTATATGAAATGAGAGGTCTCTCCTTGGTTTACTAAGAAAAATGATTTGTCCATTTTAATAATAACACACTGCTGCCACCATTGCAGAATGTTGTCAGATCCGTTCAATTCAGAGTTTATACATGAGAACATCTTCAATTCATCAAATTTCTTTTTTAAGATCCAGACAAAATACTCCCACCGTTTATTCAAATTTGGGATAATTGAGATGGAAGCCTGGGCGCGTGATCATCTTCCACACCACATACCCGTTTATGCACTTAGATTCATCCCTGCAATTTTACATAACGATCTTTGGGTTGAAAAGAGCCGACCCAGCCCAGATGTGGTGCTGACTTGACCCATGCAGTCAGCTTCATCGCAGCTCTTCTGCTGAATACTAATGTACACCTGCTAATGGTTGCGCAGGCTAAATAGATGTCTTGTATCCATTCAGAGTCAGATCTTGTGTTCTTTCGTATCTGCTCTCTTTAACCCGTGTTTTCCCTTCAGACATCATATTAGTAGGCTGGAATAGTTTCACTTCAATCATGCATCCACTTTCAATGTGCTGAGCGTCGAGCTCAGAGCTGAATTGCAACTCCTCGTATGCTATGTTACCAATATTGAACACGTATACATAACTGTGGGAATTAGTTCCAAGTCTCTCTCCCACATTTTCTCTATTTCTTCGTCTTGTCTCTTTTTCAAGTTGGAAATCCTCTTAAGAGAGGTTTTCCAAAATAACATTATCTTCAAACAAACATTTCACTTTTAATCATTGCATTTTTCTCTCTTATACAATTCACCGTGGTATTGCAGGCCCTTTTGAAGCTGTTCTTTTTCTGAGCGTCCGCTGGGATTTGCTCCCCTGTGGCCTCTCTGCTTACACCAAAGCCTCTCTTTTCAAACCCAGCTTTGAGTAAAGAAGGAAAATGGGGGGAAAATAGACACCTCATAGGGAAATAGGTGGTGAACTGATGAACAATTCACTGGTGCATACCTGACAGGAATAGCGATTTTTCACCTTGTCTGTTCTCAGTAACACAGAAATATGATTTCTCACTGGACATTCACCCATCAGTCAAGAAGTAGGGCAGACAATACTCACACACAAATACACACACTTAGACCCACACTCAGTTCATCACTCACATTCATGCATGCTGTGACGACCCAACAAGGAAGGACAAAGGGATACGCTTTTTAATTTGCTCTTGTTAATGTATTGTTATCTCAGAAACTCTCAAGATTTATTTGGAAATAATTTGATTATTCATTTTTTTTTCAACTTTTTATTCATCTCTGCTAGGCCATTTCCCATATTTAGAGATTAGGTTTATCTTTTTTTCTTGGTCAGTCCTTGACCAAGAATCTCTCATTACCTATTGAGACGTGTCACTATATGTATATCATTGTGTTACTGTGCGTTTCAGTCTCAAATCATAATGTGTGCATCTTTAAATTATTTTCACCTGTTTCTAGTCACTTATCCTGGTTATGATTGGGGTTTTGGAGTGTCCTGGTTATGTATCCACTAATATAAACATTATATCTTGGTTTCAGAAACCTGCATAAGCCTTTACCAGATGGACTCAAAACTGGGTTTATCCTCTACAGTACATCCTGACATAACCAAGTTTATAGTTAACATCATACATTGTGGCTGAGATGTTGAGATGAGAAGACACACAATAATGATAATAAGAGTCATGTATACAAAGAGCTGAATAACCAGGTTTCTCTATTTTTACAATAAAACAACTCAAAGTCCACATACTTGTTTTCCCCAGATCTTTTAACCACACCTCATATTCTTCATCAGCAATTAACTCTTTGCTTACTCCCACCCTCTAAGACAGACTGGCATTTCATTTTTACACTGTGAACTGTAAGCTTTAGCCTTTCTTTTTTTCCCCAAAAATGTATAATATTTATTCAGGTAGTGCAGTAGTGACAGTGTGGGCTCCATAGTATCTCTGGCAGCTTGACAGAATACCAGGGTGGGCCGGGCCTTATTGAAGACACACTGTTGAAAGGAACTTTAGGTTAAAGCAGTACTAATTTGAGGGGCCAGTGGAACAAATTGGAAACGCAGGTCTTGTACTTGAGGATGATCGGTAGTGTGCGTGGGAAGAATGGACCAGCATGCAGATGCCAATTTTTCAAAAAGATACAGCCTGAGTACATTAAGGATGTGTAAAGTAAGTTGAATTAGTAGCTGAAGTTACGAATTATTTAATGTTCTAAATAATATATGTTGTATGCAACATATTTACATAAGGTTTAGTTAGAAGTAAATGGACCTTATCTTTTTGATAATGACAAATAAAAGCTTGTTTTGACATTATCTGCTGTTAGGCAGCCCTACTTTATGTGGTTTTATATTGACCACAAAAGATAATGACTTATTACAGTTCTTGAAGCAAATAGAAATTAGGCCAGGATGATTCATATTTAAATGTTCCATCAACATGCTAGTGTGATTTATAAATAAATGATGAACAAGAGTCCACAGACAGGAATACAAAAGGCCTTAGGTGAATTGAAACAGCAATTTGACAGCCATGTCAAAGTCTAACTCGTGACTGATCGAAACAGGAACGAAGTGTCCTGTTCAGCCTTTTGTAATCGCCATGTATAGTATTCAGACATGCGCGGTATGTCTATATTTGTTACTCTGGATTCAACCCAGGAGAGCGATGCAATGCCAATTCAACAGAACCTTTCCCACACCATCACACTAAAACATTGAAAACATATCTCAATATCATTGTAGTTCTGCAAACTGTGTGGTCACACACAGTCTTTTGATGAGATAAATGAGGATATCAACTGAGCTCTCTACACATGTGACCAAACTGGGCCTGACCAAACCTAGACTAATTTCTAACGTTCTAGGGTACTTTGCTAAATGCAAAGTAATAGTTTTGCATTTTTGGAATTGGTCTCCAAAGCTGTCCTTGCATAGCGTTAGATGAGAAGATACTACTCATCTGATCTGTAAATTATATGAATGTAAAGCCAGCAGCCCATTAGCTTAGCTTAGCATAAATACTGGAAAAAGGGGGTGTATAGATGGGCAAATACACCCCATAAAACCACCAATTAATTTTTTTGTATGAAATGAACTGTGTGTTGATTAGTAAGCTTTTTATTTTCCTTTTTTTTTACTCTTGGATGGATCCCGAGCCATTTACTCATGCATATAGGCATATAGTAAAAGACTTCGGAATGAACACATGAAGACGCAACACACAAAACCACATAGGCCATGTAAAGACACACATGCAAAATCGATGAGCCATCTGAGTGGGCATTTACTGAACAATCACGAACAAGACCCACACAAAAGAGCCCCACAGCAAATCCTCAGTGAATAGCATTACCTGATAACATCTGATTGAGAAAACACCCCCAAACACATGATATTGTTGTGGGTCCAGGCCCATTTCTACATTTTCTATTGGACAATCGAACATTACTGTGAAAGCAACAAGAGCCGGTGGAATCTGCAGGCTAAGGCTGAATCCAGGAGGGCACATAAAACAGTGACCTACCACAGTGTTTGAAGTTATGATTTATGGATCACCCGATGCTATTCTTTGTTCTATTCAAAGCGCTGACAGCTGATAAGGCCCGGCACAATGGCCAGATTAGAGGCACGATTGGACACATCTCCGAGACGTGTAGTGTTTAAAATCTCCTCACTGCCTGTAATTCTGCTCCTCTCTACCCTGTAACAACAGACCCTTGATAATGTTATTGCTCATGGTTCATGACCAGGGAAGATAAGAGAAATAGGTTTCTTTAAGCCCTGCACAGGCTTAACCTATGACTCTACTTATAGCAAGCCCCAAAGACCCAGACAACCCGGTTAGCTTTAGTTTTGTACAATACCTCAATACAGTACGTGACATAATGTAATACTTCCACTGTACTGTATGTGTTGTGTGCAGGAATGAAAACATTTACTACTTATTCAAATCCATATCCACAGTTTTAAAAAGGCTCCACTCAGAATGCAATCCATGAGAGCCATTCAGCAGACTCATCACATACATTACTCAAGCTCACGTGTAATGTGCTTCGTTGAACATTTTGCAAAACCTCTAATAGTTGATTAAATAATATATTTCGACAGTATTTTTTCAGATTTTTTATTAAGTGTCCTTACTATGGCAGTACTTGATTTAATTTTTATTTTTTATGTCTAGTTTGTTTTTGTATTAAAAGAAATGATTCCTTGTATGTGAAAATCTACTTGGCAATAAACCTAGTTCTAATTAATGTTAATTAATAAATAATAATATGAAATACTATTGTAACTGCAAGTAATGCTGAGATTTCAGTTGTGACCCATTCTTACAATGGAATGTTTTTCTTAACCTAAATGACGAATGAGGGAGGATTTCTACATGCAGCTGTAGCTGATATTGCCAAAGTTGTATCTTCACAAAATTAAAAGTTGGGATTCAGAACACCATCTTTCACGCCAACACACGTTAACATTAAACGCACAGTATCTG
This sequence comes from Leptoclinus maculatus, assembly GCA_032191485.1. Lineage (NCBI taxonomy): Eukaryota > Metazoa > Chordata > Actinopteri > Perciformes > Stichaeidae > Leptoclinus > Leptoclinus maculatus. The sequence goes on along the minus strand of JAVDOI010000001.1, from coordinate 46,397,443 downwards.
ACATAACCCTCCCACAAGAGAAACAGCTTGGTTATAAAGAGAACAGTGGGATGGGGGATCTGACAACAGGTATACCATTGGGGTTATAAAATACCTCCTATCGCAGATGTTTAATTGAATTCAGCCTTCAGCACCTCCAGCAGGATCAACCATAAATTCCGGTATCCCTGAAACACCCTCCCCTATACCTCCTCACAGTTCTAATTAAACCCACACACAGCATCTCTATTCTTACATTCTGCACAGATGCTGCACCTATATTTAGACTAAAACTGAGCCCACACCATTCCATTACTTTATAAATCATTTCTTAGTTTCCATTCCATTTCCGGGACAAGAGGATGTCAAATGTGTACATATTGTAAAGCCCTCTGAGGCAAATTTGTAATTTGTGATTTTGGGCTATACAAAAATAAATTGAATTGAATTGATAACATTACCGAGCGAGTGAGTCAACCCTTATAGTTTAAAGACACTTTTCTCAGCAGTTTAGGAACCATAACATGCATCTTGGCCAGTGACACAGCAATGTTTTCATATTGATGTAAACCCAATAGATTTGATTAATTAACCACATTTTACTAAATTTTATTTATTTATTTATTAAGGCAGTTTAACAATGTGCTTGTGTTTTTTGCAAGTACCTCTGCACCATGATAATTAACACATTTATGGCTGGGACCTTTCCTATGACTGCCATATCACCAGACACAATGTTGGTACTGAGAGATACTGACAAACTCCACATAATGTTCAACGACAATGGGTTTTTTTTATGTTCAAAAGTATTTACTTTTACAGAGTATCTGGATGGCAAATACTGTAAAGTTAAGGTTAGGCAATAATTGTGGTCATGGCAAATATGGCTTGGGTAAGATGTTAAGTTTAGGGCCCTTTCATATCTAGATGCAATTCAAAACACATTAATTTACACTTAGCCACAAGAGTCTCCATTGGCCAGATCACAAATCTGATTGCAATCACTCTTCTTCTACATTCAAATCAGAACCGTCCCATCTCCAGTCTTAAGGGCGTTGGTAATATTCCTAAAGCTGCTTGGGCAAAAACACCAGAAGAAGAATGACGTCTGCACTTTAGCGGTTTAATTCCAACAACAGCTAACAGCTATTCATAACAACACAACACGTGGATGATTGTCATAGATGGACTATAAACGTAACAATTTTTATCATCTTCACATGGGCTCCCTCACCCAATCAGATCATCAGATTCAGCACATATTATCTGGTGGATTGGGACAGGAAGCAAACTCCAGTCAACCGCATGCATGTGGATGCATTGCATGCACTCCCACCACCCAAGCCTTTTATTTTATGCATCGCCACATAATGGGCACACTACTTCCTGTATCGACACTGAATGCGCTACAGAATCATCCAATAAGAATGTAATTCAAAGGATACTGGCTATATGACTCCTGTGAGTTCAATGCATTGCTCAAAGGCAATTTAGAAGTATTTGTTGTAGAAGGACAGCTAACACACTGGTCAACAGTCATCTCTCATAACTCTAAGCTAGATGATATGCATTATGTTTCAAAACAACAGCCTGATGGTGTCCAAGGAACTTCCCTGTCCTAAGTGTTAAAGGCTATGTGTACACAACATGTATTGACAAAAGCATCCGAAGGGATTTTCTGTTGTACTTATTGCCATAACCAAACACAGCCTCTAATGGAACTATTCTTTGTGCTGTTTAACAATGAATGTGAATGCAAATGCAGAAACTTGTCTGATGCTAGAGTATACCAGGGCTGCCTCTCAAAGCTCCTCATCATGAATCATGACAAATGAGACATTTCCATTCAGGCCACAAGAGCAGAGAGAAATTATTAGAGCCTTTATTTCGAGAGGCCTCTGAAACTGTGTTGAACAATTGATAATGGTAATGCAGTCTTCAAACCTTTGAGTGAGTTGCAGTCTGAAGGTTAAATATGATCAGTGAAATTGAATCTGACAAAGCTACATTACAATCCATCTTGGGATATTAAACATTTCAAATTTTCTGAATTAACGACTAATAAGGCTGCTGAGATGAGTGCGAGATGGATGGTGTTGGTTAACAATCACAAAACAGATCTGATGAGAGTAAATGGCATCCGAGTTGACATATGATATTGTTGAGGGGGAGAAATGCAGTCTTAAATTGTTTTGCATCCTCTGAGATTGAGACCATTACTTTTCAGAGCATTTGCAGTGAAAACTGAAACGAAACCAAAAATATGTGAGAAATGGATTAAACTGCGTTAGTCTGCTGTAATGTAAGCTACAAATGTTAGCAACCATTTTGACTTGTCACAGCAGGAAAAACACAATAATAATAACTTCAACAATAATTAGGTTAATAATTAACGGCCGCAGGAAGCCTCTCCAGTGAGCCAGCATGTACATTACCAAACCCTGGAACTGGCTAACATAAATGGAGTACAGCCATTGGTATTGTCAATGGTTCCTACTGTGCTTTTTCTATGCTTAGACATGTCTGTATGTTGTAAGTATCAGAATTTATTTTCTATTTAAAGTATGCAATATAGAAAATGCAAACCATGGTTACAAGCTCAACTTCTCTCGGGACCAACAATGCTAATTTATTTCCATGCTTTTTGACATGGATCAACAGCTGGTGAGGAAGGACTGCTATGCATCCTCAGTCTTTACCATCATATTGTGTATGTAGCCATCAAGACCCTATTTTGTTTTTTGTTTTAAAGCGAATCAGCTCTCATACGGTTCTCTAGCTAGTAAAATCTCCTAGCAACAGTTTTTTTTCCCAGCCAACAGAATCAATTGCGGTCAGCTAGAAATGAGAAGCTTGTTTTATTTATTAATTTTCATAATTGTGAAATCAAGCAACCATTGTTTAATAAAAAAAAGACTGCCAATTTTGAGTGATATACTTCTTCCATTTTTATTATTGTAAACTGTATGTGCCATGCTGCAATAGAAAGCTTGACAAGCGCAGCAAAAGTCCTTAAGGGGAGTGTGGCATAGCGAACGGTCAGTAGATAAATACTGTGTGTGTTCACATCGGTATTCTAGTAAAATAAAATACAGTTTGGTCATGTTCTTCCCTCAACGTGTAAAGGAACTGGCATACAAAGTTGGCAGCGCAACAAAGTTTGACTAAGTGTGTGTGTGTCTGTGTGCTGGATGTTGAGGGAATAGTTGTTTATGAGTGGATCTTGACGATTTATTCCAGACAGCTGCATTGTTGACAGGCCATCATTAGCAGAGTGATTCCTCAGGTTGTTTCATTCCCCTGTGGCCAAGACAAACTGCACAAGATCTTAATTGCTGGTATGAATAAAAGTTCATTTTTCAAGGGGTGGTATCATTATAAATGCAGTATAAAAGATTACTAGGAAGATGAATATGTCAAGTTCTGTTCCCTCACACTCCTGCAATAAAGAGGCTAATAAACCTGAGATGGGCCAGAGGGTTATTCGGGGACAATAGAGAAGATAAATGCTGTTTATCTGCAATTACAGTACATTCTTATGACTGTCTAAGTTAAGAAGAGAGGCAATTGTAGAGAGTGACAAAAAGAGACAAAGAACATTTCAAGCCTTGAAGAGAGCCTCTTTTAAAAGCCTTTCTTAGGATAAAAAACACCTAATCGTATTTGCAATTGTCCAAAAAATGTCTTATGACAGATAAATGAGAGGTTGTCAGAGTTTTGAATACTTGTGAAGTCAGAAAGTAGCACTGAAAGCCATTCCATACAAACCCGCAGTCTGGAGAGAGCAGTGTGATAAAATGCTACCCATAATTATTGTAGTCAAGGGACTGTGGAAGAGAAGGTATTAGGACTGGTCTCTCGGGATGGGGACTGGGAGTTAGGGGCCTTAGTGTAATATAGCATGGGAATAATGATGAGCCATATATCCCCAATATCCACTTCCCTAATGTCTCTTTACTCCAGTGAGGCATTACTGCACAGTTCTCATACTGTAACAAAGGCTCTTCAATATTCCGGGGGACGTTCAAATGGCAGTGTGGGGTGAAAACATTGATAAAATAAAACTAGAGTTACATATTCTAATACTTAATTTTACTTTTTAACTATGTTTACATATTTAAATATGTCAATGTAGTCAATAAATTCGATTTTATAGCATTGACTTAAGAGCACAGGCGCAGTTTGCATTGGTAAAGGGGGCTCACTTACCTCCCTAGTGGCCGTAGTCCAATATGCATTGGATTTAAATAACATAATCTTTAATGATAACACAGAACAAATCATTTATCGTAGTAATAAATAATATCCACCCTTTTATGTATTTTTATTGACAGCATAGGAAATCAACAAGATCATTTTAGTGATTTTTGATGTACTTGAGTTGCCTTTAAAGGCATATTCTACTTCTTTTAGATAATTTGTTTGTACTTATTTCAAGACGAAAAGATAGTTATTGTATTGTTTTTCTGTTCACGTCATGACATCACTTCCGGTTCGGTCACTTCCGGTTATTGCACTTCCGGTTCGCTAACTTCGTTAACTGTAGCCAAACAAAAGAGAACCGCATGCTCAGAAGAATAATCCGCTCGCATCCACCTGGAAGCATCCTAGGAGCAATGTCATAAGTTAATTTATTTGACAGTTTGTTAATGTGCAAATTATTGCATTTATATATTTATATTTACAACTATGCAACTGTGCAATGTGTATTACGCAGACTGAATATTTGTGTTGTCTTTATTTTCAGTTTTCACAACATGTTAATAGGGAAGAGTGACAGTAAAAGGTGAAACTTACTACGACTCTGTCTTCATTGGCAGTGGTTTAACTTGATGTTTAATCAGAGTTTTGACACACTGCATGAGAACACTACAGTACTCATAATAGCATAGGAGACACATAAGCACTTATTTTACTATGTTTATTGTTTTTAAATAGAAAAGATGTTTTGTATTGTCATATTTACTGGAAGTGACATACAATATAACCAAAAGCGAGTAGGAAAGCTCCTTGTCGATCTCCCTGCAGCCAGCTGCCACCTTCTTTAGGTTTATTCAACTTCACTTATCAGCCGTACCTCATCCAATGCAACACTTTTCAAGATGTCAACAAGAACTAATAGAAACAGGGTGTCTGCACAGCTGCATCGCTCATTGCCAATTGGAATGTTAGAAAACAAAACTAATCAAACTGATAGTGCCGCTGACGCTTGCTCGCAATCACATTCGGTTCGGACATGGTGCAATGTTTTAACCCACTTCCAACACGTCAAATACCGAGGCTTGGTTCGTGCCACTAAGCCTTGAAACTACGATGCTCCAGGTACACACAAACCAGTTTCGGACTTGTCAGGGAAAGGGTGTCAGTTTCTGCATTTTACATGCATAGTGTGTTTTCAAAAGATACTTTGGTTGATGTTTACTTGACTGACTAACGACTCACATGACTACCGACTGACACGACGAAATCGGTTTCACACGGGACACGAACAACGTTCTCCTGGGGGGGAGTCCTGTGTTTGTTTGACCCATCTGCCACCACCCTACGTGAACTATCGTGTTTTGTATTACGTCATGCTTTGAGAGTCTGATAAAGACGTGGATGGGTTTACATTGGAGTTAGTTGAAAGGCCAGTGCGTTGCATACAGACGCTAAAAGGTATCTCTGCGCTTTTGTATTGGGGGCATTGACCACACCTTCTAATTCACTAGATTGAAAATAATGCTACGGTTCATATTAGACGCCACGTGTTAGCTTAGGACTTAGGAAAATAGTAAACTGACATTTTTGTCCTTGAAGAGCTGAGGGTCTGTAATTTGGCTATGAGGTTTATTATATTTGTATTATCGGGGATAAGGTTCAAATTCAAAAATGTAAAAAAGAAGAAAAAAAAACTTGCCAAACGTCATGCCATATGCATCAAAACAGAGAAACGTTATCAAAAAGTTAAAAAGCCCAAGGCACAAGGGTTCGCCAGGTCAACACTGAGCCACCAGAATCTGTGACTCTACTAGTATTTGTCATTCAAAAGTGAGTCACTGTACAAACTGAGTATCACTGTAGACTAGCTGAGTCTTTGCCGATACACCATGGAGGGGTTGACAATATGAAACATGTACTCATCCCTACTCATTACATCCTGATGCTTGGTCAGGACCCCTTGGTGTCACTTTCTAATGCAGCAGGTACCACAGCACATCAAACTATGACTCTCCACTACAGTCACTGTAAACACGGGGTTAACGTTGTGAATTCAAACTAAAACACTTAGGTTTCAGCAACCTAACCACTTAGTTAGATTGAGGAAAAAATAGTTGGGCTTAAAATAAGGGCGTAAACTAAGTAACACGTAATTAACGAAACATAAGAACAGAAAATGGTTAACTTTAAAATACCTCAACACTGGTCTTGAACACCGGTCTCCTGGTTGACAATCCTGTTTCTTTGACCCATCACACGTCAACACACTGCTGGAGCGTTTGCTCTGAGCGTCTATGTGGATGGATTTACAGTGTAGTTAGTTGAATGTCCGCTGTGTCTCACAAAGACGCTAAAGGGTGCGTTGTGCGTATGTATCAGGTGCTGAGGGACCGTGACAAAGCGTCGGTTTGTGACGTGGGAGATACGACTACACAATGCGCGTTAGGTGTATTACGCTTAATCGATGAGGTTAAATGCATGGAAATACAGCCTCCCACATCACCCTGCTGTTTTATTTTTACAGTTGGTTGCCTTGGCTTGTTTTCTAATTAATGACTTAAGGACATTATTTTGTTGTCTCTATTGCTTTCTAATGAAGTATTCACACAATACATTCACGTTTTATATAAATAATGACATGATATATTGCTGGTAGTTTCTAACAAAAAGTCATTAGTCAATGTAAATGGCAGCTTTGTTACTTTGAAGGGTACAAAATTGCAGTAAAGTGATTAAAATTGTGCTTGGTAACATTAGTTGGAGCTGTACATATCTGAACATGTAATATAGCATCAAACAAGTACCATCAGTAATGTCTACCTGAGCAGAGAACGACATTCGTTCTCCCTCTGAGTGTGTTGTCCTCCCTCAGGTAAACACAGTTAGCTCTGTCAGCATGCCGTAGTTTGCACTGTTAGCGCCGTTAGTACCGTTAGCTCTGAGCTGCATGCTCGCCGTCACCATGTTGAGAGCCGTGGACAGGCAATCAAAATGCTCCCAATTTCAGATCTTGTGCCTTTAAGCCTCCCTAAACATTGAACAGAGACTGATAGAAAATGTTTCCCCTTCAAAGTTTTCTCTGCATTAAGAGCTTTTTTTCACATTTCGAAAATCTTGCTACTTAGATTTATGAATGAGGTTCTCTAGTGTAGCAGTAGCCAAAATATGATTAAGTAAATATATTATTTTATAAATAATAAGACAATTCTTAGTGTATAGGAGACAGAAAACAGGGCTATATAACATTTATTCTGTTAGAAGGATGTACTTGCTACAGACAAGTGTATAGTATCACAAACGTATTGTATGTTTTTTTTCTCTTTAGTTTTTGCATATTGAGATGCATACCTTTATTACATTCAAGGATAATTTATTGTCATTATGCAACACACATTTTCAACACAACAAACAAAACAAAAACAGTAGTGCATTCCTGTAGATAATTTTTTTTATTTGCACCATAGGGAATGTGAACAGCAGCAACAAAAACAATTCTCTGGGCGGACAATATGGGCGACATCTTGAAATAAAAAATTCAACATGCGGAAAACATTGTCCATCAACTTTGACTGTGTTTGAACAGCAAGCATCATGATGTAAAAAAGAGTCGTCGTCCTCCTCTGTGGGCTTAACAGTCACCGACCTCCCGGTGCTTTCTTCCTTCCATTTCTGCAACTGAACATCAGAGAGCCAGGAGCATGCTGGGTAGTGGAGTAGCCTCAGTTCCCTAGCTGGGTTAGCTTAGCCTCCATCTCGGCTCTCCTCCACTTTGGTGGCGTTTGGTCCAGCAGGTCTGGTTGGTTGGTCAGCCGTGGGCGCTGATCGTCTCAAAGTCCGCTGCACTTAATCCAATCCCCACTCTTCATTTTCAAATGTTGATGAATGTATTGTGTCATAGGCCATTAGTGATAAACACGGTAAAAGCAACAAATAAAGGCAAACATGTAGCAAAATTCACTGCCATATTAAATGAGAGTATTTACAGGTAAAGTCAGGCAGCTTCAGAAAATCACAGAATTTAAAGTCAGTTTGAAAGTCAATTAAGCGTCCTAAAACCTGGAATTGTGCAACTGGTCCTGATGCTGAATACTTCATCCAGGTGGCCATCCAAAACAAATCAGAAATCATTCATTTTCTCTGTGGTCTGCCTTCGGCCTCCAGTACCATGAGCCCATCTGTGATGACAAAACTCTGTGCCTTCTCCAATATTTAGTATCAGAGTATGTCAAATTGTTGATTTTATCATCATAATTAGCAATTAAACTAATGTTTAATGTGTTATTGCGGTTTTAAAACCCATGAAATAATGAATTCCCAAAAAACAAAATAAAGGGTGTCGTTCTACTTTATAGTCAGAACTGATGATTCGGAAATGAAACCACATTTGTGTGAATTGCTTTGGCCCTGAACTCAAAATCAATACAAAGTCAACTCCATTACTTTCCTTTAGTTAGCATAAGGAATATACTGCTTGAGTAAGAAAGGCAAATACTGTTGAATGAGAAGGAAGCCCAGAGGGCTTGTGGGTAAATTACTATTTCTGCTGTTCACAAAAGCCACACGGCAGCCCTAATATTTATGCACAGCTCTTAATTGCTGCTCATATGTGTAGTCTTGGATGTGGCCCGTATCTAATATTAATATAATATAAACTGACAGGAATATTCAGAAGACAAGCGTGTGCAGAGCAACAATAACACAAGTTGACACATTTGCTTCCGTTTCCAATATATTTTGGTGACAGTACAGTATGTGCCATCCAGTTTTAACTGAATTGTGCCGTCACCCCAAAAGGCAATGGAATCAGACATTTGGCATTCTTTCCATTAGGTCTCATTGTCCTCCATGCCATTTGGTTTTCCTTTAGGATTAATAAAGTGCACCTCATCTCATGCCAACACTGGCTCAGCAAAACTACCAAAAATATGACAGATGTCTCAGGTGAATGTCAGGGCCAGTGCCAGTACTCCCCTCATTCACATGTTGGCGTGTGTATCTGCCGGTTTCAGCAATTATAACATTTTGAATTTCTACAGTGAATAAAAGGAGATACTGGGTTTGGGGATCCTCCTCCATGAAATTGACTTTTTATGTCTTAAAACTGGATTGTACTTGTGGATGGTTGGTTCTGTAGTGTGAGTGGGAAGAATAGAGCAGCATGCGGGCATTCATTTTACAGAAAAACTTGTTAATGAGAACAAACTTTCCTGGAGAGTGAAAAACCCAGGACAACCAGTTTGCTGTCTTCCAAGACCTTTTAAACTATGTCACCTGCTGTCTGTGGCCAATCAGGGAGGATCTCTGGAATTAATGCCACTTTAACCCGGGTGGCAAACTCCCCTCATTTTAACTCAACTGGTAGTCAAATGCACTTTGACAAAAAAATATGAATCAGATGTAACCTCTCAAGAGGCTTAAGAAAAACATAAATAGTGTTAGTGCAGTAGAGAAACAAGTAAGCATTCCCTTCTTTGGAACTAACTAACATTACAGCAAGGAGGGTTCAAAGAGGAGATGTCATGGCTTCATATCGCGGGGTAGAAAACATGCACGGTAAAATCTGCTCTTTACATGCCAAAAGGCTCACAAGCTGGCGACAGTCATGAAACATGAGGGCGATTTATTCTTTTTACTGATGCGACGGCAGGGAGGGAGTCATAGTCTGCTGCTATGGATGACAATTACAATTCTGCAAATATTAAAAAGAACTCTAATAAACGACCATCAACACATGCTTTTTATTTCAAAATGTTGTATTCAATACCGTCCGCCATCCATTCGAGCGTACCCAAACAGCTCTGTCAGGCTGATTAAACCAAAGAGCACCTGACATCATCCCTTTATTTGTCACGCCGACTGCTGTAACACTCCGACATTGCGGGTCCAATAAAGGTGAAGCGCACTCCTTCTTCTTAAAGGTTCAGGCTGATCAGGGAATTAAGGTCCACCTACAGAAAACCTGAGTGAGCAGAAAGACTGAACACAAGTGAGCAAGTGTAAAGGAGAGTAGTCGCACACTGGTCGTAGCCAGGATGCACAAACAAATGGTTTAATGGTTTACGAACGTTTCGACATGACAGTCTTCTTCAGGGTATCCAAAACCCTATACGCTTTGCAAGTTTACATCATTTTGTACCATTAATATTACTATAGATAAACGCCGATAAACTTGCTATAGTTGAATAATTATGTTATTTACTCGTATCACATTAAATTACCCTAGAAACACTTATCATTTCTGTTGTGGTTGGATGTCTTTTGAACCTCTTCTTCAACCCGACCCTTAGACTCCTGCAAAGTCACCTGTGTTACTACTTACTAAAAAACTAACGAAACATGATATATAATTAATAATTAGGAATTGACACAAGCAATGCAGCTATTTACTCGAGCACTTTCATTCCAAAATCACAGTAAAACTCCTGTTGCAGATATTTGATGAGTGTAAATACTGCACATTGAGGCACTTTACTCTACAAAATATATAAAGCAACTGTAGGACACCATCAAATAACTACCAAAAATCTGCATCCATGCAGTGTCTTCCTCACCATTGGATGATTTAAGGAGCCAATTGAGGATAAAATGGTCAAATAAAAAGTTTCAAAAGTGAATACTTATGTTATGAAACTTGCATTAGATTCATATATGCACACACAGTGGAGAAAAAAACGTTTCTCTTTTGAGCCTCTGTTCTGCATAAAGTGAGGGCAGACACTGAAGTATGAAGGCTGAAACAGCCAAAGGGATCTTACAGTTGTTCTTTATCATACTTCAAATATAAGGAATAACTAGCGCCACACTTTGACACAAGAACATCTTCTACATGGATCGTCAGCTGGTGAGGATGCCAAGTCTTTTGGCACAATATCATGCATAGCCATGAAGTGCCTCATTAAGACGGCTATTACGAAATTCCGGTTCAACCAACCCGCTGCAGCTGATGAAATATGTCACTGCCAGTTGACATGTCAATCCGCAGGCAGAAATGAAAAGTCTGCCTTTGTCTTCCTCGCCCAGGAGCCATTGGTACAAAAAGGACTGTACATTTTGATCTGCCACCGTCATTCTACATTTCATATGTGCCTTTTCATCTTCCAAGTCCCGTTGTACGACTCACAAACAATAAAGCAAAGCAAACAGCATAAGAAAATCCTAATGATATGAAATCAGGTTTATCTGTCAATTTCAAAGGAAATCGCTTACATTTGCATCCAGGTATGTGGACTGAAGATACTTTTTTTCTGCACTTACTAAACCTATTACATACAGTAATAGGTAAGTGGTGCACACTTCAACCTGAGCAGTCGAAGGGCACACTGACCGTACAATGAACGAGTAACTTGTATTAATGCGAGTGGGAAATGATAATCGTTATGAGATGGAGTTCTCTGCCAGGCCCTGAATTACAGCATTGCGGGAGCCCTCGAACCAGTGTAGCTCCACGCCAGAAGGTCAGTGGGTGAATATTTAAATCTCATTAGCATGTTGAATGTTTACTGATGTGGAAACGCTCTATTAACAACTTACGGCATCCAATCTTTAACATTACAGGCCGGAATGTCAAAAGAAAACTTATTGCAGAAGGCAGCCATTTGACTGTGTAGTTGCTAAGGAGGATATTACAGACTATCAACCGAAGCTTACAATGATGTTTGTAAGAGCTGACGATATGACGATGGAGAAGAGCTTTGGCTACACATCTATGATGCCCATGTCTATAATGCGTTATAAACACATGACGCATCATAATCTGCTTATAGCACTGTATAAATAAGCTCTCATGAATAATTGTAATGCTTTATACCAATAATCATAACACCGTTTTTTATATGGTCAAGTATCATGATACATCATAATTGCTGGTCACGCTGGCATTTTATTTTTTTAAATAACTGTCATACTTAATATTTTATATTATTTTTATCATGCATTATAATAACTGTTATATTGCATTGTTATGCTATTCTAAGTTGTTCTATGTGGCCGTTCTTTGCTTTAAAGGTGCTCAATATGAAATTTAGAGCACATCGATTTCCTTCCCACGGCGACTCACAGCTAACGATAAGTATAAGTGTGTTAATAATGCATTATCGACATGGCCGTCATGTTATTGTAAAGCTACATTAGAGAATTCTGTAAAAATGCTAAAATATACATTAAAAACATTTTGCTGTGCACTAGTTTAGAATAAGACTGTCTTTATAGAGGGAATATACATGAATGAGAATCTTGCAGATTTCCATTTAAGACTGTAATGACAAAACTAAAGTTGCTCTAGAACGGTAAGAAATCCTCTCTTTCTATACTAACAGAAGTATATAGTGTGTATGATTCAATTATTCATTAAAAGACCTGCAGGTGCAGAACCGCTGCTGCGAAGCGCACACGCACTTGGTCACTTTGCATAACCACAGAACTGTGAGAGCGCCTCGCAGCACAGTGCAAGAGCATTGACCTGTCAATATACAGTTGTAGTGCCGGTCACACTTAGCGTTTCCCACGCCGGCACTAACCTATAGAATATTCATGTTTTTACTCAATATGTTATTCGTAAGGCACAACATGTCAGTTTATATCAGAGGTCTGGGTGGATTCTCTGAGGAAACAGGTCCTTGAAACAGGCGGGGAATTGACCTTGGGTGGTTTGGAAGAAGCCAGTGTGAAGTTCAGAAAAAAAAAATCCTAGGGGGCTTACTTATGAAATATTGATGGCAAACATGTCAAAACTTGCACCGTGGAGATTTGTTTGAGATAGACAAATAAGCAGATTTCCTTGACATTGCATCATAGATGACATTTTTGTTTGATATTATCAAATAAGTCAAAAGATGTGGTGGAGGGGGGGGGAGTCAGACGACGTGAACATAATGTTGAATCACTTTCAGAGAGATAAAGGTTGTCTGAGAATGTGTTAATATGTAATAAAGAGGAGGTCTTTTGGAAAATACTCATCGTCTTTGCTATTCAACTGATGAACCAGAGGCGGAGCTGCCGCGTGGTGTTTTCCGCTTCTCACCCAGGGGTGTCCTAAATGTTAAATGTGTGTTATCCCATGACTGAAGCTGTAGATCAATGCTGGCAACATTTTAAAGAAACTCCTGAGTGCCTTTATGTCATACATCATTATTCACAGTGAAGGTAATAGAGTGGTCCGACCCTTTTCTCTCGCTCTCTCTCTGTCTCTCGCCCCCCCCCCCCCCCCCCCCCCCCCAATTCCCAGCTCGGGAGGAACGTGCCATGATTGATGAAAAATCACTCCAAACTGCTTAAGAGAACTTTCCATTCACGTCGAAGAAATTGGTCTTTTCTCCTCCGCATGCTCCATCTTGGACCCAGCTCTGCCCACTTCACTCGCTGAGCCTGACAATAAAATGATGATTAATATTGGCCCACATCAGCATCCAATTAAACTATGCCTTTGACTTTGATGCTACGGACAGCTAGCAGAATGATATAGATATGTTTTGATTTCTCATGGTTAACTTTGACAACAGTCCTGTGCAGATGATGTTGGATAATTTGTTCATTTGTCAATTCGTCCCATATTGACTCTTTGGAAAATGTCATGCTTTAATGGCTCTTTAAGAATTTCTTGTATCTCAGCAAATGTTCCTGGTGGCTAAGACATGACTACGTGTCCCATGAATACTGATTGCTCTATATGGGCTCACAGGCTACTGTGAGACTGTTTGAGTCCTGATGGAGTCTACCTGAACATAAGAGGTCTTCATGGGTCAATAAAAATATACAAAAAATCATGCTATTTATTTTCTGCACTTAAATCACTTTATTAGAAAAACTAACTGAAAGTGGTTGTTGTGCCTTCCATAACAATGGTAGTGTAACAAAAAAATAGTAATGCTAGCTTGGGTAAACTTTATTAGTTACTGGATCATTTATTACGTGATGATGATCTTTTATTTGCATCTCTACTACAAACAGCCCTGTGCTTATCTCATCTTTGAGTGATGTTCAATTTCAGCCTCTTTTTAGGAGCATATGAACTGTGAATAAAAACATTATCGGCTCACTTGATGAGTGAAAACATTATCCGTTCAGATCGTCTCTCATCTGGACTGTGTTGGCCGGGCAGTGAAGAAATGTTCAGAGGGACTTCAGCGTGAAAACCAACGTGAAACAACGAGTGAGGGACGACGAGGCAAACTCAGTCGCCAGAAAACAATGTCTGCTTTGTATGTTTGTTTTTTTTACAAACCTGTATGTCAACGTTTCTTAGTAACAAAAATCCGTTTCATGATCAGCTTCATATGAAACACAGTGCAGCGTAGTTACACAACATCCATAAGAACACAACGACCGTAAATAAGTAACAGCCGCCTTTAGCGGACCTTCTTAGGTAATGTTACGTAACAAAACAGAACAGTGTTATGCAACCAGCGTAAAGTCAGTGTTGACTTTTGATTTCTCACAGGACACGCACAGCAGTCTCCGGGGTGAAATCACACGCTCGTTTTACTCGTTATTAACTAACTTTCAATAACTCATTCCATACACTACGCCACTTGCTCTGTGCGTCAATTGTTGTGATACTTTGATTGCTCTCACCATATGTAAAAACGTTGTCATTCAATGTATGTTATGTATATTATTAAGATCATGAAGACGGCAACATTTTCCAGAAAATACATTATTTCTTAAGACTGAATTGATCACGAGTCACAGTCAGTGGTTCTGGAGAGGTCTCCTCCAGTGACATTGTTTTATTTTTGAATATATGATTTACGTGAAAAGAAAGGCTTATTGGTTTATTTTAATAATTATTTTAACACTGGCTCTGTGTCTTCAAAGCTTAAATGAACATGCCAGGGGTTTTGCATGCTTTTTACATTTTGCCTAATTTTGAAATGATCAGGTGTTACACCCACCTTACAATCCAGCATAACACACATCCAATATGTCTCGAGCATCAGTTTTGGGCGTGTCGAAGACTGCGTGAGAATACACGCTTGTTACTTGTAAATGGTCTTTTCAAACTTCCATCTTCACATCAGACGCGAACAGCGGCCTCCTGGGGGAAAGTCCTGTGTTTGTTTCAGTTGTTTTGAGTGTCTAATGATGACGTGGATGGTAAAGCCTGGTGCGTCTGTCCGTCTTTCTACTCTGAAGTTAAGTCATCATTAGAACTTTAACAAAAAAACAGTGCAGACATGTGCTTCATTATGATGCATTAGCAAAGGATGAGCCAGTTTCAAGTCCCGCTTAATTTAATAACTCACTAAAATATAACTGAAGCCAATGCGCCCCTCAAAGGTAGGGAAACACACTTTCATGAATTGCCACTAATAATAAGTTGTAAGCAAATAAGCTCTACTGGGTTGATTGGGCAAAACCAATGGTATGTTCCTTTACGTACTGTTTAAGTACTTCAGTGCCAATCTGGTGGAAGGTGGGAGAATAATTGTTTTAAAGTGGAACCCAATGGTGTAGTATCTTGTCACCCGTAAACAAAATATAGCAGTCTGGGAGTTCATAGTGTTTTATAGTGTTTCCATAATAAAGACATCTGAATAATGTGAGATCACCATAATATGACTTTTCTTCAGTCCTGTCTGTATGTCTTCTTCCCAGACCTGTCATATATCATATGGAAACCAAAGGATTTTCTTTTTATGACAGATTTCCCCTGATGTTGGATGAGGCTTGGAATAATGGAAATCATGTTTGAAGCTATTCTTAATTGCTAATAAATCAACCTTTTTCTGATGCGGTTGCAACCCTGGATGACAACAACATGCAGCAAAAGCATTGCATCTTGTCAATTGTTTTCCAGGAGCCTCTGGAACCCGGAATATTCCCCCTATAGAGATATCATGGCCCTGAGCGGAGTTTTATATGATATGAGATATATTTCAGCAGTCAATCGATGTGGTACAACCCATCTGGGAAGCCGGGCCTGCTCTCTGCTTGTCTTCTGCGCCTGCCTCCTCCTCTTTCTTGTACATTTCCAGGGAATAGCCATGATGAGAACACTGAAAGGGGGAATTTGTCAATGCATCAGATAAGTTGAAAGGCATCTGAGAGTGAAGTGCAATTACACAGACACCGAGAGGGGGAAAACATGTCTCAGAAGTTGCAGTGGGAGAAGAGAGCGAGGGACTACACAACTTTTTTTATTCTTCCAGACAGAGTAGAAACTACAGCGCCACTGTTTCTCAGCTCATGAATTCCTTATGCAATTGTATTCACTCCTTCTTTGTTGTGCTTGTTTTGCTTATTCAATATGCAAACAATAGGTGTTATTTATGGCGCGTTGTAAGCGATAATTGTGTAGGATCCTCATTAGAGGTGTTACACCTGCAGGTATATGTTATTTTCAAAATAATTGGAGATTCCAGTTTCACACATCTCAATTGTCCACGGTGGTCACAGTACATTATAAATGCACGTGCATATTCAGCATTACAGTGCCAAAGGTTAAAGGTCACTTTGCGTCTTTGCACTTGTTTTTCTAACCCAGTAATCTCCCATTTCACCTCCTCCTGAGCTGTAAGCTGTTTTTACTGGGTCAAAGTCACGGAGTTGAGAGGGGGTCGGAGATATGAAAGCATCTCAGACCCGGCACGTGACAGTTTGTTTTGAAACATGTATAGTAGTTACCAGGAACATCCAATGGGAAGTGACACTTGCCTGCAGCGCTCTCCGGGCTCTCTGCACGGTCCGCATCAATCCAAAAACACAGCCTCTCTCCAGAGATTACTGGCAGGAGCAGCAACAGAGGCAAACAAATAGACCACACTTACTCTGTCCTTGAAACAAGTCACGTCTCCTTTGATCATTATTACCACCGAGAGGCGCTTATTTTTTCGAGCTGCATGTTCAAAGATTTTCGGTCTAATTGTTTCGGTGCATAGCATCAGGTATGGTTTGACCCTAATCTACTTGAATTCCACAGGAGCTCAGCATGCACTAGAGGCAGCACACGCAAATAGACTAAACACAAGCTCGCCAATTTGACTACATGAATGCGGCATTATTAAACATGCTGCAAATACAGAAAACACAACCAAGCATAGAAAGGCCCTAAAAATTCACGCAACACAACCCAAAAAAAAAACCAGGCTGCAAATACAGAAAAAAACAAACAGTCAAATCAAGTTAACTATCAGTTGTGTTGGAAAATCAGCTTATTTTTGTTTTCATATCCGGATTGCGTTATTTTGATATTATTGCAAATATTAACAAGTATATATAGTGTAACAGTGTTCGAACCAAGGTCAGCATTGTGTTAGTTCCAGTAAGCGGGTGAGAGAAGGGACAGCCAAGGGCCGCGGGGAGGAGTCAAACCTATACTGCTGCAGTAAGGGCTCCCGCTCTGCCAGGTGGAACACCCTAACATCTACGCAGCTCATTTGGTTTTATTGCATTGTATTTCCTTCTTCCAGGTCTGATAATAGCCTGCCAGAACTGTCTGTAATAGGGCCGAAAGTCTGAACCAACTAACAACATGTTTTCACTGAAACAAATCAAACCATAAGCAACTAAGCAACCAGATGTGAGAGAGAGTGGAGCTAAGTACAACTAAACGCTGAACATGAAGACGTGTTCAGGTGAATTAAAAGGTAACAATTATGAACAAATCATGGACTGAAAATACAGACAACACCCAGACCAGACGATGCCGTGGTAGCAACTTGTCAATCACAAGGTAGCCACGCCCTAAAGCTTTATGGAATATTTTACTATAAATGTACCATCATTTACAAAATGAACATCATGCTGTTTTGAAGAAGACTTGAAAGTGGAGGTTGAGATCATAAACTCCTGTTTACAATGTTTTCTGAGGTAATAAATCAAAAGCATTTTCTACAATCAGACTTATTTTGCAACCAGAGGAGTCGTCCCCTGATGGCCAGTAGACCAAAGCAGTTCAAGGCCCTTCTGTGGCTTCACTTTTCAGAACCGCCTGGTTCGGTTTGGACTGTGGTCCGAGGGGAGGTTTAAAGTAGTTTGTCTATCGTGCAAAACAAGCGAGCACCATTAAAAGAAACGCTGCAATACAAGTGACCAAGAAAACAGTCCAATACAATTGACCAGCATGAATACAAACAAATTCAAGATGTTACACACCACAAGACAAGCGGGAGCACCAGCCGCAAAAAAGCCGCAACAAAAGAGCAAGTAACAACAGGAGAAACAACAACAAGAGGTAAAAAGAAAAATGATGTAGTGTGAATGTGTTTAGATGAATTTATAGAGGGTGGAGAGAGAACAAGTGGGAGTCAGTATGAACCAAAGAAGACAGACACACAAATAAATAACATAACTACAATGCTCTTGGAGGGTTGGGCTCTAAGAACAAAGAGGTGAAGGATTGGACAGGGGGCAGGTCAGGTTAGGACAGCTCCATCAGGGCAGCATTTTATATATTTATTTATTCTTTTTATTTATTTGCTTGTTTTATCGTTGTTTTTCCTTCTATTATATTTGTCTTAGCTTGTAGGCCTGTATGAGGAGTCTATTCTGTTGTAAGCCTGTTCACACCTGTAATTATTGTACGGATCAAACTGAAAAATCAGAAAGTCTGTACCAAACAAGGTCGGAGCGAAAAGCCCCAAAGTCATGGAGAAAGTAAGTCCATGATGCGCAAACATGGCAACAGCAGCAGCAGCAGCAACCTGGTCATCTGTTTTGCAAACTTTGATTCTAACTCAGTTTAGTTTTTTCTGTCTGAATTTACTGTGCGTTATCTGCATTTTGACATTCTTCTGTTAACGCCGTTTGCATGAGGATTCTTGCCATTTTGTGGCATAGCCATTGTCCGAGAACTGGAGGCTTGTGTTGAGACCTCACACACAAAAACAAGAGTGAAGAAGACAAGTGAGCGGTCTTTTTCCATTACTCTGACTTTCTTTTTTTGTGCCTTGTCTTTGTGCTATCAGACAAATACAAAACACATTCATAATACATTGGGTTAATGGCCAATCTGTGTGACAGATGTCCTCTCGAATCCATCACGACTTTCCAAGTCAAACCTTGTGCTGTGGTGTCCTACTTTCACCCCGTCCATCACTCCGAACTCTGGATTCCCTTATTACCAGCAGTCTGTGATAACCGCCACAGTAATGGTTCAGAAATCAGCCTCTTAATTCAGTTGGTTCCAATAATCACTCTGCACAGCTAATGTAGAACACGCCAAAGCCATCCAATAATGATCTTATCTGTCCTGATGTCTTGATGCCGCGGAAAGAGCAGCACTGTATTGAAGGGTTTCCACGTCACGCTCATTATATTACGTATTGTCCCAGCTCATCTAAAAGTATGATCATCCTCTTTGCCCTTGTGTTGTGGGAACCATACAAATTATCTTATCAGCGCCATCTGATTATCATTGACAATGGCTGTGATGTAACCCGCACACCCTTAATATGAATTATTCATGTACATTTATCTGTATGGAAACCTTTGTTTTCACATACGCTGAACAATCGGGAGAAAGTTACTGATCACAATATGCTGCATTAACTCATGGAGGTTATGAAGAGTCTGCAGTGCAGTATATCTTTGTGTTAATGTAAAAACAGGCAGAATTGCTTTTTTTTGCAATAAAATACACACAAGGCATGTTAGAAGATCAGGTGAAGCATTGTACACAGGATACGTTGGATGTCTTCAATAGTGGAAAAAAAGGTCAAAGTGTTAGAAGTGAGGGTGCTTGTGCACACACCACTTGCTCTTGTATAATTACAGCACCTACACACTGCAAGGCCCTTAACTGTGTTGATACTTGACCACAGTCGAGGCAATCTGTGATGAGCCAGCTGAGGAGCTCGACCGACCACTCTATATGTTGATGAATACGTCGATAAAACAGATGCAGCTCCGTCAGAAAGGTCCCATTTCACCCTGTTCCTACTTTTGTAATATTTCCCCCAGCTTGCCTTTTTTTTTTTCTTCCCTCACGTCTCCTATTACAAATGCACGCCTGCTGCACAAGCACGCCTTCGCCGCCAAGCAAAACGGTGGGGGTTTCTCCACAGCAAAGAGTGGAGAACAGGGGCGAGGAGGAGGGGGTTCTCAGGCTCAAACAGGGCTTTACGACTTTCAACCAATTTGCATAATTGTATGCATCGCATGCAGCGTGAGTACACAGTGCCAGCATGGATGATCAGTTCTTATCTCCAGACTGCACCTTATAGATAAGAGAAATACATGCCGATATAAAGTCATCTTACTTCCTGCTGCCCGTGTCAAATTATTTAGGAGGACTCGCCAGGCCGGGAGCTTCTGCAGCTGCATGAATGGGCAGATCATTGCATCATGATTTCTCAGGGCTAAGGTCTAATTCTAATTGAAGTGGGGAGTTTATTATTGGTAGTAAATCTCTGCACATGCATGGAGCAACAGTCCTGTTTTTTTCACTGATTTATTGATTTGAGTCTATAATAAGTAATGATTTGTACATAATAATACTTGTATTCATGCATAATATTTTTACAAGTGATTATCCGTCTTCATAAGGCTCAAGGTTTTATTGAGCTCAATGTTGGGGATGCTCTGTAGCTGTAAAGCGTTGGTAAGTTTGATCTCAATCTTTATTAAGTCTAGGATAATGTACAGTAGTATAGAAGGATGTTGTCATGCAAAGGCTCTGAAGAAAATTTACTTTTTTAATAAAATGATGCCATGAGGGTGGAGTCTGGCACTGGTACCAACAACAAAACAAGCTGTTTTTGGAGGTGCATTTTTTCAATCTCACAGCCAATCAAATGGCTCCCTTGGGATTCTCAAATATCTAACTATCCCTTTCCTCCAAACCTGTAAAAGCGTGTCTATTTCTACATTGAATACACTCTGGGTTTTTTCTGCTTTACCCCGTCTGGTGTGAACAACTGAGTGTTGGCAATGTGGCAATGGTGACATCGGCTTGCGCATTTTCTGTGTCACAGCCAATCAAATGGCTTTCTCTGGATTCCTAAATGTCTCACTGTCCCAGAAAGATTTCTTCCAAACCTTTGTGTGTCTGACAGGACGGAGGTTTGGCTACAAAACATTTTCATTTAAAAGTAAGATCTGTCCAAGAAATAATGATGGGCTGTTTAAATAAATGAACAATACTTAGCTTGACTCTGTAGCCCACTTGATGACCCCACTTGAAGAATGATCACAGCTACATCGATCGCGTAGATATCAGGGAGGCATCGGGTGCAGCTGCCCAGGGTCCCAGAAGCTGTCAGGGTCCCATGCATGATGAAGGATTTCTTTGCAGGTTTATCATTGCAGTTGGGAAGTCTTGCACATCAACCGTTTCACAGAGAGTCTTCTGGGTATTCAATGATAATGCTGACAGTACTT
This sequence comes from Leptoclinus maculatus, assembly GCA_032191485.1. Classification (NCBI taxonomy): domain Eukaryota; kingdom Metazoa; phylum Chordata; class Actinopteri; order Perciformes; family Stichaeidae; genus Leptoclinus; species Leptoclinus maculatus. Next base: position 46,375,948 of record JAVDOI010000001.1, on the reverse strand, counting down.
GCAAATGTGATATATGCTTTATATAGCACCTTCCTGCCTTACGGTCTCTGTCCGTGATGCTGATCAGAAGCTGGTGTGTGTGTGTGTGTGTGTGTGTGTGTGTGTGTGTGTGTGTGTGAACCATAGACTCTATAAAAGAAGTGGACTGCGATTTTGAAGCCTCAAGTTCAGTATTTTGGCCGTCACCATGTTGGTTATTTACAACCATTAAATGGAAGTAACTATTTGGACGGAGGTGACCATATTTGGACTGGGGAACAGTGACATAGACATGCTATATACGGCTCTCGTAGTGGCAGCGACCTGTCAATCACAAGGTAGCTAAATGAGACCATCATTTACTAAATGAACATCATGCTGTATTGAAAAAGACTTGCAACTAGCGATGTAAGAATTAGTCATTTTCTCATAGACTTCCAAAAAATCGGACTTCTTTTTGCAACCAGAGGAGTCGCCCCCTGATGGCCATTAGAGAGAATGCAGGTTTAAGACACTTCTGCATTGGCATCACTTGTCAGAACTGGAGGTTGCCGCTTGGTGCGCACGTGCGGCCCAGCTGTCCATAGTGCTGATCAAAGGCTGGTTTGCAGAATGTGAGTTGCATGGTGACGTAGCAATTGTCCGCTGTGTGCTTAATTTTAAGGGTGAGGGCCCAAAAAAATTGAATTGCACCGGGGAAAGAAAACATGTTGAACTGCAGAGTGACACTATAATCAGATGTATAAACTTCTGACAAAATCCTTTCTGTACCTATAATCCCATGATGGAGGCATTTTGCAGCACAGCCAGTCATTTTAACATCTAAAACAACAAAGCAGCTACAAATCAGAAAACAGAACCAAACCAACTCGCATCTCGACACCCTGATCCTCACGTACCCTCCAGTCACTCCTCGCCAACCTCCTGCCAGTGCTCCACCTGTCTGACGCTGCCCTCTTGCCTCCCCTCAGTCTCTGCCTTGCCATTTTGCTGTATCAGGCAGAGGAGCAGCATGCTAAGTGCTGATCATCATCATCATCATATTTATGATATTTATTCATTTAGTTTATTTAGAATTTGTTGTATGTTTACTATTCATTTTATTGGTTATTTCTTTTTTGTGTATTTACATTATGTGTGTTACATTTCAAAATGAATGCATCTAAATTAAAAAAGAAGTGCATGATATTATGTAGTTCCCTGTCTAAATGAAGGAACATATTGCTATATATGTGTAACATTAGTACAATTATGCAAGGTTATAAACAATACAAAATTATAGTAATGAATCTCATCTTACATTAACAGTTTTAAAGTGCAACACTTTACTGTTCTCGTTCACTCTCATCAACCTTGTTTTCAGTCCCAGCAAGCAGATATTTCCCCCAGGAGTTGGTGGAGACCAAAACATAGCTAAAAGGAGATTAAATATTGGAAAGTATATTTGTCAGGTGGCCAGAAACACGTCTCCAAATGGTTGTATTATGTGTGCTGAATGTTACTGACCCCAGTAACATTCCAAATCTAAATTTGTTTTACATTGTGTTTGGTATAATAATAATAATAATAATTTGCATTGGATTATGCTTTTAATTTAGCTTTAATGAGCTAGGACAATCTTGCATTGTGTTTCCATGTCAGTTGCAATATCATACCTGGTTGGTTTATTTATTCTGTGTGTTGTCAAAAGTGTCTCTTATCCGATGAAGAGCTGCCAGGTGCTTCTTTTTTATCTTGGTGATAAAAAATGTTGGCTGGCTCTGGCAGACAAGGTTCACCAGAGTGCACTCAAGCTGAGCGTCATGGGTGAAGCCATTTCACCAAATGTTGTCTGCCCTTTTATTGGACAGGATTTATTAAAAAAGCCAGCTTCTGACAATTCAATTGAAAATCCACTGCTGGGTCTGTTTTCCCTCTACCTGCAGTGGCCCCTTCACAGCAGATATTGGGAAGGGGGGGGCGGAGAAGCAACAAGGAGGAGAGGAAGGCTTTTAGCTTGAGATGAGTGGCAGGTAGAAGCGGCTGACTGATCTAAAAAAGCAGTTGGAATATGAGTCAGTGGTGAGAAATGACTCCAAGCTGTAAATGCTTGCAGTTAAGAGCAACAATGGGTGTTCAACGGGTGGTGCTTCAAATAGTAACAGCAGGTTCTCAGGGGTGGATTCACAAAGAAGGGATTGTGGCCACTGACAGCTCCATCAATTGCGCATCAGTAGCAAACGTTACCGTCTCCCTCTCAAGGTCCAATTCACAAAAGATATTGCGCAAATGATTTAAAGTGCAAACATGCCCATAAAGTTTTGCAGTTGAGTAAAATGTGTGCCCCCTTTTGCGTCTGATTTCAGAGTATAAATGTTGGGCACAGGACACAGGAGGTCTGTTTATTTCCTCTAAACTATGTATTTGGAGCCCATCAGTGTGCAGACCTCCTTTGTGCCCTGCAGTTAAGTATTTTGTGTCTTGCACCTCATCTTTGCCTGAATCTGCGCACAAATTAAAATTTTCAGACAGCTTGCTGCTAGTCCTGAAGATAAACTATTTTGGGCGATTTGATATCGCAGCCTGTGAATCGCAAACCTTCAGATTGTAAAAGAAGATGGCATGATTTGAAGCAGAGGGAAAAAGAAAAAAAATTCCATTCAATGCCGCCATGATCACTCGATAGTCTGTACATGAGACGCTTTAGAAATGTGCTTCCTGGAGACACTTATAGTGTCACTGAGCTGCATGTGGCTAATAGCACTTTGTGGATTGGACTGTTTTTTGCCACAGTTATGGGTTATTTTCACTCTTTGTGGAGCTTACACAGTTTATGTTTGTTGAATTAGTGCAGGTTTAGGGTGGCTGCACAGTCCTTTTCACAAATTCGCCCCTCACTTTGTGTGTTTCTTCATCAAGCGTCCCGTTCCCCAGTGGAAACCCATGTGTGTTAGATTTTTGCCCTTTTCCCATGTCTGTCACCGTTCCTCTGATGGTATTTGCGTTCATGGCTAGTTATCATTTGCCTTTGCTGCCTTGCTCACACACTTTGTGCCAAGCGTGCCAGCATGTGACATTCACAGAGGCTCAGGGAAAAGGACAGTGGTCTGCACTGTGTGTCTGGATTCTCCATCCTGAAAACCAATCTGAGCCATAAAGCTTTGGCATAATCCTCATAAAGCTCCCATGTTATTCGCAGAATGATAACCAAGTGAGTCTTAAGCTTTGCCAAACAATGAGCTGAACACAAGCATGGTAGCAAATGGCATATGAAATTCAAGCACTGTTCGGTCAGCTGGTGCATGGAAGGTGTTATTATTGGATGATTTACTATGCTAATCTTATTGTTCCCAAAAATAAACATTATCAGTTGACTATTTTTATATTATAATGAAATATTTCTGATCTTACTTGACATGACTGTTTATCTCTTAGAGACTCCCAGCCCTGTCCCTAAACATGATATACAACAAAACATCACTGTGTTTCATTTCGCCAAGGAAAATATGCTAATGATGAATGATAATCCACGTAAATTGGGTTGGTTGGGTGAAACAAACCTTCACCCGGGAGACTGCTGCTTGTGTCCCGTGTGTAGTGATGTGTCCTTCGTGTCGAGGCTTCGAAGCTTGTGTCGAGTAATCCAGGAAGATTTTTATGAGGCGCGTATCGAGGCTTGTGTTGATGACGTAGGTGGTGACGTTCGAAGCCTCGCGAACCGCCCGTACCACGTGACTGATTCAGGAAATGGTTCACGGGTTTGGCGTGCGATTCGAAATAAAAGGGGCAGCGAAACGCAATGGATCCCCGGTCACATTTTGTGTACTTAGGACTTTACTGCGCGTTTGTTTGCAAACTATTCAAGCTTCTTTTTTCTGCGATGGAACCAGCAAGAAAGAGCCTCTTTGTTGTTGTTATTTTTTAAATAAAAATGAATAAAATGTTTTACGTGTTACATGTTGTCCCTAGTAACATAAGGACAGTCACAGACCAAATATCACAAGCACATTCTGCCGTGGCTCAGTGGGTAGAGAGGGTTATCCAGTAACTGCAAGATCGGCGGTTCGATCCTTGACTGCTACATGTCATGTGCCGAAGTGAACCTGAGTGAGACACTGAACACCTAACTGCTCACGTGGTGCTTCTCAGCAGCCCACTGCTCCCATTAAGCTAGGGAATGGGTTAAATGCAGAAGTCAAAGTTCCTAACTTTAATTATTATTTTTTTTAAACTTCTCACATCACAACCCTCTCCGCAATTTGTTTCCACTTTCCCTTTTGACCGCGCCATTGTATCATAAAGTCAGACACCATATTAATAAGTTCATAAGTTATGTATTGGCATCACAAACATCATTCATTCATTTATTCAATTCAATGCTTCACACCAAAGCCATGGTGTCATTTTAATCACTCTGCTGTTTTACATTTATTGTCCACTTGATGGCGCAGTAGAGCAAATGAAGCACCATGAAGCTTCGGCCCATGAGTGAAGCAATTGGATGGAAAGCTTCAATGCTTCATAAAGCTTCATCTCGCCATCACTACCCGTGTGTAATCAAAAGTACCTAAACCTAAAAAACATGGTGTACACTGTGTGTCACAGCTCTGCCCCTTCTCTCCTGTCACTTTATATCTCACTCGCCTATCAACTCATTCAGTGCACCTGTCTGCCTCCCTCATCATCAGCCTAACTCCCTTCACCTGCCTCTGTTCACTAATCAAGCACTCCCTCCTCATCAGCACAACTCCCCTCACCTGCCTCTATCAGCCACTATATAAACCGCTGCCTCTCACTCACTCACTGCCAGATCATTGTCATGTCTACCTGCCCGGTTTCCCCGTCCTGTGCCCGGTTTCCCCGTCCTGTGCCCGGTTTCCCCGTCCTGTGCCCGGTTTCCCCGTCCTGTGCCCGGTTTCCCCGTCCTGTGCCCGGTTTCCCCGTCCTGTGCCCGGTTTCCCCGTCCTGTGCCCGGTTTCCCCGTCCTGTGCCCGGTTTCCCCGTCCTGTGCCCGGTTTCCCCGTCCTGTGCCCGGTTTCCCCGTCTGCCTGCCCTGTCTCAGTTCTGCTGGATTTTCCCCTCGTCTCTTGTCTCGTCCGTGGATTCACTGTGTTCCTGTAAGTTTCATGTTCTGATTTAAGTGTTCATTAAATTCCTACTTCTGGTCTGGTCTGCATTTGAGTCCTCCATCTGTGAAATGTTTTATTTATGGTTAATGTCTTCACTTGCTAACTGTGTAGGTTAATGTGCAGTAACTGACTTTTTTGACACTTGCTGCAAATGTTGACGTATTATATTTCAAGCTGATATGGCAAAGTTGTTGGGACACAGTTATTTGCACTTCCTTCAAAAAAAGCAATGCTGTCATTCAGAAGTTCCTAGTCACTCAACAAATGTATGTCCAATTATCTCCTTTAACTCCTTTTTTGGTCTCCTCCCACTCCTGTAGAAACATCTGACTCTGCTAAATGTTCCATGTTCACCAGCTCGTCGCTAACTTTGTCTGTCTTGTGTTGTGGCATATATCGCATTTTTAGTGCTGAAAAGCTGTTTTGTTGTTGACGTATCAGTTTTCTAATCATCATAATCGAGAGACTTTCACCCAGCTGACTGCTGTTTGTCTCCTGTGTGAAACCAAAAGTCAATGTTTTGTTTTCATTTATATTTATAACTTGCATAACATAACAACCTTGCAATTTTAAGCCAAACCATGATGTTTCACCACACCTAAACAACTAGTTTTGTTGTAATTTTGTTTTGTTTCAATTTACAATGTTAACTTGATATTTAAGACCTTGACCGTAATCTGGGAGAATGCCCTTGAAATGTAATTGAGAATGCAGTTTAAATGTATGGGAACAGAATCTTGCAGGATACCAAAACACATGTGTGTATATTTTTTAATATACACACATGTATATACACACATGTTACACCCCTAATATATATATTAGGGGTGTAACGATACGCATATTCGTATTGAACCGTTCGGTACGAGGCTCACGGTTCGGTACGCATGACGAACCGAACAATACGTTCATACTAGTGCATTTGGAAATGCAGAAGCTTAAATTGTGGGATATATTATGTTTTCGGTGGAGCCACTGTTCTCAAACTGGCAACACACATGACGTAACGGACAGCGTGCTCTCTGACACGCCCACCAACAGAGAAACACTTCCTACTCCAGTCGGCACTTTGCGCTGTGAGACACGCTACACGAAGCTAACGTAGACCAGGAATAGAAGATCCTCCAACGGCCTACAGGTCTGGTGTTTGGAGCCACTTTGGTTTCTATGTGAACTATGAGGGCGATGGTGAGAGAGTGGTGGATAAAAAACAACGGTATGTCGCATTTGCTACACGAGTGTTGGCAACATCAGTGGGAATACCTCAAACATGTTAACCCATTTACGCCGACATCACCCCAGTGTGGCAGTGGGTGGAACTAAACGAAAACCTTGAGCAGCACACACGCTTCAAACTCTCCCGAAGTATTTAAGCAGCTGTTCCCTGCCGATGAGGGAGTTTTGTACAAGAAAACAAAAACACAAGTAGAGAATCACATGTCCGAGGCACCCGCTGCTGCTCTGACAACTGATGCCTGGACGTCGAGGGCTACACAAAGCTACCTGACTGTAACACACATTACCTCACCACTGAATGAGATGAAGAGCCACGTTCTTCAGACACAACGCTACCTGAGTGTAACACACATTACCTCACCACTGAATGAGATGAAGAGCCACGTTCTTCAGACACAACGCTACCTGAGTGTAACACACATTACCTCACCACTGAATGAGATGAAGAGCCAAGTTCTTCAGACACAACGCTACCTGACTGTAACACACATTACCTCATCACTGAATGAGATGAAGAGCCACGTTCTTCAGACACAACGCTACCTGACTGTAACACACATTACCTCACCACTGAATGAGATGAAGAGCCACGTTCTTCAGACACAACGCTACCTGACTGTAACACACATTACCTCACCACTGAATGAGATGAAGAGCCACGTTCACTCAGGTATACTTCCATCATTGTTCATACTACAATGATGATGGAGAAGATGTAAGTAACAATACTACATTACATTTTTTACCCCAGAAGATGGGTCACTCAGGTATAGTTCCATCATTGTTCAAAGTCAAAGAATAGCTTTATGTTAGTTTTAATGAATAAATATATTTTAAAATCAAGTACGTTTCTCTGACATTTATAGTTTTCTACTGTATTGAAAACATACCGAACCGTGACACCACTGTAACCATACCGAACCGAACCGTGGATTTTGTGAACCGTTACACCCCTAATATATATATATATGTGTGTATATATACATATATACATATATATTAGGGGTGTAACGATACGCGTATTCGTATTGAACCGTTCGGTACGAGGCTCACGGTTCGGTACGCATGACGAACCGAACGAACCGTTCATACGTTGTTTTTTTTTTTTTTTTTTTTTTTTTTTTTTTTTTTTTTTTTTTTTTTTTTTTTTAAGGGGGCGACCGTGGCTCCCTGGGTTAAGAGGGTTGTCTGGTAACCGCAAGGTCGAAGGTTCAATCCTTGACTGGGCCGTGTCATGTGTCGAAGTGTCCCTGAGCAAGACACTGTACCCCTAGCTCCCCGGGCGCCTGTCATTGGCAGCCCACTGCTCCCTATATAGGGATGGGTCAAATGCAGAGAAAAATGTACCCCATAAAGGGATAAATATAGTGTATATATACATTATATATATATATAGACAGACATTCTCATCTTTCTGAAAAAAAACTTAAACATTGAGTAGAAACACACACACACACACATAGTTCCATATAAAACAGGATTGTTTCTTTTATTTGTTTATAACTACAGCAAACAATGCTACATTTTAGTTTTCATAAGAAACTGTTTTTATTTTACACGCTGCTAAGAAGACACCCCAGAAGATGGGTCACTCAGGTATAGTTCCATCATTGTTCAAAGAATAACTTTATGATGTTAGTTTTAATGAATAAATATATTTTTAAATCAAGTACGTTTCTCTGGCATTTATAGTTTTCTACTGTATTGAAAACGTACCGAAACGTACTGAAAACGTACCGAACCGTGGCTCCACTGTACCGTACCGAACCGAACCGTGGATTTTGTGAACCGTTACACCCCTAATATATATGTATACATATATACATATATATATGTATGTACATATGTATATATGTGTATATGTGTATGTATGTATGTATATGTATATATATATATGGATTTTAGCTGTTATGGTTTTTAGCTGTTATGGTTATGTTATGGTTCAGTTACAGTAAGGTAAAGACCATAAGTCATCATTAGGTACATTTCAACAGTGAGCATGAGAAGCCTGACTTGAAGTATTTTCTTCTTGTCTAGTAACCAGAACAGTTGTGACTGCAAAACTCACTCCATCACTTTTTTTTTCTACTGTACCAAAGTGACTGAACGTTGTACATTTCAAAATGCAGTTATTCTTTGAAATAGCCTTTCACCCACGCAACATTTTCCACACTATCCTTGTCTTACATCCCTGAAAATAATAAGAAAAGATACCCCAGCTAGAGCCATTTCTCTCGTGACCTTCTCAGACACATACTGTACTTACAAGGCAGGAGAGGAAGCAAAGGTCAATTGGCCTCCAGATTACAGTGCAAAGACTCAAAGCTCTGCGTATTTATTCAGGCCAGCTCCCATCATTTCAGCGCTGCTTGCAGCCTGGTTACGCTCGTTCTTATGATAGCTCCTCAAGGCCATTGTCAGAGATACACAGCAGGTCATTCGAGGCCCTAACAAGGAGCAGAGGTGGAGTCAGCGGGGGCCAAGGGGCTGAGGGCCCCCAGGTTCAAGGTTCACTGGTCTGTTTTTGAATGCTAAAAGAAGAAAGGTGTCTCTGGGTAGTGTGATATTACGGGAGCCAATTGCTGAGAGAATATCTAACCAAATGGTCCTGTGTGGGGAAATACCAGCATCTTTATTTTACTCTTCCCTCATCAGTATAGATCTTTTGTGCATACACCGGAAGGATTCAAAAAAATACTTACTTTCCACTTTGTTCCTTTCCACATGAAGTTACAGTAAAAAAATAAGTAATTGAGACATAAAAAAAATGAGCAGCCAAAAGGAAAAAACCCATATCTATTCCCCACAGACAGCACATATTGTTGTTGACAATTTCACATAGTGATGATGTGAATCTATATTTCAATTCACAGCTCATAATTACTCTGCCATTATTATGCTGCCTTTACGCTGGTGTTTGTAATAAATGCAGAGCTGCGATAATCTGTTTTAGTGTGATAGAAAGATTCATTAATATGGAGAATACACAGCGGAGTGGTATCAGTGCCGGCAAACAGAAGCACAAATATATCTATTTTTTTTTTCTCTCTGGAATCTGCGCTCTGCTGCAATAATCTGAATATAGTTACTTATTTAGTTGGATCTTAAAAAAGGCCTGTTATTGGTTGTAAGGGAGTTCAGCTCTAATCAAGTTCATCACCCTATATTTAACAATTGTCTGATTTAATGTTTTATTCAAAAAAGAAAAAAGAGCTTACATATTATTGTCATCGGGTTAAAAAAAACCTCCAATCCAAGATTATGCTCCATTCCATCCTTCCCCAAGTCCAGAACAGGCACACAACTATTCAGCAGCCTTGAAACCCTGCATATCTTCTTCTGGATGTCCATGTGGAGAGAAAAAAAAAAAAACTTCTTCATCCATTCTGCATGAATCTCAGCCAAACAAACAGACACCCTGTAATAAGTGCCACAGTAAAGCCGACTAATGATGGCGGGCTGTTGTGGAACACTCAATTGGCAAACGTGTCAGCAAGCAACCACAGTCAGCCATGTAGTGTCTGTGGCTTTAACCCGGAGCATGTGATGGCGCAAAAGAGCTGATGCTAAGGCTTTGGGAGTGTGCGGGGGAACAGGAGTCAGATGAGTATGCCTTCCACTGTTGTTGCAATGTTATGACCGGCCTAATGAGATCTATGGAGAGTTGGGCCTCTCATTTTGTTGTATCACCCATCCACTCTCTTGCACAGGAAATCCACTGTGGAATTGTCCTCAGACACATCCACTCGGATGGATGGATGCATTCGCTGATGTTCCAGACAACAGAGCATTCAGCTGCCTTTTTTATGGTTTCCATATAAACACACCGGAGTCACTTTTCCTATTCCCATATGCTGCAGACAACGCTGCAGACAAAGAGAAGTGTCTTTGCTGTCCGCTATGACTATAAATTATTTAGTTTTTCCCCTATTCATGTCCAAGGAAAATAATCACTTTTTATTTATTTTTTTAAATCTCATCGAAATAGGGATGAAATATTCTAGATCCCTCACTTTAACATCACAATATACCCCTCCCCCTCTCTCTTCTACACACACGCAGGTGCACACTTGTCACACAATGCATTTGCACTTCACTACAATGCAGTGGCCATCTCTCCTAACTCCGAGGCAACAGAACAATAGAGGAGCTCGACAGCAACACAGTGGCTGCCACCGAGGTCACCACCACAACGCCGCCTGCATATTTGTTAGCAGTTTCATTTTAGCGATGCCAGACCATCTGCTCGGCATTTGTAGATGGCAGAGTGAGCAGTGATTAATCAGTCAAAGTATTGCTTCCAGTGCTCCAGCTCTTCATTTCTACTTTTAGAAAAGGCAAATGGATTTGCTGCTCCTTCATCAGTCATAGGTAAATGAATCATGTATGGAAATGAAAAAAAAGAAATCCAGCAGGATGATTCTGCAACCTTCTAAGTAGAGAAAAGATGTAATAATTGTAGTAGTAATACATATGTAAAAAACTAAACAAGGTACCCTAAGGAATCTCTTCCTTATTTGAATATTATAAAATATATAAAAAAATTCCTCAAACCTCATAAAGTTGTTTTGGTGTTTTAAACAGAATTTGAATTGTCAAATGAAAGCAAATAATGATTATTGTGAGCGAAACCTACCTGACCAAGGAAAAGAGCAAGGCTTCATACAATGAGTAAAAAGGACCCATCAGGTTCAGTGCACTGATGGCAGCTTCAAAAGAGACCAAGAAAGCCACCAGTACTCCCATACTGGAGTGCTACCAGGCCCCCGGTTTTCTGAACATGTACATCTGTTAGCTTGTGGGTAATATGCTGAAAGCACATCTCCATTTAGGAATGTGCAAATGGCTTTGGAAACAGACAAGAAAGGGTCTCAAGATAAGTTGATGATGTACTTTAATGGTAGTGCCAGTCACATTTGCATGAGGGTTAACTAAGGACTTTGAGTTTTCTCAACATAGCCTTGATTTTTTTTTTTATCCTGCTGCAGATGCCGTATGCGGATATTGTGGAAAAAACGAAATAATAAATTATTCTCCACAGGGCTCTCAAGATGGCGATGGCTGAGTCGGAAGCTAGCAGCTTACGGTGCTAACAGTGCAAACAACTACATTTCCTGCTGAGGTTCCTCCACTATACAGTGCTTTACTGCTATATCAATGCTCTGAATTAGGAATGTATCACTTTTAATATGAATGTTAACTGAATTTGTAGATTTAAGAGAGTTCAGTAAAAAAATACAGACATCCTTTTCACGTTTCTGACAACATCTTTGTAGCTATTGCAACTTGTGCAAATTTCTAATCTAGACAGTTACAATATCAATGTATATGCTGTGTCAAAAGAGTAAAATCTGCTGGAGAAATACTGAGTCCGAATGTTTTGTATTTTTGTGAGCCGAAAAGAGTGACATTAATAGATATTGATTTTAGAAATACTGGAATCAGCACATAAAATACCCAGTGTGTGTACTTTTCTCATCGTAGAATGTGAGCCCTCCCCAGGTTGCTAAAACTCCAAATATCCTGAAAAAATACATGACCTCAATATGTGTCCTAAGTAAGTGCTACAGGCCTGGTAAAGACTTCAGGATGTGTGTAAAGCTGCAGTCAGTCCAGGCTCAATAACTATGTCCGCTTAATGTCTTATAGAAGACTGAGTCAATCACTCAAGTTGCACCCCTGATTGCAATGAAGTTTCCCACTAGAACTTCCATTCTCCGTGTTTTAATCAGCCCATTCTCCAGATGAAAAGGGGTGGGGGGGAATAAAAAGAAGCCTTTCATATTCTCTTCCGAAAAGGAACTCAATTAAGAGGTCCCAAAAGGGCCCTTTAATGGTTTACGAGGAAAGCAGTGATGAAAGAGACAGAGGTTATAAATATTTCAGGTAATTTTGTTATCTATTCATCTCCTCTTCCATATCTAGTCAGCGATCCGTCTCATTATCTCACAGCCGGATTGTTTTACTTACTCGCTCACATTTTGTGTGTTTCTAGACTATGCGTTTTGTGCAAGTCTTTTATGGAATTAATTTAGTGTTTCATGTGGTTAGTTTAACAACTTCCTATATTTTCATATGAACAAATGTCAGTTTTGCTCCCATCTGTCAGAGATTGAACTAGCCTTTGTTTAACTTACAGTATATCCATTCTATCAAAACTTCTACATTTCCAAACAGCAGGGGGTAGAGAAAACCAAGGCTTACAGCATGGCTAACAATTCAGCCAAGGTGCTAACTGAGCAAAAAGTGCTCTACTTTGAATTTTTATCTGAACTGGACGGAAGACATTAAAAGATAAATGGCGAACAATCTGGTTGGTACCAAACGAGAGTAACATCTAACAGAAAACAAATTGAAGAAGCGGAGACCCGCATAGCTGCGACTGGGGACAGGCTAGTCAAAACTGACATTGGCATTGACCTTTGGATACAAAGCGGACTGCATACCTGAAGGCGATGACAGACAATCTGGAGAACCGTGGGAGGATTGTTTGTTCCAAGAACAAGACACCGGATATCATCAACCAATTTTGAAGGATATAAGTCTACAATATCAACTCCGCAAAATCCAATGACCTCTTAAACTTACCAATTTCAAGTAAACTCAAGACCATTTCACACTTTACCTGGTCACAAAGCAGATTTAAGTATCTGGGGGTGTCTCCAGAACCTCATTTAAACTACACCCCTCTACTTCCCATACAATTTCTCAGACAAATTACCGTAATTTAAATGAATCTATTGCTGCAGTTTAGCTTCTTATTTTAGTCACTGCCCTGTTACTTAGATAAAGTATTCTTTAAATCCATAAACACTTTGATTGACTCTTTTATTTGGAATAATTCCTTACCCAGATTAGCTTTTAAAACTTTAACAAAATCTAAAGAGAGAGGTGGACTGGGGTCTTCCCAGACACGGGGGTACATTAGTTATTAGTTGGGTACAGAACTGCTCACTGCACCGATATTGAACCTTTTCCTCTCTCTAAGATGTAAAGAAGTTTGGTGGGTCATGTGTCAGAATCTCTATACTAGTTCACTATCCTCTAACCTGCCACGTTCAATTGGAAAGTTCCTATACAATAGGGTTATATATATATTTATATATATATATATATTGTGATGTCATGAGAGGGAGGGTCATCAATGGGAGATAAATCCCCTCCCAGTAGTTGCAGCAAAGACTACAACCCATCATGGCATCTGGGTAAAAGACTACAATTCCCATAGTCAGCAGGTCAGGCGGGGCCAAGGCTGCTGCCCAGCTGAAAGAGAGGGGCCTGATTACCCTGGGGGAAATGGGTGTGGAGACAAAGGAGAGAATGTTTGGAGAGAGGAGGACAGGAGCGGACGAAGAGAGAAAGAGTTTTATTTTACGTTAAAGACAATGAACCAGAAGAACACTGAAGATACTTATGTTTGTTTTTTGTAGCGGCTGTCGGCTGGAATTAAGTTTACCTTTTGCTTAAAGAATCTAAATATATATATTATTTTGAATTAGAACACACCCGTTTGGTCGTCTTCATTTGTGCACCCACGCTTCACAAGCTGATCCCGACCTCTCAAGACATCACAATATATATAGCAAAACAAATGCATCTTGCTCAATTAGGACCAGCAAAGACCTCCAAAATGTAATGTGTTCAAACAGATTCTGAACAAAATATTGCAAATGGAGAACTTGTACACTTATACTTTAAAATACTTTAGGGGGATATCTTTCTGAGATCATGATAACCTATCAGGGACATCTAACCATCCACCCAGCCTGGCCAGAAGTTTTGTTTTCTCTCCCCCCCCCCCTTTTTTCTCTCCCTCTCTTATTTTTTAACATGTTTTTATATCTGTACTTCTAATCATTTTGCATTTTATTTTATTACACTTCAGTTTCTATTACTATTATGTTGTCTTACCCTAATTGTCTCTCTACTCTGTCCTCTGTTTTTGTTAAATGATAAAGAGGAACAATAAAACGTTTTTTTTGCCAATTGTTATGCATAATCGAGGTTCTCAAGCAACACCCGAGCAGTCATACTTAAGCACATCAATGGCTATTTAAAGCACACGTCTCATTAATTCATCGCACTACCCGCAAACCATCATTGGTAGTGACATACCAGCCATTATCATCAAAAGTTAAAAAGGGAATCAGCAGGGTTGGAAAGAGTACTAGATTACTTTACTCATGTAAGAGTAATGGTCTTTAAAAAAATATGTGTGTGGGCGGGGGGGGGGGGGGTGGATTTGACATTAGACATTCCAAAAGCTGATAAAGAAAACCCCTTCAGCTGGGAAACTCCCATTAAAAAAAAGATTCAACATCAGTCCATCCACACTCGACCACAAAACCATGTGCACAAACAAAAGAGTGACCGTGATTTGTGGTTACTGAGCTGACTAATTTGGATGGTAAACATTTTATGGCAATAATATATTTGTTATTTTTTTTTTATTGTTAGTAATCCGAAAACAAGCAATATGACTATTTCTATATGGCTTAATCGGTGTTATGTAAATGCCGCCTCAAGACTGCAGTCATATATGAATGTTTCTATGATATAAAAATACACCCATACATCTAAGGGTAAACATGCTGGTGTTTAGCATGTACTGTATAATACGTACCATGTTCAATATCTTAGCTTAGCGTTTTAGCATGCTAACATTTGCTTCAGTACAGCTGAGGCAGATGGGACTATCACTACTTTTGCAGGTATTTGGTCATAAATCAAAGTCTTGAACAAATTGAAATGTTGACATGATGGCCCTAGATGAAAAGTTCAGGTATCCCCAAAGCTCATTCTGAGCCTGAGAGACACAGAAATGTCAGTCAAAGCCACTATTTCCATCCTCAATCTGCAACATTAACCAACAAAGTATGGAGGATTAGTTCCTAAATACTATGAATGCTGCACAGTGTGGTGTCGATTCCTAAGCCCTGTTAGGATTTGTAAAAAGGAGGGAAACTCGTTCTTAGAGGTTGGGAGTCTAGAGGACGCTCATCCTGCCATCACTCTTCTTGCCGTCACCTCTGGAATGACTACTGAACAACATCAGATAAATAACAAATCATAATAAAACAACAATGCAGAGTTCAGGCTTTGTGAATGACAATCATAATCCAGACCAAAATATTCAAACTATGTGGTTAAACACAAAAAAGAAGAAAAAACATCAAGGAATTCAAACTTATTTGTTTTGTTGATTAAAGTACTGTGCCTCCTCTGGTTGCTCGTTCACAGCATCAGGCACAGAGCAAATAAGCTCCTGCACAATTATTCTCAGTGGGCTGAGGAAATAGCGAGAGGCTAAAATGCTCTGAGAGGAAGCCTAATGTGCATACTACTTTAGCTCTCAACACCCACTGTTTTCAGTTGCCTGTTATGCAATGGCAGGCAGTGTTTGTAGCAGGTCAAACCACCTGGGGATTCCAGAAATGTGTTGATTTTCTGATTGCGTTATGAGAAGCAGCCAGATCTGAGCAGCTGTTCTTTCAAACTAAACAGGCCTCATCACAGACCCAATGAGACAAATGACAATGAAGCACTTTTATGTTTCTGCTCTAGGAGATAAAATACCATGAAAAAGTGAAAATAAACTCACTTTGTACTGATTACTACCTGCATTTCTTTTTACTGAATACGACTATAGACAGCAGAGGCACTGCATTCATCCTACATCCCTGTGGGAATTCCCTAGAATACTTTCATGGATTTGTTTCCATTAGTGTGATGCAGCCTAATCTTGCTTTGGCTCCTTAAATTGGCACTCACTAAGCTAATGCTAAGCCCCATTCTGGTAGTGAGTCACAATTTAGGGGTTCTTTGACGTTTCTGCTCTCTAGGTAGAGCTCAGGATGTGTGTGACATCAATATAACACACAATCTGTGTGAGAGTCAATAGAGATGTGTAGATTGGCCAGAGACAACGTAATATTACGTAATTGATTTTTGTTGGCCACTTGGGGGCATAAGCCGTGAACGTAACATTGTCATATTATCTACTTAAGCAGCCTTTCGAGATGTAGCCATTGCCAGTGCCCGTTTGGAATTGGCAGATTGACTCCCGGTATTGCTGCCTGCAGTGTTGTCGGGGGGCGTGCCTGTCTGGAGCGAACGGACATTCAGAACGCTTGCCCTTTCCGAGCAGGCTGATTGCCGGGCCACCTGAAGAGCTGCAGCATTGTCGGAAACCGCACATCACTCCTTGACTCCAAGAGTTTGGTTGTAATGTTAAGCCCCAGTTCCACCAAAAACCGGATGTCACCGGATGTCCCCGGATCACCTCGGATAAAAAGAGGTGAGATCCGGGGTGATCCGCGGTGATCCGGGAAGGAAATCGTCCCGGATGACAACACATTTGACATGTTTCCCGGTTCTACTACGGTCCTACTACGGTCCTACTACGGTCCTACTACGGTCCTACTACGGATCACCCCTGTTCAAGCCTGGTTCATCCCGGATGGCCACGGTCTATCCCGGATGGCCACGGTTTGACCACGGTTCAACTACAGATACGCCACGGACACGCCCCGGATGCGTCACGGATGCGTCCCGGATGAAGCGTCAGGGTATAAATAGTCATGATTTTCAGAGACAAAATCACTCTTCCGAAAATATTTGAAAGGACAGCAACATGCCGAAAATTAAACCCATCCGGGGTGCTCCGGGGTGTCAACTAGCTCCCGTTTCATCCCGGATTAACACGGTTATGCTACGTTTCATCCCGGTCTTACTACGGTTCATCCCGGTCCTACTACGTTTCTTCCCGGATGCGCTACGATCAACGTCGCCCCCCTCTCCATTCCCGGATGTCCCCGGATCACCCCGGATGTTAGTTGTACGTCCGACGAGCCGCTCGTCTTCCCGGATACGCCACGGACGGCCGCGGATGGCCACGGTTCAGCACGGATGGCCACGGTTTTATTACGGTTCATCACGGAACGTCCCGGACTGACTACGGTTTCACTACGATTCCACTCCCGGATGACCCCGGATCTGATCCGTAGTGTATCCGGGGACATCCGGCTTTCGGTGGAACTGGGGCTTTAGCTGGCTATACCCAGAATCCAGCAGCAAAGACTGCAGTCAGAGAGCCGGGGTCTGGAAATGCCCGACTCAGTCCGCAGAGCCCTGTAGCTTCCTCCCCTTTGCTTCACAGAATGTTGTTCGCTTGTTAATTCTAAGTTTATTAATATTGAATGTGTTGCGTGTCAAAATTGCACCACATTTGACACTGCGTATCCTTGGGCCCCGAGCAATACACCCGCTAAGTGTGAAGTAGATCGGGTGAACGGTTCTTGTGTGGAAACAGACACAATATAGTTAGATGTAAAAATTGTTGATGAACAGTTTTCTGTACAGAGCAACATTGGCATATATTTGAAGTCATGTTTTTGTCCACCTGAAGAATGTAAGTCCCTTATTCACTCTTTTTAGCATTTTTTTGAGTCTTTATAGCGAGAAGTATCTGGCTCTTTACCTGACAAACACTCACCTATGTTCACTAGGTAGTTTCTAGGTTTAGCAATCTGCAGTCTGCAGTAAGTAAGGCTATAAGCGTACACACAGTAGCTGCAATTAGGGGTCAGAAGTACTAGTCTAGGAGACTGCATCTACAGCCCTGGAAACAATGTTGATTAGAGCTGTGATGATGAACCAACACAGTTCAGTTGTGGGCCGCAAAACCAAAACAATGAGCGAGACAATGCTAACAACTCAGCATATCCACACACAGAGCTGATCTACAGTGTTAGTTGATAGTTGGCGAAGGATAAAGGCCTGAACAAAGGGTTGATTTTTAGAAAAGAATAAAAAGTGACCACGTTCCCCAAGAATCTTGAGCAAATCATTGCTTTGGTGATTCCAACAATATGCCTGTAAAACAACTGAGCAGTTTTAAACAAAAAAAAACCTTTATAATAGCGGAAATGGATTGCTCTCATATGAGACAAAAATGCCACGCTAATT
Organism: Leptoclinus maculatus; assembly: GCA_032191485.1. Taxonomy (NCBI): domain Eukaryota; kingdom Metazoa; phylum Chordata; class Actinopteri; order Perciformes; family Stichaeidae; genus Leptoclinus; species Leptoclinus maculatus. The sequence goes on along the minus strand of JAVDOI010000001.1, from coordinate 46,357,658 downwards.
AACTGAGAAAAATATGATCACTGAAGGGAGCTGCTATGCTTTGGGCCTTTTACTAAATTAGTATGTTACACAGTGGAAAGTATGCTTAATCACTGTTCACAGTGCCAGGCTGCTCAGGAAGGTGAGCCAGGCTAATGGAGGATGGTTCATCACTTGACACATTAAAGCAACAGAAGGAAGGGGAGGAGCTGAACAAGATTATCGTAGATAGATAGATTGATACTATTTAAACACTTTGACTGAATTAGCTCTGAAGAGTCTGAAAAAGTAAAAAACATAGTACACTCAGAAAGTAACTCCTGCAATTCACTGAAAATATAATGTATAAGCTATTACATATTGTAGCCCCTTATAGAGTTTCAAGATAAATCTGAGGGTGTTGCTTAATTATCAACAGGGTGGGAAAGAGCAGCACAAAATCATACAGATTTTTTGAGACCTCTCTCCAATGTTTGCTTTTTTTTCTTACTGGAAAATGTTGACCTCTTAATGCCTCAAACATATTTAAACAAAACAAAGAAAAGCAGTTTTTGGTTTACACTATTCTTCAGTTGAACAGGTGACAACTGACTATATTCAAACTGCATGTGATGAGGGGTCACAAGCCAAAAAGGTTGGACGCTACTAATGTTGCAGTACAGGATCTGGAGTGGCCCACTAAGTCTGTGAAAAATAAATAGACTATTAGGTGATGTTGTTCCACCATGAGCCTCAAAACCAGCTTCAGCGCTCTTTAGCAAATCTGTGAACCTAACCTCTATGAACAGATACCTGCATCTGAATGCCGATATACAATCTGGTCAAATTGTTGTCAGATTGAAAGCCAATTGTTTCAGAGATTAATTAAACTCTTGTGGAAAGATAAACAACATCTACAAAGTATTTCCCTTCCTTTGGTGTGCTGATGATCGGCCTCCCATAGGTGTTCCTACTGGGTTGGGATCTGATGGCATATGATTCACATCATTTCCATAATCATCAAACCTCCACTGAGTACTTGTGAGCTAGAAACATCTGCAATCATTATGGTTCTTGTTTATTCAGTTTTTTTTGAAGTTGTCATCAATCTGTATATTAAAGTTATCTAAGTAAAACAATTTAAAAAGAACATAAACTGTCAATGCAAGAGAAACAAGAGAAACAAAAGGACGAATTCAGATTGGAGATTATGCAGTCGTGTTTGAATTATATATTTGCTCAATATTTCTTCGAAGTGCATTTTTAGTGTCACTCTTACAGATGACATTTGATATTTTCTATTACCTCTTTTATTTGCATAATTTCTTTCACTCCATCTGAGTAACGTGGAGGTGATACTACGAGGCAGAAAACATTTCTTCTCAGGCATTAACCGGCAAAGTGTGAGAAGTAAAACTAATCTGTCAGGAGAATGTTCTCGCTGCCTCCACATGACATGAATAATGGACATTATGTTTCTGAATGTTACATATACATGCAACGATGGGGCACAATTTTACCAGCAAGCACTTCTGGGAGTCTTGTGAGGGTGGTGCTGGTGGTGGGGGGTGATGATTGTGGAAGTGATAGCGCACACCTCAACAGGTTCAAACTAACTGCCCTGATTTAATATTCGTGGCTCCTTCTCTCAGCCTTCATTGATGGATCTTTATGTATGTCTATGCATACTATGTGACACAGAACTGTATTTACTGGTTAATAAAATCACAATGTCTTCATAAAAATTGGGTGGAAGAAATGGAAAGTAATCTACAAAGGCCATGGTGTGTAAAATTGGATTTTCCATAGGAGCCACAGAGAGGAACAGTTGTCGATAGAGGTGGATGCGCACTAGTGTGTTTATCATTTTGCCTTTTTAATGCAGATCAAAAAAAGTTCATGAAGAATAATAGTGCTATATACTTTGCCATTTGCATCCATTGTTCGGGGATCATAGTTACCGGGCACCAATACAATATCCCATTTGTCTGACTCAACATTTTCCTGCAATTCAAATAGGTGCATAAATTCTGAACAAATGCGTCAGAGTAGCGATCATGTAGTAGATGTTGAATGTGCATTTCACAGTACATTACTGTTACAGTAATACAACACCTATTCACTTCCATCTGGAATCAAACACTGCAACATAGTTTCTTCAAATGAATCTAAGATTACACAAATTAAATGGTGACAAAAATTGGAAACACTGTTAAAAATATCAGAAATCAGGTTAATGGTTACATTATGGGCAAGGTGCTTTCGTTTGGACTTACAACGCTGCACCTCCCTAACAAGGACGGTTAGCTCTTGGAAAAAGCCAAACTGCCATCCTTTCCCAGCCCACTGGTGTACATCTACAGTATGTTGATATGCCAAATCATAAAAAGCAATATACGTAAATTCCTGTACAACCCTCTGTAGATTCAGCTGAGATCTTTACTTTGAGGGTATAACATTTCCGGTGTTATATTTCCTACCACCAGTGGTTTTCATGTGTACTTTGTACAGCTTTCTAAAAAACGAAATGTGCTAGTTTAGTGTGTGTGTCTGTATCCTTATGAGGGTTTGTCTTCCAGAGTGCATGCCAGCGGAGTGAAGGCCAGGGTCGTCAGAGGAAATGTGGCACACCTGTACCGCCTGGCTTATCTGCATTTAAGACTTCTGCAGACCTTGCTCTGGTCCCTCACCACATCCTGTCGACGCTCCAGCTCTCCACAATCCTAGTATTTTGTGATTCACTCTTTTATACACACCTCATTTGACCCTCACCCATACAGTCCTGACACTACTTGTATTCCTGATTTCCATATTTTCCTGATGTTTATTTTAACTTGCTGTTTGGCCGAAACAATCCCCTTATGGTGACATTTGGGTGATCGTCCTCATTTGTTTTGCAAGAAGGTGCCAATTTTGTAACGGTATGTGTTGAACTTCCACTAGCTTCACTGTCTCTTTTCATTCTGAACTTTTCCCTGGGAAGGTACGCATTTTTTGGATTGCTTTCAGCTCGCTAGCTGCATGGAGGAAATGCTGTAGACTTGCAGTTGTGAAGTTACTTTCAGAGTGGAATGTTAATGTATTGATATAATATACAGCTTGGAACTACATGTTTTTCAGGTAAAAATCTGCTAATTACGATGTAGAGGCATGTGTGTAGCAGGGTTAACATGTAGCTAGATGCTACTGTGTACTGTTGGGACAATGTTGGCCAGCGTGCAGTATTTAGTGACTTTGTTCATGGTATCAAACAAGCACAGAGGACATTTGTCTCAGAGAGACTCTGTGAATGCTTTCTTCATCTACAAATACAGGAAAAGTGGTGCCTGCTGATGAAATACAGACATGGAAGTTTGGCCATTGTCCCCTGTACAACACAGGACAAAGTTGGACCCACTGCACTTATTTGATCGGCCATTACCAAACACCACTTCAGCTTCACCTGTCGAGACTATATGCTTCCCTTTATTATCCTGCTCCAATTTCCCCTCCCAAAGGTGTGCTGTTCCTGGATTGCATCTGGTCACCCAACATGAGTTGGCTCCACCCTTGTACCTGTGCGCCCTTAAGTTGTACCTGCAGTTTAAGAGAAATAAAGCTCAGATTGATACATAGCTAAAAGCGGAAAAGAGATGACAGCCTTATGTAAGCTAATAAATGTGAGATGTGTAGAAGAGCACTGCCTATCTGCTTGTTTGAACAGATGCCCTTTCTTTCTCATCTATTTGTAATTGTTGCAACACAATATCATCCCACACTTTTCCCTCAAAGTATCATGTCTCTTTTTTCAAAAATGGACACAAATGAGATCTCTGGTACAAAGGAATGTAAAGATTTAGTAGGGCACACGTATACAGACGGAGGTCCAGCTGGTGCAGGACCATCTGTCCAGGTGTCCTTTCTAATGCAAACTGAATAATTTTTCAGGGTTGCTCTACACACAGTATGCATACAATAATGAATTTAATATTGCCAGGAAAGCTACATTTTGTCTATATTTAAGACCAGAAGCTGTTGTGTAGGTCTCCATGCAGGGGGAATCTACTGACTGAAGTTGTTTAATTAATAAAGAAGGTTGATGGAGATAAATTGTTCATGAAGTTCTAATGAAACAACAGGCAGGAATGTTATGTGAAAGGTAATGACTCGTATAACAAATTAGCTTGTTTTGTTATTTATTTTAATTGTCCTTTCATGATCACAAAGGCTTATTCATTCAACAAGTGGCCTAAGCATACATTTATCCTTCTTGCCAGGGCAAATAATCAGACCACGGAGCCATGTCTCAGCTTTGGACCCACAAACAACTGTTTTTCAGTTTTTTGTTATCGTAATGTGTCAGCCCAGTCATGACAGATTTGATCCCGTAGATTGGAAACAGTTAGATAGATGAAGTTGAGCTAGTTTGAGGTTAGTGAATTCCTGCATAGCTCTTGAGACAATATAAAACTGCCTCTTTTGATCTTTAATATCACATAGATCAGGCATGTCCAAAGTCCGGCCCGCGGGCCAATCACGGCCTGAGGTCAGATTTTATACGGCCCGCGCCTTCTGTCTTAAAATGCATTATTTATGGCCCGCCAGCAGTCAAAACGGAATGAATAAATCATACAAATGCAACATGCAATTCCTCTTTTTACCTCATGGTGGCAGCACCACTCTGTAACTGTCTGGCTGTTTGAAATTGGCTCTGACCATTGAACTGTCATGGCTACGGCAAGTAAAAAAAGTAATGTCGATAACGAGGGCCGCCGCTTCCAGGAGAGGTGGAGATCGCAATATTTTTTCACTGAAAACCGAAACTGTGTCTGCCTAATTTGTCATGAGACTGTTGCCTTGTTTAAGGAATATAATGTAAAGAGACACTACGAGACAAAACATGCTAATGCTACAACAAGCTATCAGAGAGCGACCGTGCTAGAAAAGTGAAGCAACTCCAAGATAACTTGGCCACACAGCAGCGGTCCTGTTCACGGGCCCATGAGTCACATGAAAACATCACCAAAGCAAGCTACCAAGTGGCCTAGTTAATTGCTAAACATGGCAAACCTTTTACGGAAGACTGTGTTATGAAAATAGCAGAAAACATTTGCCCCGAGAAGAAGACAGAGTTTGCTAATGTTTGCCTGGCTCGTAACACTGTGGCACGGAGAATTGAAGAGCCATCATCTGAGACAACAATTTAGATTTTTTTTTGTTAGCCTGTTTCATGTGTGTTAAACTTAAATGTTAGACAACTTTTCATTACCCTCACTAAGTCATATTTAAGATTGTCTTGAGGTGAAAATATTGATCAGTTTCTAGGTAATTGGCTTTTAGATAGCTTCTTTATGTTTCAAGATGTGAAAGAAAGACAGAATAGTTGTTGAGATTTGTTCACACCTGAATCCTCACATTTGGTTACATTGCTATTTGCTGTGTCACTATTATAATTATTAAATAATAGTGTATGTATAGGCAACTTGTATTGTTTAAAATAATGTCAGCAGGGACTGTTGGCCCTTGGGCATTTTCACATTATCAAATCTGGCCCTCTTTGAAAAAAGTTTGGACACCCCTGACATAGATGGTAAGTTTGAGTGATAAATTGTTAAATGTTTTTTTTTTGGAGTTTCATTATCCGATGCGAGGGTCCATCAACGTTGTGCCTGCTGCCAACATTCCCACCCAAATAATGTATTTTATATTTTAAATACGAGAAAGCCCGCTCAGGGTGGAGAAGTTGGATGGGTCACAAGACTTTCACCCAGCTGTTTATGTCCCAAGTCAAGTTTTGTTACGTTACTTCCGTACTTAACTATCGGCAGTTACCTAACAAGCGCACTTATTTTACATAACAAACTTAACCCAAACCACAATCTTTTATTAAGCCAAACCAAGTCCTTTTGTTGGCTACTTAAAATAAAGTAAACCTACGTTGGAAGTTCATTTCGAAAAGACACTATGCATGTAACAAGCTGTAAACTGACATGCCATCCCTGAAACGTTCACAACTAAAGGTAGTGAGAACGTGTTGCTGGTAGGTAGGTTTTTTTAATGCAAACTTCTGAACCATTGCCATCACTTTTAACTGGTTAAATATCGTTGTAAATGGTTAGTCAATACATTTTTGTAATGTGGTTAGAAAACAGAAGTTTTAAGTGAAAACTTTAACTTAAACTCAAACGTACTGCAATTAGCTGTGCTGTTGTCACTATGATGTTTGAATGTGCTAAAAATAGTAAACTTATATAAAGCAGCTTTCATACTTCTATATTAAAACAGTCAGCTTCACGTTATGCATGTACTATACTGAACTATAGATCAATTCCCCATTTCAGTACCAATAACATAAATTGTGAGAGAATTGTATTTGTATTCATCTGGTTTTGGATTTGTTAACAAGAAGAAAATAGTTCATATTGTTTTGAATTTTAGAGGTTGACACCTGAACACTTGACTTTGTTTTGAATACTCACTAAACTGTCTTGGCCTTTTGAAAAAGCTTAAGGTCTGCCCTTGAGTTTGCTGGGTTTACATTGATAGTGTATATTTTTTTAAGTTTAGACTTTTTATGTCTCTCCTCTCTTTGAACTGCACTTCAACAGAAAAAGATATTGCATCTGACCTTCAGCTGATTCTGACGAAAGGTGCAGCGGAGGGAAAGGCTGAGTCAAAGAGGACAGAAGGAAGAAAGGAACACATTTCTTTTGTGTAAAAATGTATAAATAGAGAAAAAGTTGTGAAAAGGTTTCTGGTAGTTTATTCGTGTAACACATTTTGTATAATGAGACCTTTCATTCTGGTTTCAGTGTCAGGCATCAATATAGATGTAATACTTCTGCCTGATAATACATCACAGTTGAGTTAAATAGAGTTAGCTATCTGTGCAAAGTTGCCTTTTGAATGGAAGACAGCCAGGCCTTGAATGAATACCACCAAGATTGTAACTGTTTTCTTTAAATTTGCTTATAGTTTATAGTGTATAGCTCTTCATTGCTCTGTCGCTCTGTTCATCACAAAGACACATGATCTTTACACACTGATGCTTGAAAGGAGAGGTAGGCATGCTACTCACAGCTTCTAATTGACCGAGTGAAAAGTATTACATTCAAAGTTCTGAACAAATCCACATAAGCCTTCAAAGGAAAGCCTTCATTGTTGTTGCAGCATAATACACTTTAAAAATACAAGCACAAAAATACATTCATAATAAAAACGTTCTGTTCATCATTGGATGTTTTTGCAGAAATCCAACATGTGTAAGTGGCCTGTCTGTAGACTAAAGGTCTACAGCCGTGCTAGCAGCTCTGTAAAAAAGCTTTTGTACACACCTCCTCACTATTGTGTATGTGGTGCATTGCGACAGCTCTGTCGGAGCAGAGCGAGGGTGCGCTGAAAGCTCAAATTTGTTGAACTTGTGGACCTTTTGTTGTCGCTTTTGACCTGTGCTTGAACTAATGGATGGATGAAAAACTGATTACTTGCATTGTTAAATGTCCAGAATTGCACAATAAAAACATGACCTCATATCAAGACCAAAGAAAAGAGAAATATCAGGATGCAGATGCAGCGACCAGGTTTGTTACCAAAAAAAGGTCTCTTAAATGTAGCTGCTAGCATTGTAGCTAAGGTAGCACCATTTACTACAGCACCACCGGAAATCTTGGAGTGATAAATATTTATTTGTGTTTTTCCTCTAATGAAATTTGTTTCATAGCCTAAAGGTGTTCTTTTATGAAACAGTGGGGGACTAAGGCTGTTTGAGGGGCAGGGGCGAACAAATAAGCATGCAGTAGGGGCCCAGTATACTAGCTCGTAGGCATCATGTTTTCTCAATAATATGGCCAGAGGGCACTGCTTTACATTTTCTCCACTGGAAGAACACTCTAGAGGGAACTTCATCACATTTTATCTAGAGGGCACTTCATCACATTTTCTCTAGAGGGCACTTCATCACATTTTCTCCACTAGATCTTTGTCGGTCGTGCTCTTTTGGTGTTATTTTGGCTTTTTGTAATTTTATAGACTATCTCTTGGGCTCCCCTCCTCCTGTGTCCGATCTGTGTCGGTGAGTTTCGATTAGGTCCTGATTTTGTTGTAGTATAGTGTCTGTTAGTAACCGTGTCTTACTCATATAGCCGCTGGTAGCAGCGCTACATGCCCTCCTCCCCCCTTCTGGAGCAGAAGAATATTGCCTGATCGGTAGGTGATTTAATCTCGTTAGTTTATATACTTTGGGGTTAATTATTATTATTTTATTAATTTGATTTTATCCTCCATCACAGGGGACTTTTTGCTGAGTTCGAGCGGAACGTTGCCACAAAGTGGCTACAGTTAACTTGCTCATATTGAGGGAACGCTGCTGTTTTGTCTACCGGGATTTGTCTACAGGTGTTTGCCTACATGGCTTCTGACTAAACTGCTTTGCCCTACCGGGTTTGATCTGCCCTGCTGCGCTGTGTCGCCTACAGGGTCTGACGCTGCTCTCATCAGCACTGCGCCCCGGCTTCGGGCTGCTGACGTCAGCATCACCTTCGTTTTAATATAGGAAAAAACTATTTTTAGCTTGAGCCATTTTATTGTGCATTCTGACAGGGGATGTTAAGGCCCACTCTGGCATTTCATTTATTTACCTCAGTTAGCTGATCATCCCCCTGGCTGATCAGCTGACGAGAGTTATTTTGGTTTTGTCTTTTCTTATTTTTTCCTTTTGTTTGATTTTCTTCTCTGAGAACCAGAGCCTTGTGTAATTGTGTTCCTTGTCCCTGTAGGAGCTGCTGAGCCAAGGTGGTGGGGTTGGTGCCTTCGGGTGGGGGTGTCTCCCTTCGTGTGCTGTGTGGTTTGGTGTGCCCCTGGTTCCGAGCCCTCACGTGTGGTTGTGTGTGAGTGTTGTGTACACGTGTGATCGGGGTGCCTCCTCTTTCGGGATCCTCACCCGTACTGGTCCACCTCGCCACTGGTAAGCCGCAGCCCTACACCTCTTTTAATAAAAGAAATACAGGCTCTTTTATTAATATTTTGTACCGACCATTATCTGTTAACCATCGGTGTGTAAAAATAAAGAGTAATTGTTTTGTATTGGAACCACGTCTCTGCCTAATCTGTATAATGAACCTGAGTGTCCTGAGTGTCCTGAGTTAGTGAAACTTGGGGCGAAACTTAATCTTTAGGTGAAATTCCTAAGGTGGCGTTGTTGTGCTCTGACGATTGGTTGATAGCCAAGTAAACTTTAAACCATATCATCATCTTCCTCTCGCCACACACATTTTTACACAAGAACTTGTGCTTGAGTAACATTTCTTTAAATTGAAACAACTTATACTTATTATATTCTTGTACCCTTTCCATCCCTGATTGTCCCTCAAGCCAAGATGCTAGAGTGGCAACCGCATTTCCTGATAAACAGCTTACTATGGAGCCCCTACAGTCCCGTAAGGTAATATATATTGTCTTTTTTCATCTTGTGCGCACAAACTTGTTCCCATAAGTTGATTATGTTGTGTGACAAATATAAAAAAAAAAGTCACATTACGTGACTTTCGGGGCTCTATAGGTTTCTAAAGAAGCAAGGAAAAAATTGAGTTTCTGCAGATTTATCCTAAAAACTGCACACAATTGATATATGTATGTGCTCTACTGAGTCCCATCTATTTTTCAACCATTTCACTCTCGTGCTAGTGGGATCACCAGAGTTGAGTAATGACTGGGAAATATTCTCACGGGAAACTCCACAGTATTGATAGATACCATATCTTTGCTGACGCCTACAATGTCTGAGCCATATAATTTGACAAACAGAGTTCAGTGGGCTGTGTTGACAGTGTGTTTATGGGCAGTAATAAAACATTAATGTCTTTGTCAAGCATTTCTTTTGACACCAAAATCGGGAGCAACGCTAAAACAACACTGTGCAGCAGCCCATGTCATGCTTAGTTGTTTATCCAGGAAAGAGTTCCGCTAACATCGCAAGAAGGTTATTTATCTTGGCCAGCCACTGCCCCCGGCTGGAAACGGCAAAGCACTTAATAGCAAACAAGTGACATCTTTTTTCAAATGATTCAACAGTCATCTAAAAACAGAGCTGACCAGTGGCCCGTGGCTATTGTTAGTGTCTAGTGTGACTTATAGCATTATATCACTGCTCCCCGCAGAGGGGCAAGTACGGGCTTTGCATAAATTAAAGTCTCCCAAAATAACCATGTTGAACTTCTTGAAAAACAAAGCAGGTCAAGCAAGGCGAGCTCTGTCTACAAGAACCCTGTATGGAGTGGTCTATTTGCATTTTCTGTGCTTGTATTAGTGAACGGATCAATGTAAACCAACGAGCCCAGTTTTAAATGAGAAAAATTAATCAGTTTAAATGTACTACGGAATTTAAATACTACTATAATGTCCATGAAGTAGTTCAAATGTTTGACTTAAAAATGTATTATTATAAATTAAAATTGCAGCACAATAATGATTATGCATTAATTCAATTTCAAATACATTAACATACATTTGTTATGAAGTGTGTGTGTGTGTGTGTGTGTGTGTGTGTGTGTGTGTGTGTGTGTGTGTGTGTGTGTGTGTGTGTGAGACTAACTGTGCTATACTTTATTAAGGACTTTCCTCTTTCTGTGCATTTTAATCCCGTACAATATTGCAGTATGGTGAAAAATGTATCAGGATCTTGCTGGCCAGTTGGTCCAGTGCCTGCTGACACAATCTGCCATATGGAAGGGGAGCAGCCCATGACCCACTTAGTGTTTTAGAACCACACTTACACACACACACAATCTCTGATCTCAAACTAAAGGAATAATACTGATCCATATTCAGAAAGACATCAGGGGCTACATAGTTATTTGAAGTAGTTCAGCCTACAGTATGTACTTCAGCCTGTGTATGAAAAGAATGTTGCTGCATGTTTTTACGTTTCTAATGGGCTTTTATTTTTTTTTATTTCCTGGTTTGCATTTTGAGGTCTAACTCCATCTAAGAGCAGGATAATTTTTGTTACACAAAATTGTGTTTATTTTTTTTTATTCTCTTTTATTCAAACTAACTGAACAATTTTGAAACTCTAAAATTGTCAAATTACATAGACAATTGCTGATGAGGTGTGCAAGTCAACACATCTTTTATTGAGTCTCTGAGTTAAATTATGCAACTTAGAGAGATGAGAGTTTCCATAAGGAGGAAATAATCTTACAGTTTTGTGATTGTCTACACAATAAAGGTCAAGTATCTAAACCTTAACTTTTGTAACCATGCTTTAAACAAAAGCACCAAAAGTACCAATACATTTGCTGCTTTGTAATATGATTGCAATTCTGCAACACACTTCTTACAAAACACTACACACTGTTTCTTGCATTAGACACACACATTAAAGAATACAACATTTTGCAATGACTGGCAAAAAACATATTCTTAATGCAAAACATACCTGAAAATAGCAACATACCCAGACCAACACACATGAAAACGAAGGGGACCAGGGATAACATTACTTGTGATGTGGCCTGACCCAAACAGAAGGCTGGCTCCAAAAACATCCACCATCTCTTCCAATACAATTTTTTTGTTGACAGTTGCACTGGAATTTCACTGGAATAAATTGTATTGATCACTTAACTGTTTACATTTTTTGTTTTAAATGGCAACAAAATAAATTGTATATATTCTGTAGGAGAAAATTAAAAAGGTATACAAAATACTAAAGACAGCAGTGTTTGGTATAACATATATCAGTGTGTTGTTGCTGCTTTGAAATATCAAATCATGTGGTGCATGTTTGGATAATTTTGTAAATTTTAGGTTTTGATTGCAGTTTTGACATATAATTGAAATGTTTACCCCCTAGTGTTGTGTCTTATTTGGCTTGTGTGTAGACTTTAGTTGCAAACAACTGTAACATTTCCATCAACGATGTTGCCTGCCCATTTAGTATTTGTTGAATTTCAACTTTTGCGGTTTTAATTCTTTAATGTTATTTAGCTTATATAGTTATGTGGTTGGTGATTGCAATTAGAGATCCTTGCAAACGTGTATACACATCCATACTGCAATGGACTGAATAATTGTAATAGTCACTATTTTAATTGCCATTTCAACTCTATTAAAATACTTATTTATACTTATTTTCCAGAATATTTTAAAGCGCATATGTTGAGCTTTGTAAAGATTTTACATGACAATGTTCCTCTTTTGTAAGGCGACAGCCAGTTGGATGATTCACATACCCACATCAGCTGACAGTAATGTTCACAGATCCCAGGTGTAAAAAGGGTAATAAACATAAAGCAGGGGCAGGCCCTCACGTGAACGCAGTGAAAAGTGCAATGAAGCTACTCCAGCGTGTTAGTTTCTTTCATCCTGTGCCAAAGCACCAGACAGTTGCGGTAAAGGATGCTCCTTGGCAAAGATTAATAAAAGCAGATTATTGTCGAAACCTGATGAAATCCAAAGCTCTCCACTGTAGAGATAAGAAACCTCCTGTCACAGCAAGGTGGGCTTCATACGGTCCTACTGAAAGAATTATGCATAGATGCCTGGAGAGATTGGAGAAAAAACGCATGTTTCTGATTTACATTGTGCCAATCTGCAATTCTATTTCAACAGATTGCATATATTTTTTAATGATCATGTTTTATTTGTATTTATTCATATTTGGCTGGCCCCCTCAACCCTGGCCACTCCACATACAATGGCGTCAGTGGCAATGACGGGATATGGGGTTCACATGTCTCATTCCAGCAGACCAACGGAAACTCAATGGCCCTTTTTAACACCACCCACTTCTTCTAAAGAGCAGTTTCCTCTCAGCCAATGTGCTTATGCTCCCACTGACCATTGTTTTATCTTCATAGTACACTCTCCCCACACAAAACAGAAGCTTACACGCACTAGCAGTCACAATTTCAGACACCTCCTAACATTTTAACAAGTTTAAGTAACCTTTTAAAATGTGCATTAGTAATCTAAATTAATTAAATACCAACTTCGAGCACGACTTGTGTCAGATCGCAAAGTTGAACAACAACGTTGAGTTTTCAGGATATACAGCCAGCACCAGTCTTCCCAGGCTATACTGGCTGCAAACTATGTCACCAGACGCTCCAAAGATGTGCACAGGCCCGCTTACGGTGCACAGCTCAACATGGCACAGCCAGTTATCCATGAACATATGGATTCCAAGGCTAGTTTACCAAGACACTACAAGCTCCAGCTTCCCCCCACACCATGTTTCTTGGTGTGGTGGAAACGATTATTGTCATTGGAAATAAACATAGCACAAAAAGTAAGAAAATTTGTGTATGGTAAATTATTTATTTGTTGTAACAATGCTTCTTGGCAATAAATCTTATACCGTTGGAAAGCCTGTTTATTTCCCTTTTAAATGGTGCCACATTTGTAAGGAACATGCATTTGTGGGATGAGCAGCAGAGCTGAGTATGTGGGTTGCGCCCATGAAAAATTTGCCAAATCTTCTCTGCCAATGCCAAACAGCTTATTTTGCCATTGACTCTTGTTTGTTGTTTCTTTGGTGGATTGGATGATTGAAGTCTGAAGAAACAAGACATATTGGCAATTTAACAATTTATTAATTTAACAAACAGGAGCCTCAGTAGCGTGTGGAAGAACCATACACAGCCTGGCACCTGCTCCTCAAATGTCCTTACTTGTTGTGCTATGTTTAGCAGCCCTGACAATAGAACAGGTAGAGCGCCGGAGGAGATAGCTTCAGATGTTGTTGGACAGGTTTGGGAAGGAAAAGGTGGATCTGTTTGCCCGATGTTTGCACGATGCGCAATGAGGTTGTCCATGAACACACAACCACCCTCCACTAGGAGTGGATGCCTTCTCTCCCCGACTGTGGCCCAGAGCTCTTCTTGATGCATCTTTCGCTCAGTTCCTCTGATTCCTCGAGTTTTATAATGCATTCATTTAAGACTAACGATCATTTTGGTGGCACCAAAACGCACAAGTGCATTATGGTCCCCGTCCGTGTTAACCTACCTTCAAACGTTGATAAATATCCCAATCTACAGCTAAAGTGTATGCTGCAGCCACGAAGGCTATATGGAGAGAGTGTCCTGCCTTCTCTTGAACCATAGCGAGTTTTACCAAAGTTGCTGCAAGCTCTTGGAGGTCTCTTTTTGGGCCCACGATGTAAACTGAACCCAGCGGTGATCACATACCATGTAAAAGACCCATGAGTGACCTGTGAGCGTTGACGATCTCGCTGTCTCCTGCCTTATTAAAGATGACGGAAATACAGTTAATTACAGCCAAATCTCTCATTTACCTTTTGGTCGAGAATCATTTCTCTTGAAGGGTTTTCCTTTTTGCCTTATCAGAATGCCCACAGCGCCCTTTGTCTCAGTATGACTCACTGCAATATGCAGACACATTACCGAGGGCATTCGCACGGCGTGGCTCTGTCGAAACAGCATCTGTCCTGCTGGTTGTGTGAAGCCATCACACAAGCCTCCAGTGCAGCGTGAGTGGAACCATCCAAGACAGTTTTATCCTCATCCATGGCCCTCCTCAGAGGGATGACAGTAGCAGACATCTGCACAGCGGCATCCTGGCCTTCTCTGTGCCCTTTTCATCCGTTTCTGCAAGATTTATCAAAAGCCCTCCTGAGTCATTCAGTGTTAGATTTGCTAGTCGCAGATGAAGCGTTGCCCGGCGCTTTTACGCAAGGTGTGCCGCTAATCTGATCATCACAGATTAGTTGGCTGCATGGCAACCATTATGATACATAATCTTTGTCCCACTCTTCTACAGTGGCAGTGTTGTGTGTAGAGAGTGTAAGGTATTTTTTTTTCTCCACAAAGGGCTGACATGGTGTTAACTGTGGCACAGTCGGTGCCTACTTTACTTATTACTCGTGGCTTTTACAGTTTGTGAACTGGTGTATGTTGTCTGCTTGTGGACCTTGGTGTCACAGTGGGGCATTGACAACATTAGCTTCACCCTTAGCCCAATAGCGACAGCCCTTAGAGCAGGGCTCTCCAATAGGCGGACTGCAGTCCGGATCCGGACCCAGACACTGTCCTATCCGGACCCGGACGTATAACTGATGAATGATAATTGAGAATTATACATTTTGGCGGAGCGCTTCTATTTTAACCTGCACAGCTTTTCAAGCCTTTACGGCACTCGGTCAGCAGTCCAGGAAATACACCGACCAATTACATGCATTGTAAATCATCTCACGTGATGCTACTCAGCCAATCGAATATCTGTATTCTGAAACGCATCGTGAGTCGAGAGAGATTTACACACAGACAGGAGAGACGGGGAGAGGGAGAGAGAGAGCAGTGGGATAAATAAGTTGGAGAAGCAATTTCACATGGCGTGCTCTAAGAAGAGATAAGTGGACCGCGAAAACAGAGCTTTTAACAAAGAATGGACGGACTCTTATTTGTTCATTCTTCCTGCTGGCGCTACAAAACCACTCTGTCTCATATGTTCAGATACCGTGGTCATTATTAAAAGCACCAATGTGAAACGCCACTACGAGACCAAACACACATCTTTAGACCAAACATACCCACTCCAATCTGAATTGAGGGCAAGATGTTAAGATGTGTAGAGATTGTTTATTATAAAGTTGACTGAGACCGTTATGATGTGAAATGGATTTAACAAAAGAGAAGAAAAAAGTTAACTCCAGCCACACTTTCCTTTTTTCCTTTTCATTCATTTTTCTAAAATCAAGCACTTTCTTTTAAGATGTAAGTTTTTAAAAAATTCATTTTTGTGTATTTTATTTTTAGATGGAGACATTATTTTACTTAAAATGAGAAGAACATTCATTTATGTACTTCTATGTATTATTTATAATCCATCCAGTTAAATTTGAAAACTGAGAATAATAATTGTTAAAATATAATTGATGTGTACTTTCTTTATTTGATTTGACAGTTGTTGACTACACAGAGACGTTACTACTACTAGGCTTCTTGAATATATATATATATATATGGCACTAAATAGTGCAAGTTAGATATTATTGTAATCTTTCGGACCTTTGCACAAGGAGATTTTCTCAATCTGGACCTTTTGGAATTTTAGTTGAATACCCCTGCCCTATTTGGTTGTTGTATCATTCCATGTGTCAATCCATAACACAGAGTGTTTCCCAATATGTAAGGTCCTATGTGCGAAATACAAATTAGCAAGAAGAAGCATTAGGGTTGACGATCAAATCATTATTTAAAAGCAGTTTTAATGGATTTTTCCCTTTATCGAGTCCTAAGAATTATTACTTGTTATTATTATTTGTTTTGTTTTCCATCGAAAAACATTAAAGAAAACAGTAAGTCCAATATTTTTAATTATCAAGTATTTCTCTAGAACAGAAAAATAACACAGTATATAATTGTACATTATTGTAATTTTTAGATGCAGGCTACATGGGGTATCGGCTATAGGAAGAGGCAAGCCTTGATTTATTTATAGTGGGCTAATACATGATATGTGATTTCTGCAAATTTTATGCAATATAAGAAAGTAAACCCATGACAAATTCTACAAAACCAAGTACATTGTTTTGTCAAAATAATCAACAGTGACCTGGAAGCAGGAATATATAGGCCAATGAAGCTGTGTCTAGCCTAAGTGTGTGTTTTTTTGTAATTTGTATACAGTTTCAACAATCTGTAGGAATTTGGACGTATATGCACTTATTTAGAGTGAGACAGCTCATTAGCTATTATATGCCACTGTTGTATATTTACACAAATATATGTACTTTTTTGGCTGCTCAGGATGTTCTGCTGCCTGTGAGGGTGAGTTAAACAATATTCATGTCATGGGCACGTACAGTGACAGTATAATGCCATGCTACAGCTCTCTTCCTCATTGGCGACTGACAGCACACAGCTCATGAGGTGAAGGGTTGAGGGTGAAGCCCACAGCTGGAGTCAGATCCAGGTCATCCTCTGGGACTCCAGGTGGAGGAGTGAAACGAAAGCGCTGGAGGAGGGAGGTGAAGAAGAGGAAGAGCTCCATCTTTGCCAGACTTTCTCCAGGACACGCCCTGCGACCTGCAAGAACAAAGAGATTTGCAAAGAGTTAAACTGGATCACACTGTGAAAATTCTCTGTAATCCCTGAAATACAAAACCCTGACAAAGTTTTTGTACCTGCAGAAAAGGGCATGAATGCATCCCTCCTGATAAATTTACCCTCCTTATCCAGGAAGTGGGAAGGGTTAAAAGAGTTTGGGCTCTCCCATTCGCTCTCATCATGAAGGACAGAAATAAGAAGAGGAATCACAGTAGTCCCCTGGTGGCAAAAGAAGAGAGAGAGGTGTATAAAGTCTCAGAATGAAAGCACTTTTTCACCTTTTCAGAAGTTGATGAACATTTAATTATCATTATTATTGTTATTAGTATTATTGTTTGTTTGCAATCTGTCGATTGTTTTTGTTGTTTCATCTATTGTACTGTTTTATCAGTGTTTAAATTTGACCTTAGTTTGTCTTGCTTTTGTTGGACATCACTTTGTAAACTCTGTTTTTAAAGGTTCTATATAAATAATAATAATTATTATGTGGGCAACCGACCTCTTTGATGAAAAAGCCTTGGAAGGTAACGTCTCGGCTGGTTTTGTGAGGAATGGCCATGGGGACAATGCTGGCCAGTCTCTGTGTCTCATGGATGACAGCATCGGTGTACGGCAGGCTCTTCCGGTCATCGACCTGGATCTGACGGCTTCCTACTACCCTGCTCAGCTCCTCCTGGACCTGGTCTGGACTCACATATTAATAAATTAATATTCTTTGTCTGAATTAATTTGAACAAGACTAGTCCACAGCCATACAACCTCTGTGAAGCTGTAGCCTACTCTGAGCTAAGTGCTAACATCAGCATTCTAACATGTTCAAAATGACTTATAATTCCTGAAAATCAAATCACTATAAAACACAATCTGTATGAACATTTTTTAAAAGGTTCCTCTAAAACGTTTCTTCTATGGGCCCATTCTTTTGAACTTGTCGTTGTCAAGTAGGCTATTTAAGGGCATCTACAGGTGAATAATAAATGCACACCAATGAGCCTCAACCCTCTCTTTACCTTGTATATGAGGATATTTAGCCATAAGCAGCAAACCCCATCTCAGTGTAGTCGCTGTGGTATCGGTACCAGCTGAAAACAGGTTGGTCACCGTGAATATCAAGTTCTTCTCATTGTAGTGAGTGTCCTTAACACAAGAGTCCTAAGAGAAAGAACGCCCATATATCATTAAATAAGCATAACTTTAGCTCTTTTTGATGGATGAAAACTTCAAAAAACGTTGCCTTACCTCCTCCTTCTGCTTCCGGATCAGAAAACAGTCCACAAGCCCCCTGCAGAAGTGAGGGTTCAGTGTCTCTTTCAGATGCGTCAGTAATTCTTTGACATCTCTGACAGCCATCGCAACATTTTTTAATAAAAGCTGCCGGTTTTTTATCCAACTGACCAGCCTGGGAAACATGTTGTAAAGCTGTGACGTAACAGTGAAAACAACAAAGATTATAGTGAATACAATGCACACCAAACAACAACCCAAGTAGAATTCATAGAATAATACAAAATCTTCATGTTTTGTTTAACACATTAGACAGCAAGATTTGTTCTATGTGCCCCATTACGTACAGTATATGTATTCATAAACTGTATATTTAGCATTTAGATACACTTTTGATCAGTAATTTGACACAGTTAAATAATCAACAAAATACCTCAAGTTTACATCCATTTTTAGTCTGACAGCATTTTCTTGTATTGTTTTGTCACTTAAAGTTGGTCCCACTGCACACTATGTAAAGATATAATTGATGTTTACCCTAATCTGAAAGTACTAGCCTAAATCTTGTCAAAAGGGTCTGCAGACGACACTCAGCCTTCTGTTGGACCATATATATGTATATGAATCTACTGCTATGAAATGCTGATGCTGTTTACCATTCTGCACAACCTTTCACAGTCTCGTCAGCTACCCTTGCTTGTGTGCAATCCCCTTAAAACTGCAGCAAATTAAAAAGCAAATACGAAGGTCACCTGGATTGATGCAGAGCCCACAATGCGTATGCTTTCGTTGGCTCTTCTCACCATGTTTTTGAATTGGGGGTCATTGTATTCAAATCTGCTGCCGTACACAATAGCGGAGATGATATTGGATGTTGCTTGATTTACCGGGCATGCTGTATCAAATGGTTTCCCTGTGAAATGGCAGTCAAAAATAATGAAAATTATTAAGACGTAAAAGCAAAAGGAAAATGATCGTCTTGCACTATTAAAGCAAACCCCACCATGACTTACACTGGCTACAAAAAAAACTAGAATATGGGGATGATTTGAGCACAGGTATATGCAAAATAACAAACCCTGTGGAGGAATTGTCACTCAGCATTAAGATGTGACCTTCTGCTATTTGTTGTATATTTCAACTCCATACCTTTGTGCTTTTCAAACTCTTGGATCAGATGGTGGCATTCCTCCAAGATTTTATGCTCAGAGAGTCTTTTGCCCATCCCAAAGTCTCTGAGGGTGGTGAGGGCGAAACGTCGCATCTCTTTCCATGATTCTCCATTTGCAAACAGAATTCCTATCAATCATGACATGCACGTTACATTTAATCTGTACTAGTCATGTGGATATCATTAGATACAACACGTATCAGTGATATGCCTGAATAAAACAAAGTAGAAATGTAAACATTGAAAGAAAAAAGAAAAACAGTGTATAATCAAACAGATGACAAATACAAGGATATTTGTGCACTTAATTTAGCTATAACTGGTAATTTATATTATTTGGTTCTGTGCTAAAAAGTAAACACACTGTATATTGAAGAGTATGTAAAGGTAGATCCTACCATGACCTTGATTCAAATCATAAAAAATAGGGGAGACGTCTCTGTCTCCAAACTCTTCTGCGTAGCTGACCAGAGCCTCTTTGACTGCCTTGTATCCAGCCAGGACCACCACTTTATTGGTTCCAAAGTAGACGGTAAACACAGACCCATGTTTCTTCGAAAGCTGTAAAAATAGAAAATGTAGACTCTAAGACCGTCTAAAGACATTCCTAATGACAAAAGGACCTTCAAATATATAACAAAATGGATTTGTTTTGCGATACGATAGCTTGACTCACCTCACACAGGGTAATGTATGGTCTCTTGAGATTGAGCTGCAACAGGTTGCCAAGCAGGGGAAGAGGCCTCGGACCTGGAGGCACCTTTCCGAATGCCTGGGAGGTGAAACTATTGGAAACAAGATAGAGAACGAGCAGGAGAGCAACAACCCCTAACAAAGCGGTGGGACTAGAGCAGAGGTAGACAACAAAATCCTCAAAAAGAGACATTTGTTCCGCTGTTAAGATACACCTCCGACTAAACCTTGCAGTTACAACACAAGCTCAAACGTATATGGCCTGGAATACCATTGCGTAAGGTCTCGGGTTACCATTCTTCTACCCTCTAATCATGGCTCTGCTCAATCTCAGGTGAGCAGCAAATCTCAAAGGAGAGACAAAGCTGAATAACGTGTTTGGTTAGAGTTAAAGCTTACAGTACCTGTTTGCAGGTTCACCTTGTTCAAAGAACAGAATGTCAACGTCACAACATCTCAGATTTCAGGTACATTTAATCGTAGGGTAAAATGTATGTGATGACCTGTATAGTAGGTTAAAAATTCCTGACAGAAGTCAGGGGTCAAGTTCGTTTTCAGAGGGTTGCAGGCCTTTGGCTGACAAAAAATTAATAAATAAAAATGTTGTGATTTTATTTTGAAGGGCATTCTGACAAGTTTCCTGACTCGAGTGAAATGTACACACACCGTGACACACGGGGGAGAGACGAGGATATAGATAGCAGAGCAGGACTACTGTAGTGTGAGTTGTGACAGTGAAATCACAGGACGATCTCCAAAACAGAGAAATGGCCAGAGAGACTCGAGTCATTAGACTCTGACTGGACAGACTCATATAGGAGAATTCTTCTATCTTTTTAGAAGATGAGAAAAATATAATATTGTGTCTTTTTCACTTCACCCTGAATGAACTGAATTTAAAGCTGCAGGACAATTCAGTGAAATAAATTTTTCTAAAATGAATTCTGTTACGTAATTTATTTTTTAATCCAGCCATTATTTTATTTGAAATGAGAAGAACATTTATTTATGTATTTCTATGTATTATTTATAATCCATCCAGTTAAATTTGAAAACTGAGAATAATAATTGTTAAAATATAATTGATGTGTACTTTCTTTATTTGATTTGACAGTTGTTTACTACACAGAGACGTTACTACTAGACTTCTTGAATATATATATATATATATGGCACTAAATAGTGCAAGTTAGATATTATTGTTATTGATTGTTTTATGATGCAATTGTAATGGATAATTATTTGGTTGTCATTTCCATTACAAAAAGAAAAGAAATACTATAAGCAAGTTAGTTTGATAAAATTACATTTGAGATCAATATTGCCTAACATGACAATTTGATTGATGTTTCTTTAACATCCACACTCACCTGCCATTACTTTTTATGTGAAGGTAAGCACCAGGAGCCACTATTGACCTCTGTTGCTGAGGTCCACTGTTCACTGATGCTTTATTGCTCAGAGCTGCCATGATAGTTCATGTTGTCAATTTACACCTTAATCAAACACAGATTTGTACTCCCAGTCTCTGCTAAAAAAACATTGGACACCCTACCGTCATATTATATATGTTCAGGATTTGCTAGGACTACAATAACACACAAATTGGATGTGCTCACAGATGAACAACATTCTACAACTTCTCTGTAATTCAAATACATAGTGTAATGAATAGGGTGCATTTTATATTCTGTGATGCAGCTGCTATTTATTACAAACCAACCTGTTGTTATGGGGAACAATTCAGTCTTTCATCAGGTGTTTCATGCACTCAGTGAACCCCCCACCCTTCCCCCCTTGCTGTTGGTCAGGATTCTGTCACCTCGGCTGATGTTGCCACTCTTGTTGAGACATGTGAACAGAGTGCCTTTTACCAACAGTTCCAGGGGCTTTTCATGTGTTCCTTTCATCTTCACGGCAGAGCAAGATGTATTCCATTAGAATACCATGATTTCCATTAGATTAGAGCTTTAGATCACTGTGCAGTCTATATGATATGAACAGGATTTTTAAGCTATATATATAATATACAATACATATTTTCTGACTGTGGATATTAAGTTTTAACAATACATTTGATGTACTGTATTATGAGACTACCTTACCTTTAGCAAAGAAAATACATAATCCTACCCTTTTTGAATACGTCCCTCTTGCCTAATAACATTTATTTATCTTAATTTGCATTAAAAAACAAAGTAACATTTGATTTACACATGTGACTTTGCTATTGTGTTTTACATATGTATATATACTCTCCTTATACATGCTAAGACAAACGTTTTTAATTTGGTAAAAAGCAGCCAGCAACAACACTGATGTGTTCTCACTGCATTTTAAATCACAAATCACAGGCTCTCACTAAATACATGGGCAGGAACTTTGCCACTAGATGTAGCTGAAGTACTCAGGTAACAGAAACAGTGCTCAGGAAACATGCTGTCCTCAAAGCCAGCCTGATGCTGGTTTGCAGATATTATTTGTAGTATTCCTTTTTTTTATTTTACAAAATGAATAAAGAACAGGGTCATCATTTTTTAAGACGCATGTTTCCTTTTCTTTTTTTTTACCTTCAAATTTGTTTTACCTTCAAATCTTTTAAATTACTTATTAACTGGAATATATTTATGCTCTAAAATATTCCTCTTATACAAGTATCAAGAACAAGTGATACATTCATATGTATTGTGATGATACTGAACATTAGAGTTTGTCCAGCATTAATTTCTCTGTAAAAAAATCTAAACGATGTAGACATGCGCCCTATAGGCAACAATACTTTAGGTGAGGTGTACTTCTTCCAACATGATTTCCTTTCTTTCCCTGTGGCTCACTCTCCGTCCTATGTAAAGTCTGCATTATTCACTCTCTGGCAGATTGCAAAGAGACAATGGGGGTGGCGGGCTGGATGTAAGCACAGTGCTTATGCCATCTTTTCAAACCTTTTCAAATCAGCTTCTACTCTCCAAATGTAACATTCACTAGAAGGGTGGGATAGAGATGGCGACATTTGACCTGATTTTGCACAGATCTGTTACCGTTAGCTTGGTGCTTGGTTTTTACGCACCACGCGTAACTTAAAGTGACACTTGCCTGAAGCTCCCTTGGAGGCACAGAGCTGGGTTGGCGCTCTGAAACCACATATGACAAGCCGGGGAAGGGAGCAAGAAAGGGAGCTTGTGAGGGTGAGGGGTGATTGTCAGAGCGCTAGTGAGGAAAAAAAAGAAAAAACTCGAATAGAACAAAATAAACTCTAACTCTCTCTCTTGCTATTCCTCTAGATTGGTGTGTTTAAATGTCTGCCTCTCTTGCTGGTTTCTTCACCTAAGCGATGTCCTTGGATGGGTTACTCCTTGAGAGTAGGTGGAACTGCCATGAGAGAACACTATGAGAAGGGAAAAAGAGAGGACACTGGGAAAAGTGAAACTCGGGTAGCTGCAAAGATTTCATGCCCTCTTTCAATCGACGGACCACTTCACATCACAAGCGGCATCAGAATCCATACCAGACAAATGATAATGAACCACCTCATACGGTTATTATTGGAACTCATCCTTCACTTGTGATTTGTGTGTGGTGCTGTCTAAGCGTTGTATCATGTTGATTGTCTCTGGCTATTTGCTCCCAATCTTCGTCTCTGAACCTCTTTCGGTGGATTATAGACCAGTCATTGTTGTTCATGTCAAATTAACTAGAGCATCCCTCGAACCGCATAGCCACGGTATCTAGGCACAGCAGGCCTGTCAACCTTTGCATTTCACTACATGTTGAACCACTGTGCAGTAGACTCTGATGAAAGTGATGCTCAGGAATGTATTTTTCTGATCTAATGTAAGACGCAATTGTGAGCATGTCAAGTTAAGTAACTCAGCATTACTTCTTGGAGTACCCAACTTAAAGCACCTTCCAATGAATTCCAAAGAATACCATACTTTGTGGGGTTACAGGCCATGTAACCATTACACTAAGGGTGACCGCCAAACCGGCACCCTTAGTGTACTGCAGGTTCATGCACGCACACGTGTGTGCACTTATTCACGATGGACATCAGGATATGGGGACAATTATTTTAACACTTAGACTTACCGAGAGCACCCTTCAACACCAAAACCGTTAATTTGAAAACTGTAGGACATTGGTCACCAACCTTTTTAAGCCCAAGATCCCTGACCTCTGCCTTGGTGACAGGCAAGATCTACCTATTGAGGCGTTGAGAGAAAAAGACTGTCCAGACTGTACTTACAACTTGTGGCTTTTTATTTGGCCTAAGTGTAATTGAACAGTGGCGGCTGGTGGAACATTTTCTTGGTAGGGCTGTGCCACATCCAATCAATTTCAGCAAACATCCCAGAATGATTTAATGCAAACAAATTAAGGTATCAAACACGCATTACTACTTTGCAGTTAAATATTTAACATTCATTCCAACACGAAAAAAAACAGTAAATAACACTTTGACAAACACGTCAGGACATCTTATTGTAGTCACCCTCACAGGGAATTCAGTATAATATAATATATATATCATATAATAATATTCAGTGTAATATAATAATATATATATATATATCATATAATAATATTCACTATAATATAAAACACACACACATATATATATATATATATATAATTATTTATTTATAACTATATATCCATTTCTCAGACAGGTGCTTCATGTCCCTCACTCCCTAACTGTCCATGCTGGTTCTGTCCCCGTTGTTTTAAAAAGATAAATAAGTTATTAGCATGACTGCGTCCAGCTAGACAAACCTGTAACAAACATGTACTGCTTCCCTTTCCCGCTAGTCTGCTGTCTGATTGTGAGGTCAGGCTGATCTGGGATCAGCTCTTTCAGCTGTAGTTTCTCCTCTCAGTTCTCCTCTCAAACGGGTCTTGGAGGAGCAGTGCTCGCGCTGGCGCTCGCCTGTAGAGACTAGTCCTGACGAGAATGCGCAGCTTGGGGCAGAATGAAATCTGCCCCAAGCTGAATCTATTTGAGGACGCTGATTGGCTAAATTGTATGTCACTCATTTATATCTTTAAGCAGCATTAAAGCATCATTGGCTAAACTGCTTCATAGACCCGCCTCTTTGGGGCAGTTTCTCCAGCGCCCCAGCCAGCTGAGACGTGCACACTCAGAGAGGACGTGCAGACAGGCGGAGAGGACGAGCAGGAAAAGCATATATTTTTTTTTTTATGTGTTTCTGAATTTATTTTTATTTTATTTTGGAGAGCGACAGGGAAAGTCTCCGAGATCGACCCGTCGATCGCGTCGATTGGCGACCACTGCTGTAGGATAACACTGTAATGTAACATAGTTGATCATCAGATACCTTTTTAAAACTAAACACGAGGTATTTGTCAGCGAGCAGAGGCGCAGGCTGATGGCTAAATGGACTGTGACATTCTCTGCCAGCTATTGTATATTGCTATCTGTCCATCTTAATATGATCTTTTGTATCGGCATCACCACCGTGCATTGCCAAAAATGAACTCTTGCTGTGTGTGCAGCATTTTTCGCTGGGTACTTTACAAAGATAGGAGTAAGCCTCCTGCAGCTCTTTAGAAACGACGAACTTTCTCTTCAGTATGCCAGCTATCCATTAGTGTACTGTGTACCAGTGTACTGGTTCTTTCAGAGTGTCATAGCAACAGCCTTGACAACGAGTGTTGAATTCAGACGGTTGGTGCATTGTTTATGTTCTCACATTGGGTTAATGAGAGGGACAGAAGATGATAAGCAGAACGTTTTTCCCTCTCTTACCGTAATATTGGAATTAACTATCTCTACACTGCAATAAGAGAGCAATTCTGTTTCTTGATTTATTTACATGTCTACTACAGGAATCACCAACTGGCGAATGCTGCCTTGTTCTTCTGGTACATACAACTTTAGTCTCACTCTTTTAGCATGATAGCTTGAGCGTAGCCTATTAAAGACCCTTTAAAGCAGACTTGTCTTTAAATAAGTCAAAATTAATCAATTGATTAAAAAAATACTTTTCAACCACCTCGTGGAGCTAACATTAGCTTTATTAGCTAGCAAGCTACAGCTGATTTAATGAGAAATGTAATTTTCTAAATCTTGACTCTGACCACAGTACAAATAATTACATATGCAATGCTTTCATGTTTACTGCAGCCATTCAGCTGAGCTCACAAGAGATCTTAGTGACTTGCGATGCTCAAGATTGAAATCTGCCGTTTCAGTTCACCGACTCTCAGAATCAATAACTGAGGGTTACAGAGTGACATTGTGATAGATATTTAAAAAATACACAGATCACAAAAAAGTGTTTTCTGTCTCTGCTGCAGCGGTTGAATGTGAGCATGGAATAATTGAATAAATTAATCGTCACACCTTATAGACACTAAACAATACAGTAATTACTGCGGTTAATCTTCTTTTGGGAGGACTTTACGTGGTTCAGTGGGTGAATATTGTATGCTTTGAGAGGAGTGAGAGAGGGAGCTCAACTCCACACGCACACACACACACTCTTTCTCACACACACACACATGGTCTGCAACATCTAGAAGCAATACATTTCTCTTTGAAGTGTGTCTTATGCAGCAAGGAGCACCCAAAGGCCTACATGGCTTACTGACCTACAAGGACAACAGGGTGGGTACATCCTGATTGTTGCACACACTGTCTGGCTCATTTGTTTCATTCATCAGGCTCATACAACAGGAAAGATAGGCTCTGCTTGTGTGTGTGAGTGGTTCAGTTGCTGCAGCTGCGTATTATTCACAGTGGCAATGTGTCTGATTCTGCCTCTCCTGGCCCCACCTTCATTGTGCAAACTGGTGATTGATGCTGACTTCCTTCTTTCTCATTGGACTTGCTTGTATGTCAGCCTTGGAGATTTCTTTAAGTAAGAGCTCTCTATCCGGCTGAGTGACAGCGCAGAGTGGAGCAGAGAAGAAGGCTACTATAATAGCCGAGCAGAGCCACCCTTTCTAACAAGGACACTGGCCTCCTATGTATTTTTTTTCCTCCTTGTATATATCAGTAAATAAACTTTATTCCTGTTCTTATTTTTATCGTTGTTGTTATTCTTACATTCAAACTATTCAGAATTCAAAATGTTGGACTACTGCCACTTTAGGGAAAAAAATATTCAGATTATTTATGTCGAGTTACTCTGAAGAACTTTTAACTGGTTATGAACCAGTCTGAGTATATTACTGATGCCTCTATATAACCTACATATGTAAAAGTGACCATCAGCGAGAAGAGGACATTTCTATATAGTTATTCTTCATGTCATTGGTTCAACCAGGTTGGATTCCTTACAAAATCAGATATAATCATGCAGGTTCATCAGAAACTCCTGAAGCTCAGACTCAATGGGGCCTCCAGCAGTGACCAGCCCACCGTGGACAGACCCAGATACGGCTTTGCTGCTACATTCGACCTGCGGTCTGAGCTTCGGCTCACTGCTTCACCATTCCCAACTGGGAGCCAAAATCAACATGCTGCTGGAAGCCCAGGTTGTATTGCTGGGCCCGCTGGAGGAAAGGAAGGCACCGAAGAATCATGACCAGGACTGCATGGGGTACACTGTTTTTTCCAAAGGGAATCTGGTGCGCCTAAACTTCTTTTGTCTACAGAGACCACCAAAATCAATACAAAATGAAAGTCTCTTAAAATAAAATGTGCAACACTGCGCTGAAAAAAAATACTTTTTAAAAAGTCCTGCTATTTAAATCTTACTTAAAAATGCACTTTTAAACTGATAAATTAATGTAAAGTAAACATATACCAGTGTGTACTATATTGAAATATACATGATATTGTTGAATTGTGAGTGTAAGAGGCATTTTACTGTTGAACGAGCTGCTGCTTCTTCGAACTACTGTTGGAAGGCTGATAGCAAATGTTTAAATAGGATGATGTTGGGACCATGTGCTTGGCTTCACCATGTGCTCTTGAGACAAAGAGATCTGGGCCTGCCGATTCTGCAGGCAAGGCCCATCCTGATTTGGGTAGATAGCAACCAAACCCCCACCAGAAAGAAGTTCACATCTAGGTGTGAACTCTTCACCCAAATGCAACGCTGTCCTCTATTTGGCCGAGGGCCACAGACACCCCAGGTGCCCCGTGGCTCAGCCCTGTTTCCACAAAACCGTCTTACTCCCAAACCTCTTTGCCATTCGGTTCTGACTCACGTCGAAGTAAGGAGGCGCAAACACAACGTTGCTGTTTTTAAAAGAAAAACCCCTAGGTAAACAGTTCAACATTCGCTGGACGAATCTACTGGACTGTTTGTTTTTGTTTGCATCCTGGAAGAGGAAGCAGACAATTTGCCTGCAGAAGTGAAGAAACGGATTCTTCAGAGAAAGAGGAAAACTTATCTTTCCCCTCAAATCGATTCATGCCGGAGAAAGTATCTCTGACACACAGAGAGTTTCGTTACCACGCAGCACAGTGCTGCGCAGCCTGAGTTCAGCCGAGGAGCTCAAAAGGACCGATTCGGACACTAAATCATCTCAGAGTAAGACTCAAGGCGTCTGGGCTTAGATTTGTCATTGTGTTTATTGTCTTGTTTGTGTTGCTTAAGTTATTTTTATAACGTGGTGTGTATGCTCAATAATCGCCGAGATTAACGATCAAGATTGTTAATGTGTAGAAACTACTGTGTATTTCATACTGCTGCAATCGTATTGAGATGATTCACCGCTGGTGAGACCGGAAGTTGCTGTTTCATCGGTTCAAAGGTCATAACCGCGACTGTGCGAATCAAACAGTCGTCAGTCGTGTTTCTGCAGATGAGAGAGCTATCTTCCGTACTCCACCGCTGCGGGGAGGATCTTAATTTGATTTTGGAGGATTTATTTTGTTTTGTTTGCTTTCTCTCTTCTTTTACTAACCCACACGAGCTCTGGGGGTGAGCTAACTGCTTCAGACACATGCAGGGGACAAACTCAATGGGTTTTTCACAACAAGACCTAAACAAGCACATAAATGAGCATTTTTTTATCTATAATCTAGCTCAGTAATGTCTCCAGAAATGATATGTACATTGTGTTTGAATTACCTGCCACAGCAAATACACAGTAACTGTTGCTGAAGGCAAAGCAGTGTCTTTTACAAGCTCTTGGCAGCCGAAGAGATTTTCAGCAGCATTAATGGCCTGATAATATGTTGATCTGCTCATATCCACAAGGCATTTCCCTGCCAGAACAAATAGGCATCAAATACAGGGACTGATAGAACCCTCAAATGACAAACCCTCTGACTACATTTTTTGCTGTAGACATTTGTTCTCAAAGCAAAATAAACGAGAGGGTTTTAATGCTGAAAAACCCAAAATGGGATAAATTTATTATGCACAATGCCTCCCTCTCTCTTCCTCCCCTCCCGTCTCCACCCTCGCTCCCTGTTTGCTCCATGCTATCAGGGAATAAAACATATCAGACTGTCAATGAAGCTTGTCATGAAAATGTAAATTGGATTTGGGAACTTAATTTCCATTTTACAAATTACCTGATGCTTCTTAATGTTATTGAGAAATAAAGTCAGAATAAAAAATAAATTAACAGGAATCGCTATAGCTAGTGCCATGCAGTGTGTATGGTATATAGTCCTGAGTGCACATCTGGTGTCTACATTCAGCGTGTTGCAACACAAGTTGGTGTGCCCTGACACTCCAGGGAACAAAGACAATGAAAATTCATCTTAATCTGGAGAATCCTCTCTGGCAGCCTCCCCACTCCCAGCCCTGTGGGGGACAATAATTAATCAAGCCAGCATTAAGTAGGTGGGGTGCAGGGGTAATAGATCAATTGAAAAGGGTGATGATAAGAATCGATGGAAGAGATAACCTTGGCTGAGGTGCAAAGAAGATGGGAAGAGAATGTGGAGGAAAAGGAGGGAGGATATGGCTCATACTCATGATTGTCAAAAACAAAGTGTGTTAAAACATTGTTTTAAAGATAAAACCACTTCCCCAAAGGCAGAAATGCTCACCTCACCCACACACATTCAAAATTACCCTCCCACATCTACATTAGACTTGTGGCATTATTTGCTCGGCATTACGTTTCTGCACTGTGGTTTTTGCTTTTTAACCTAAAAAAAATGACATGTCACTGCATGAAAAGCACAGGTGTAAATAATAACATTAGTGATTGCTGAATTCCATTTAGCTGCTTCGGTTTCAGGAGTCTGGTATTGTGCATGCTCGCTGACTGTACAGATGGGCCCATACGGATCACGGATCATTACGGTCCGTTACACCACTATTCACAATACGATGTGCAAGGATTAGAAATTGGAAGGCAGAATTATGAGTCCTTACGCCCGGTTTGTTTTGGTAGAAAATGACTTGTCACGCCTCTAAGGGGGCAGAGCTTAAAACAGATAGTGAGCAGGGTGAATGGGGTTTCTCCTAATTTTATCTGCCCTTTTGATTGATGTGTTTTTTGCACAGTGAATCAATTGATGTGGATGGGCAGAACAATGAGCTAAAGTAATTTGCAAGTTTTTTTGATGTACCAAACTGTTACGTAGTGAGGATACTTTCAATGATGGCTTTAAAAATGTTAACTTTAAATGTCCTAAGTAGCCTGAGGTAGCTTTTTTTGGTGT
Source organism: Leptoclinus maculatus (assembly GCA_032191485.1). Lineage (NCBI taxonomy): Eukaryota > Metazoa > Chordata > Actinopteri > Perciformes > Stichaeidae > Leptoclinus > Leptoclinus maculatus. The sequence goes on along the minus strand of JAVDOI010000001.1, from coordinate 46,326,967 downwards.
CAGTTAATATTCCATTAGAGGGTACTGTCTGCCAGGTAATTTAAATGAGTCCGTCATTGTTATGGGTTCACATGCGATACTTGGGTGGGAAGCTGTGCCTGAAATCAGTGATGAGTTCACATTACATCACTCCAGTTCTGAGATCTTTACACTGGCTTCCTGTCCAACAAAGAATTGACTTTAAAATCCTGCTGTTGGTTTATAAAGCACTGAATGGTTTAGGGCCAAAATACATCTCTGATCTGCTGCTACCGTATGAACCATTCCGACCCCTTAGGTTGTCTGGGACCGGTCTACTTTCTGTTCCCAGAGTCAGAACTAAACATGGAGAAGCAGCGTTCAGTTTTTCTGCTCCACATATCTGGAACAAAGTCCCAGAAAGCTGCAGGTCTGCTGAGACCCTCAGCTCCTTTAAATCAAGATTGAAGACTTTTCTGTTTGCTGCTGCCTTTAATTGAACCAGAGTCAAGGATATTAATCAATCTCCTGCATTTCTGCATATTAGTACTGTATTTTATTTCTTCCACTGCTTTTTAGTGTTTTAATGACTGTTTTTAATGTTTTAATAAATGTTCTTAATTGTTCTTAAATCTCCTTTTATTTTGCCTTATGTTTTGATGTTTTTAATGTTTTCATGTGAAGCACTTTGAATTGCCTTGTTGTTGAAATGTGCTATACAAATAAACTTGCCTTGCCTTGCCTTGAGTTCCTGGGTTTTGAATGTATCGAACAGGAGGTTGTTGTAGTGGAACCAAGTGGCTGCTTGGGCTACCTGCTTCCTATAGCTGTGCTCATCGCTTTTGGACACAAGGCCTGTTATGCTTGTATCATGCAGTGCCGGGAGTGTTCTGAAACCTGGAGACAGCCTCTATGTGTCGCCTACTCCTGCCCGCTGTATGCCTCCAGGCAGTCGGGGGACGAGGTGTGCTGTTAGTTGCCAGCATGTCCTCAGGTATTGTTGGAAGGAGAGATCCAGATACTTCAATCAGGTTCTCTCTGACGAATATGAAGCTCCTTTACTCAAACATACAGGCATACACAAACATACATTCGCATTACAAGTGCGAGGCACAGGAGCAGAGTGTATACCAGGGTGCGCTGCGCTTATCTTGGGCTTTGGGTTAGGTCTGTCTTTGGTGGAAGAATGCAAGAAGATTACAAGAAGTATACTATATATACTTTCGACAACATCCATCTGTCTTATTACTTTGTTTGTCTATTGGTAAATCCAATCCTGTTTGGCTTGTTTTTCCTTTACTCAAAACATGATCATAAATACCTGAGTTTGTCATTCTCAGTCCTAATAGTGACAGAAGGTGGAACTGGAGGAAACAAAATGGTGTTGACAACTGACCATCTAAAGAAAAATTTTAAAATAACACGTGATAATGATGTGTAACCCTACTGATCTTCTACTCCTACTCCTACTGGTGTACATGTATTGAACTTCTATCTATAATTAAATAACAGAGATGCTTTGGAAAAAAGACAATACAAAAAACATGTTCTATGTCAAGACAGCAGCTCACATTTCAGAGCCTCATCACAGTTTTATTTGTTGTCACGTAAGGTCTTTATGTGTTTTACTTGTAATTTCAAAGAGTAAAACGCTCACACAAATTCTTGCTGTGCTGTTTCTTAAAGATTTATTACACACACACTGTGAGACTAAACTATACCGGGAACAATATTAACATAACATACTTGCTTCTCTCGGTACTACTGTATACCTCTTTGTTTACACTGAGCGTTGAAACTAGCAAAATAGAAGTGAAATGGATGTGGACGCACAGAAAAGGTCTTCTTTTGGCTTTAATAGGACATTGCTATCTCCCCAGACAGTTTGACTGCTGCAGTAAAGGGGACTGACCATCCTTGCCAGCAGTAAACTGAGTTACCTGAGGCGTGCTGTATCTCCATCAAACCCCAGGAGAGTGACAACATGATCCCTTGTGTTTGGCGTTCGCTAACTATATAACTATTTGTAATTTCTTACGAATATCCAGCAACACCAGTGATTTGGGTGAAAAAAAGTATGTTCAAAAGACTAGGTTAGCTTTAGACATACAGAAGGGAAAAGAAAAAGAGGCCGACCAAGAAACACATGGAGAAGAACTGTGGAGAAGGAGATGCAGAGCCTAAACCACTCATGGGGCACCATCCAGCGACTCGCCCAGGACAGACAGGAGTGGAAGACTTCTGTTGCTGCCCTACATGCCAGGAGGCATAAAGAGCAATGGTGATTTAGACAACACAACTACATGGTTCAATTTCGGAAAAGTTTGTAGTTTGTGTTAAAATAACTACAGACTTACTTAAGTATGTAACATACGTAACAAATACTTCAACGTTTACTTTTGGTTTCACTTGGGACACAAACAGCGGTCTCCCGGGGGTTAAATTCAAATTATAGCAGTGGTGGGCCGTCAGGGCCTGCAAAGCCTTCTCTGCTGGCCTAGACAGAATCACAAAGTTATAGCTATTTTATAATTTAAATATTTTTCATAAATACACTACATGTATTCTAAATATTTTTTCCATTAGCTTAATATCTCATTGCACAGCTACTGTCTTCCTCTGTCGCTCTGCTTCCAGCACTGCTTCCAGTGCAGCTTGTTTTAAGTAGAGCTTTTATCCAATCAGATTTCGATCCTATGTTGTCTCTAGGTTAAACAAATCTGCCCACAGGCCTTCAGAATTACAAGTGAATCCCTTTGCAGCTAAACAAAATGGGGATAATATTGTTGATTGTCATCGTGTTCAACCAATCAGATCTTTAGTTTGACATGTTGGGCGTATTATTTGACATGTCAGAGCTTCTAGCTGGCCTAGCCATACGTGATTGGTCAGTGGGCTAGCGTGACATGTTGGGCGGTGACAATCCTAATATCTACTGCCTCTGTCGAGCGGACATTTTCAGCCCTCGAACGCATTAAAACGTATGCAAGAAATACAACTGGGGAGGCTCGACTGTCTTCACTGGCGTCCATGAATCGAGAAGGACTTCTTACTGGAACTGAAACACACGGATGTACTGAACAACCGTGAGATTAAACTTTTTATTAACAAAGAAAGGAGGATTGACTTTGTCTTTAAATAGTGAACAGCAGCTCTGGTAAGTCAACTGCTCTTGTTTTTACATCTGCAGTAGCTTTAATATGCTTGTTTATATATTATTAACTTGTTTTTATGAAGATGGATTTTTGTTTGGTTTTATATGTGATAGGAACTATTGTTACGTCCTATGTTGCGCTGGGGACACATTTAGTCGAGACACAGCAACAAGAAGACACGTGAAGAGGCAGAAGTCTATATACTCCGCTCAAAGTGTTAAAGTCAAAGTGTTAAAGTCAAAGTGTTAAAGTTAAGTTTAAATTAAAGTGTTTAATCTTTGAAGATTCATGTGTTTTCAAGTGGACTCATTTTCCTTCTCGGTGTTGACAGACGAATAAATCCATCAGTAACAACAACTAAGGTGTCTCGTATTTCCTGGAGGGAGTGATAGTAGCGTTACTACTGTGTTCATTTGTCTATCGTGTCGTTTTCATGATATGGTTAATATTGTTCCCTCTGATGTGAATAATATTTGAATGGCCTGTGCTCTTCAGTGTGCGGTGGAATGCGTGTTTTAGCTCCGCAGTTTTGCTGAATTTATTTTGACTATATGCATTGTCCGTTAATGATGCATCATCTCGTCATGCATCATCTCGTCATGCAACAACTGATTGGAGAAAGAGACAGCCCTGGAAGAGGAGAGGAAGGAGAAGGAATGATTTTCATGTATCTGCACTCTGCAGTTAGTGTATTTGTAAGTGTTGAGCTTCATTTTTACACGAAACAAATCATAACCCGTAGCTGTGGCGTCCAAATGAGGTTATTAGGAGGTGGTTCAACTGTAGTAGGACAGCACTGAAGGCCCAGGTATAAAACACACGGCCCGCCACTGAATTATAGTGCATTGCTTTCCGTAGGTATAGCTACGAACAATCTAAGAGAACAGCCTGAATTCTGTCATGCTATTTTTACTGTTGACTGTTTCACCACTGATGCCTTTCTTCACCACACCACTTCTTACTGTTTGTCAACTACCATTGGGACGTTACAAAATTCATCTTTCAGCATCAGCAGTGATGCAAAGACTCCTATTCGTTGATTGTCACGTCATGTCCCGCAAGACCAGTGGTTCCATTAAAAGTGGAGACTCCGTCACAGTCACTGGCCGGGCCAAGAAATATTTCCAGTTGTTACCGTTGCACAGAGCTAGGCTAGTTGGTTTCCCCTGTCAGCAGTCTTTATGCTAAGCTGAGCTGAGCACCTTCTGATGCTATCCTCATATCTAGCACACTTTTCATCTAAATGTGTGAATAAGCACATTTCCCAATAGGTCAAACTATCCTTTTTCACTATCACACAGAGACAAATCGTTTGTAGAGGGAGCAGCCAGTTTCCTCACTGACTGTAACTTCAGAATGCAAGGTAGGAGGCACAACTCTTGCTTTTTCTTTGCTAGAAACTCTTGCAGATGTTATTATCATGATGTCAATATCAGTATTGCTGTCTGCATTCCCTTCAATACAAAAGGTTAATTGGATGCAATGTGTTTAGTTGACTTGTCAGGGGGATGGTAGGTTTAATGAATTTTGAAGTGAATTTCTCCACTGCTAACATAAAGCACGACCATTATAACTACCCTCTCTTTAGAAAGATTAACATATCTTGGTTTCCATAGGTAACATACACAATCAATGATCAGGAACAGTCAGTCACCTCTGGACCAAAGAGAAAATGAAAGAAAGGACCTAAGGAGGGTCAAAAAGATTCCTCAGAAGAAGCAAAGAGGGAAACTCTACTATGATGTGCACAAGGAGGATACTGATAGGCTTCATAAGCTGCATGACAGACTGCATCAATTTTGGGTTTACTCCCCCAACTCCTACAAACATGTTTCCGAAAGTGCTATTAAATCAACATAAACAAGCCTTCAGTGATGAAAATATAGCAAAGGGAGCTGAATACGCTGGAGTGTAAAGACGGATTGTAATGTAAACAGAATGACAGGACAAAAGAGAGTAGTGGGATAAGTTGGATGAGCACAGACTTGAGTGGGAGATGGATCAGGCATATAACTATTCTTCATTAGATACGACACCCTGACCTACTCCAACACACCAGATGGATCTAAGCAGCTGCCTTCCACCCTGCCCTTTGTCTCCCTAACACTGATCCACAGGACCTATTTCCGCCTGGATGACAGTGACGGGAATCGTGTTTACCTCCATGTGGCTTCAATACCAGATCTGGAGTTGTGTCAGACCTGTTCATGTTAATTACTCATGCACAATTCAGTATAAATACTATACAAATTTGATATGTGGAATGTATATCTGTCACATCACGGTGAAAACCCATAATTATTTGCTTATTATGTACATTTTATTATATGACTAGTGGTCAATACATTTGGGAGTGATATAAGATTCCATTCTTTTGTTTTTTTAATAGAAACTCCTTCACATACATCAACACTGTCTAAAAGGACAAAAAAAATGTGAGTAGAATGAAATTTTAATGGAAACATTATGAAACAATTGTTTGGTCTTCAGTGTTGTCTAAATAATCTAAACTTTTGCAGTAGATGCAAAAGTACATAGTATCTGACTAATGCCACCTGAGGACAGTTTAACATTGTTTTCAAGTGGATGACCTTAATTCTAAGTTCTAATTCAATTTGTTGTAGTTTATCATCAAAATATGCTACAATCAGTTTGTAATATATTGTACACAGCCACTCACTTTGCTGATAGCCACTCAGTACAAAGTGTACTTTTTACTCCCAAAGTCCCAAAAAGACCACAATACTGTATCTATTCTATTGTGCTGTTATTCATTAGTCTGCTGTAGACATTGAATGGATGCTCACACACTTGGAACTATGAAGCAGGTGTTTTTTCTTGGCCAATAACCACTTTACAGCAGTGGTACTACTTTTAGTTTTCTCACGCTGTTGTTATGCACAGCAAATGTGTTCACATATACACGAGAATGACGCATAGGCTAGAGTATGTGGAGTGAAATGATTGAGGTGTACCATAATGGATGCCTGAGAAGGCTACAACAGGCTAGATTTGCTACTATACCTCTGCTCCTGCTGCTACCTTGTTGTTTGAACCATCACACTTATGCAGCTTGTGGCTGTTTGAATGTGCTAGTTACCAAGACAGCTGACAATCTTTCCAGCCTTGGTTTGTGACCCATACTAAGGGTTCACTCTCGATATGAAAGGCCTTTGGTGAATTTATTTTTCTTTTCAGGGTGGACCTGGACCAAGAGCTGCTTGCACAGGTTTTATATTTCTTATGATGTGTTTTGTATAGTATCAGCTTTTTAAAGGGCTAGTTCACAAAAAAAGGTGCCCTCAAACCTTGTATTCTGCAATCTAAATGATAGTGCTTCTTTGTTGAATGATCTGAATGCTTATACTGTGTGTAGATCAAATAAACCAGTCAGCATTGCGTCTTAGCTTCATCTCCAAGGCCTCATCCTTTGGACTTCCTCTCCGCCTTCCCCATATTCTGACAATTATTATGCAGCTAACACTAAACACTCCAAATTAAAGTTTGCCTGGCAAGGAGTGCCCATTCATCAATGAAGCTTGCTGAAACGTGCTGCGCTTTCAAGAGTGAATAATGCCAAAGCAATGATGCCGTAAGTGGATTTTCTGCCTGCTCCCCTGCATGGCACTCACATCAGAGAACCCATTTGAAGTGTTTAGTCTTGGTAACATTAATCCCTGTAATTTCAGGTCTGGTGTGCTTTCTCTGTCAGGTACATTAGGGGCGCATTGGAGAACCGGTAAAACAGCGAGGACGCCCCGGTGTTGTCCGCTAGTAATTAGAATGCCATGTGTTCATCCTTTCGAGGTGAAACAGCACTTGTTAAATGAAGACCTGCCACACTTTAATCGTCTCCACTGAGAAAAAAAAAGAAGCAAGAGTAGCAGAGAGAGAAAGAGCTAGAGAAAGAGAGAGGCTTGAAGGAGAGAGAAAAGGAGAACAGAGGAGAGATTTGTGTAATAATGTTACAAATGTGGTTCGGTAAAGTAGTGAGCACAAGGCTGAGTAAGAATAACTGTGATGTCTGAACAGCGTCATTGTATGAGTCCCTTTGAAAAGAATCATGCCTCTGTTTATTTGCGTAATTACCTCCACAAGGGAGGTTGTGTTTTTTTTGTTTGTTTGTTAGTTAGTTAGTCAAACACTACTTAACAGATTTTAATTGAATGTTGTGGAAAGTTAAGCCATGGGCCAATAAAGGGTCGCGTTAATTGCTGGGTTGTTTTCAACATTTCCTATGTTGTACTGCATGACAAAAAATACATAACAGATGACCCACGATTGTCATTATGTGTATGTTGATCCAGATTCACATGTATACATGTCTGAACATTTTCTATCTTGCATCTCAGTGATGGCAGCATTTGTGCACAAGCAAATGGTAACAGGCAATCTCTCACTATGGCCTCTGCTGTCATGGCAGCATGGGCCGGCGGTGTGACCCTTAGTGGTAGCCGAGTGGGGCTAAATGGAAATAATGAGCTGCGTTGGTTGTACCCCCCGCCAGCCATCTCAACTGTTCATACCGAGCTATTACAGTACAGAACTTTAGCTGTAAAACGTAGCTGTAAATTTAAGAGGCGGCCTGTCTGAACACACTATGAGGACAAACATTTACTCCATCATTTTAAAAAGCGTTGTATTGTTAAGTGACCAATTTTACGAATTACTATTCTGTAATCATTAAAAATAAAGGGTCCAAACTATTTACTTAATTAATACTTATAGAATTCCTGATGGCAGCCAGAAATGTGTCATATGTTATATATATATATAATATACAATATATGTTATGTATAATAAATGATATGCCCCACCCTTTTTGAATATCTTAAGCCAATTGAATGGGTGTTATCACTGACATTCTAATGCTTCAGACAAAAGTGAAACTTAATTTTGCTCCCGTAGCTGTGTGTAAATGTGAATTGTAAGTCGCTTTGGATAAAAGCATCTGCTAAATGACTGTAATGTATTGTAATTTAATGTAATTTTGTGAATTGAAACAAACCAACGTTAGGTTTAGGCAACAAAACTTCTTTGTTGGGTTTTTGGAAAAGATCGTGGTTTGGGTTAAAATAATTGGCGTTGGTGAAGTGTTATTTACGCAACAAAATTACAGGAAAATTAATTGACGGTGTCACAGAAGACACCAAGAGCAGTCTCTCAGGGTGAAAGTCCTGTTTGTTCGACCCGTCCATCTCCCCCGACCACCATCGTATGCAGACTTTGTCACTCTTAATATTACGTCACCTGTCATAATTAGCTTATTACAGCAAGTAGGGGTTGACGTTGTCTTCTTGTATTCGTATCGGCGATCAACTATGTCGTGGTTGGATGGTAACAACCTTCTGAAAGTAGGTTTAGCAGGCCCCTTCTTACCCATAACTATGAGGCTGATAATTCAATCGACAATGAGTTTGCCCTCATTGGTATATCGTACTTTCTGTATGTTTTATCAAATACACACACACACTCTCTAAATTGTTTCAAGAGATTATTTTCATTTGGCTGATCATTTCTCCCCCATAACATCGGGATATGGGATTTAACATGAAAACACAACAAGGGTAAAACTAGCTGTTGTTTTATATTCACCATCGTTTACCATCACAAAAGTAGCCTTTGTCAGTGCTTCACACAAAAAGTAGCCTACTTTTTGTTGTTTATAATATAACTTTGCACCATTGATTTAGTTAACTGAAACACTTTCTGTCATCAATCTGTAATTACTAATATTTTCTGGTACAAGCAGTCAGTGTTTGGCCAGGGAAATGGACCTATAAATACAAGGGTAGTAAACGTCACTAATAGCTGGTGTGTTTTAGAGTGAGTGTGTCCTTGCGTCATATACAATTACACTCTGCAGGACCTGGATTGACTCCAAGTCTTGTTTCAACATGGATTGATGAGTCCTCCACTGACTGTGTGAGCACTCACCGTAACAAAGCACTGTTTTCTAGCACAACCCAAGGATCCTTGTGCGGTCCACAGAAGAGAACCAGAGCGCTAATTAAGAGAGGGTTAAGGTCAGCAGAGTGAAGGATTGTAATGGAGCAGCTTGACAGCGTGAATGTCTTCATTTTCCCCTATATTGAAGTTTAAAAGCTGGAACCCATCCTTACCACCTGGGTGTACCTTGAGCTGTCTGAAAAGAAGTGATTACCGGCTTGGAATTGTGTGCCGCAAAGCCCTTGGGATATTTGATCATCAATTAATCCCAAAATCTCAAAAAGGCACCATCCATCAAAAACCTAATAGTTCTTGTGCTGATGAAAAATGAAAGAAAAGCCCATCTGACCAAAGAATCAGTATTGCACTCCACAGTGACAACCTCAGCCGTTGTTGCCACTTTGGATAATTGCTAAATAATCAGAACTGGTGGGCTAATCAGTCATCAAGTTGAACAGAAGGACATTGAGAATAGTGTTCGGAATTTGATGCTGGACTGTAATATAGTTCGAGTGAAGCTCCTTGATCAAATATTTTGTTGAATTTTGTAATTTGTCATCATTAACCAACAGGAGTTTGGATAACCAGTCAACGGATATAAAGTCAGGGTTGTGGGGACATCTTGCAATCAAAACGACTATGTGGATATTTCCTGGTGTGTCTATGGTTAAGATTTGGTAAAGTTTAGGCAAGTTGAGGTTTGAGGGAAGGTGGTGGTCAACGCTAAATGTGCAATTTTTACGATCTAGACAGAAATTTAGTTTGAAACAATAATAAAAAATTGACGAACATCATCAACAGAGTGTGAAGACGTCAGTGTTCTGTGTTGCATAGATATCTACTGAAATGACCCTGCTAACCAGCTTGCCCCGCCCTGTCCCGCCTCGTAATACCACTTGTACCTCGAGATGCGATAGTGAGTCACTGTAGCGTCCAGTCTCCCCTCATAAGAGGACGAAGAAGTAGAGCTGCCCCGAGTCTTGACACGTTGAAGGTACAGGGTCGGTGTGCGTTTCGAAAGTTTGTTTATGTGATTACATTCAAAGTGGCAGCAACAAGAAAACTACTCGTATTTTTGTCTCCCCCCTGCCACCTGGAGGCTGCTAGGCTGGGAAAGGAGTGGGCCGAAGCAACTGGTATTCAAACCTGGGAGTCACAGCGGGACAACGCTGGTTCCAACCTGTGTTAAGGCTGCAACAGAAAGTTTGCAGATCCAGCTGGGAGCCAAGGCAGTCACCCGGGATCAGACAGCATAACTGGAGTTTGAGCTGGAACCATTCGAGTTGCTACAGCTGTGCTAACTGAAGGTCAGTAAATGTAAAGTAAAATGAGAGAGTTGTTTTCTCGTTTCTGCCACTTTATATTTATTCCAATAAACAGCCCCGGTTAGTGGCACAATAAACAAAAATATGGCTGACGTTTACTATAGGCCGACACCATGCGTACAGATTATAAAAGGGCATTGTTATATTGACCGGCTCTCAGATTTTCAGCACAATTTGGCATTTTCTTGCCCTGCTGTGAGTTAATAGTTGGCTTTTTTTTGAATAGCTGATGACTGTAGATTTAGATTGTATGGACTCAGTAGTAGAGGTGAAATACTGCCCCGTATTTGTTTTTCTTTTCAAACCCTTTTAGCGACTCGCTGCTCAGAGTAAACTCAGTCAGCAGCTCCTCTGGTTACGGGCATCGGAGTCATCAGATCATTTTGTTGTAGTCGAGTGGGTTAGATGCTGCTCAGCTTTGGTGAATTGTGTTTCTAGTGGGGTGGAAATTGATTCATTGATACTGCGTTTAAACGTCACCAACTCCTTGGAAAGGGAAAAAGAATGAAGAAAGAACCAAAGAAAAAGGGAGAGTAAGAATATGGACAGAAAGTAAGAGATGAAACTTTTTTGTGGTTTATCTGTATGCAGCAGACTAGATTCTCCCCGAATGGTTACAACCAGAGGGACTGCTGTACCCTGTGAATGCATCCAACTTGGCCTGGTGTGCCGAGTATGAGAGTGAAAATGTAAGTGTTCGCATTTGAAAATACAGTAATTACTCTTATACCTGTTAGAAGTTGCATAATTATATATATATTTTTTTCATTAAGCTTTAAATAAAAACGGCCGATGGTTGAAGACAGTCTCTGTTAGCTGCTATATCAAGGGAATTGCAAACACACTGGATCCGTTTTTATGAGATTAAGATGGATGAACACACATCATGACAGCCCGTCCATCTGTAATGATCGCCATAGTATTCTCACAAATGCCGCTTCACAAAGTTACCTATTAAATTATTATTCAAGGAATAGCCTTCAAATGATCATACACAGTTTTTCTTGAAAGAATTATGGTCTTACATACTGCATACAGCACTGAACTGAGCACTAATATGATAAAGTCATCTCCTGCAACGTATCACCCAAGCATTGCAATCCATAACTTGCTAACCGAACCATCCACCAGCCAAGACTCTTCATGGCCCCCACCAAACTGTAAGGCCCTTCCACACGCTGTGCACATGCGCACACATACACAGCAAACACTGCTGCTGAACTGAGCTGAGCTGTAGGTGTCTGGGTCTAAACCTCTCTTCTAAACTAGACATGAATACAATTCCTCTCAATCATTATTGCACTGCAGGATACGGGTCACTTGCATTGCTGTTCCCTTTACATATATTATTAAACAATGCAGTATGCAGTTGCATTGCAGGTCAAATTTGCATGCTGATTTTCAATCATATGCAGCTAATGTGGCCCAATAATACAACAATAGCAGCACCTGTGAGTTAAATGTGTATCAGCGGGGAGCACAAAGGGAAATAGGAGGCCCCCCGCGCAGTGTAGGAGGACTGGTGTTTCCTTGTGAAAGTACCGCAGAACTGGAGGGAACCCTGCAGTTGCAGATAAGCTAATCAAGTCGCTGGTTGAAAGAACCAGGGTGCACAGAAAATGATTTCTTGATTGGGAGGGTTCCTCACTGAAAGTGCTCACCTGGAATCAACTCAGTGACAGCTATGTCAAGAGCTGGTAGAATTAACTGAAAAAAAAAAAAAAAAAGATGTTCCAGTGTTTCAATTCCAATCTCTTTAAGCCTAGGAATTACAGAACTGTTCCTGTATTGTGTATAGCACTTCAGAAAGAGAGAGGATCGAGTCCCAGCTGACCACTGCTTCTGCCCCACACATGTGATTATTTGGTCCATAAAGATCCTTGGTAACCTTTGCCATCACCCTCTGTCCTCAATTATTTTTAATAATATACATATATATATATATATATATATATATATATATATATACGTGTGGGCTGGAGACAAGACTGCAGTGGAACATAGTGTGAGAGACAAATGGAGGTAGACGTGAGGGGGATGGGAAACAACAAGTGTTGAGAAGTTTAAATAGAGGAGAGTTTTAAGCTATAAACTAAATGATATAACTTTGTGATTAAACATATCAATACTGGTGCTAATATTGACTAGGGCTGCAACTAACGATTATTTTAATAATCGATTAATCTGTCGGTTATTTTTTCGATTAATCGATGAATCGGATAAAAAAACTAAAAAGCATTAATTTCCAACCCTTTATTCAAAAACAGAACTGACAGTGCAAAACATCTTCAGAAAGTGCACAAACAGGTTGCTCCTTGAACATCCCTGAGCTGTTAAAGTAATAATTAAAAAATTAAAAAATAAAAAAATGGACTAACACATCTGCCAAATATATAGGCTTTTTTTAAATAAAGTGCACAAAAAGATGTATATTTTTGGGACCTGAGCTGTCAGAACAATAAATAATTTATAAAAAATAAAGAAAAATACAAATCAGAAAACTTAACAGGATTTGTTTGAACGTCAGAACTTGTTCTCTACACTACACTCACAAACACACACACTCACAAACTCTCACACTCACAGATGCACACACTCACAAACTCACAGACGCACACACTCACAAACTCTCACACTCAGACACACACACTCACAAACACTCACAAACTCTCACACTCAGACACACACACAGACACACACTCACTCAAGTTCACTTGACGTTTATTCATTAAATTATTACCATCATTGTAGTAAGTGCAAGTTAAGTTAATTTATGCACCACATTTAAACACAGCTTAAGATGACCAAGTGCTATAAAAAAAATTAAAAAGTACAACACACACAAATATATTTGTCAACAATAACCGATATGGAACAAAGCACAGAATATATATACATGACAACAGATTGAAAAATGAATGGGCCAAAAAAGGCGAGTGAATAAAAACGTGTCTTTAGTCTTGCAAACTATACCACCCCTGCTTTACTACTGTTATCAACGAGTTAACGCTAACTTGTCATGCTTGTCAAGCTGGATAACGAGTAAACACCAGCACCAGAAGAGCTACTGGAGGGACGTTACGTTCCTCACTTCAAAACGGAACAAAAGTAGGATTCTGTAGTGACTTACCCTGCTGTTGAACTCCCTTCCTCCTCATCAAGGACTCCAACATGTTTACGTTTTAGGTGCTGAATCATCACCGTGGTGCTCCCGTGCCATGCCATGTCGCTTTTGCATATCTTGCAATTAACACACTTTTTCGATTTATTTAGTGTGAAATGCTCCCACACCTTGGATGACTGAGGTCGTACTGATTTCTCTGCCTCCGCCATGTGTTTCAGAACAACGTTACGGGTCTCTCCGGTGGTCTTTCCTCTACCTCTGCTCTGCTCCGCGCTCAACTCAACATTTTTTTTTTATACTCAAACATCTCCGCGACTTATTGAGTGGCGTAATAGTCGCGCGACACAACGAATCGATAATGAAATTCGTTGCCAACTCTTTTAATAATCAAATTTTATTGATTTTATCGATTCGTTGTTGCAGCCCTAATATTGACTAATACTTCTTACCAAATTTATGAAAATCGGTTTTAAATTATCCCTTACCTTGCAAGGCTATTGGTCTGTTTGGGACTGTTAAAGGAAATGTTAAAGCCCTCTAATCACAGCCCCCCTCCTCGCCTCTCCCCACAGCGTCTATCGTTTTTACTTTTTCAGTAACCACAGCATAGCATTCCAATCACAGCACAGCACAACCCTGAAAATTAAGCACACAAGCACATTAAAAAAATCAGCAAATAGCAATTTGCTTTCCTCCTCTGTGACAAGTTTTTTACTCATTTCACTTAATTAGCGGCTGGCTAGTTAGCGTGCTAATGTTAGCATGCTTATTCCAGCATGTTTTCTTGCTAACAGAAAATGAGCGTGGTGGCCAGCGGCACCGCTGGGCCCTTGCTCCATGCTGCCAGGGGACTACAGCCGGGAGGACTGAGGCAGAGGACTGTAGTTCTTGTCTTATTTGTGGTCTTAAAAACAATAAATTCATCAGATTCAGTGCCCCATGCCACATCGCTTATTTCCAAGCTGCTGTAAATGTCATGTCTGTCAATGCAGCATCGAGGCTTTTGTCATACAGAAGATGCCGTGGTTTTTGTCTCTCAGCCACTTGCTCACTTTTTTGCATTTTTCTAAATTATGCAGTAGGTGGACGTAGGCTCAGAGTTGGGGGTGAAGTTATACTTTTGAGTGTGTGCACTCGCCAGATTTCTTCCCACAACTACTAAACAGCTGTTTAGGGGCTGAGTGCGAGCAGATTCAAAACAGAGCATGGGTCTTGTGTACAATCTCTCAACCACTGATCAATTTGTATAAAAAGCTTTCCAAGGACACTAGGGTTGTTTAAAGGCTGATGGTTTCCATAGCCAAGTATCAAGGTGATTCACAGCGACGCTTTACAAGGAACAACATTAAATAAAATGGAGCATTTATTCTCACGAGTTCCCAAATAAATGTTGCTGAGGACAAGTGCAAGGAAAACATGGAGGTGATTTTTATTTGCTTCCGTCCTTGAGTATATCTGTATACCTCATTTAAGGTAAGTATCATTTCCTGTGATTTGTCTTACAAATAATGCTGCTGTCTAAACTGTGGCAATTGAAGACAGATGTGAATGCGAAGCGCTGCTCGAAACTCAGAACCTTTTTCATTTGCCCAGCTCCTAGCCTGTGACAGACATAGCAAACCAGATTAGTTTAACACTTAGCATATTCATTTTCGATATATTTACAATCAGTAAAAATAACGCACCCACGATGGAAGAGGGAGTCTCTGTGGGAAGATGGTGAGCTATTTCTCAAGAGACACTTTCAGGTGGGGTTCATGAAGCTGACGACCTGGATCCCATAAGACAAACCAAAAGCCAGCATGCAAATATCACAGAGACCCCTAGTGGAGTGGAAGGGTCGTCACAGAGATGACAGTCGTACTTCGAAATCTCTGTAAAGATCTAAAGTGTGTCTGAAATCAGATTTTGTAGTGATTATAGATCATAAATAATGCTTGAAGCCACATACATATTAAATTAAATTATTAGAGTACTATTCAAAATGAAGGAATTATTGTATCTTCATTATACACTTTGTATTGTTCACTTATACTGCCATACATTACCTACTGTATGGAAGAATGGGGAAAGATAAAACAAATACAGATTTCACTTTTACACTTCAAAAGATAGCTATAAGAATTTCAAACAAAAATACTATCACAACCAACAAAGTCACACATGAAATTTAAAGATTTTAAATTCAAAGAATTTGTTGATTACTACCCGGCAGTATCAGAAAGTTGTTTAAAGTTAGCTACTATGAGGTCAAGTTTTTTGTGTTTTTACATTTTTTGTTATGATTTACAGAACAAAATACATTCCCATTTCTCAGCCTTTCGGGTGCACTGGACACTGGAAAATGTGTGAAATTCTTTTCCCACTAAGACTTGAGACTTGTAATGTCCCCTTCCATGGCTGAATCTATTTTCATGAAGTGTGCGCTGGGAATGCGTATTGTTATGCAACAGCAGGCCGGAGAAAACAATACAGCCAATTGTCGTCCCATGTGAACGTATTCATTCTTCAGCCCAGACTTATCACAGCTCTCCTTTGCCGGTGGCCCCTGGGCTTAGAGCTGCTGGAGCCTATAGGCCCGCAGCCCGAGTGCACCTGATTCCTCTTCATGCCCCTGAAGACCGGAGTCCTCCATTTGTCATTGGTAAACATGCAGAAGAGCTCGTGTGTGCTTCACATGACAAAGAGGGGGGTGGTGGGACTGAGGGGAGAAACAAAGACGACACAAACATCAGCATATTTTCCAGATGTGAGAGTTTGTGTGTACAAAAACACCTCTGCCAAGCAAAATGCAAGTTTAATTCCATTTTCTGTTATATTTTTTTAAGTCATACTATATTCAGACATTCTATAACCAAGGTTTGACCTATTGGATACACGTGGATAGGATTAACCTATCATGTAGCGTGGGACTGATATTTATTACATGACTTACACAGTCATTATGAGTACAATGTACTCACGTACGCCTCGTCAAATGCATGCAATGCATTCTCAAAACATTTTTTAGATACCTATGTTCGATGGGACTGTTGATGAATGGCCTGTCTCACGCATTGGGTGGGAGGGAGAAAAGGGGAAAAGGTGGTGAAGGAGGTGGGGAAAGAGGTGTGGAGGAGCAGGAGAGACTTCCTGATGAAATTACAGGATGGATTGATTGATCTCCACGGATTCATGTTGCAATGGAGGAATGCGGTCAAAACTGATGTATCTAGATTAGTGTCACGGGAGCCGCTGAAGGACAATGAAAGCCATCATCTGGAGACGTGACCTTCTCAGCATATGAAGCCCGCGGCCTGCCAGACATTTGTGGCATGTAAACCAAGAGCTGGAGTTGTTGTCACTGCCAGAAGAAAAAAAAAGAACAAAATGAGGCAGGAATACATTTGCAGATGTTTCAATTCATATTCATTAGCATGACTTTCCATTGTGGAGTGGAAATGAATGGTTACAAGACAACTGGCAACACAGAGTGTGGGACAGGCTGTGAAGCATCATGCACGGATCAAAAATGCCCACACAGAGAGAGAGAGTTGGGTTAAATGTTCTCATGCATTCCATGAGGCATTACATTTATAGTCATGTTAGAATTTATAATTGCTGGCACAGCGGACTTTTCAATTTTATGCCAGCAGGTGGTAAGTGGGAAAAAAAGGACACAGAATGAGTGACACTCTGGGTGTTTTCCAATATGCTGACTTAGGCTTCCTCTCTCCTCGCTTGACCCGGAAATCATTCCCCCTCCGCCATCATGGAGGATCTTCCATCCACTTGTATGCACCCCGAGGAGACTAGGAGCAAGGAGAAAGGAGGCTTCTGGAGGAGCTGAAAGCGAGGAAACACCAGAGTTTCCTTCGCGGAAGTCTTTTTGGCACCGACGACATAATAGAGGCATGAGACACAGCTGGAATCATCTCCAACCATGGCAGAACTGTTCCTGTTGCACTCATGAGATGTAGTTATTTGAGATAAAACAAATGTTGAATAATTCAGAGTATTCAAACAGAATATGCTGTTGACATGACCCTTATAAAATTCTGAATATTGTCATATTCTCTGTCTGTATTCACCCTGGCTTGATACAAAATGTTCACTTTCACTCCACTCATATGAACAGATAAATGGTAATCTAACATTGTCATTATCGTACAGTTAGCCAACTGTCTCCTGGATTGCTCTATTGACAACGGAGGTGACGCAGTAGCGTGCGCCTGTCTCAGGACCTCTAGTTAGTGGCTAGCTAGATACTCATCATCCATAATGTGTACGTGCCAGCAAACTAACAAACACAGTCATTCTTTCTGGCCCGGGTCTGCGCACCCGTTCAACTTAGGTCGGCGTTTTCCATCGCGTAAGTGCCCTTCTGTCCCAGTTTCTTAGCAAAACGTTTGTCCCGCGTTGATGACGTATGAAGCGGGCTTTTCCTTTGTCCCACATTGATGACGTATTGTAAGCGGGATCTCTCATTTCGTGGTTGCAAAGAATGAGCAGATTTGGCCGGCTGTAACGGGATATGCAACTGAAGTGAAGTGTGAACAAGATATGCTTGGTTAAAATTAAAATTAATAGTTAAATAAGTTAATTTAAACTAATATGCAAAGCTCCTGGTTAACTCCAGTTGTACATTTACAAATGTTTTATATTCAGCCATGTTCTCCTGAAGGAGAATCTGTTTGTTTTGTTTTTTTACATGAATGAATGGCTGAGAGGTTTGTATTTAAGAGTATATTGTTTGCATCTTCTAATAAATATTGATATGTTCTTGATCACTTTGTGTTTTGTCTATTTGCCTTTTCTGTTGAGAAGATAACTGAGACTTTTGTGGGTTTTGAGGCACTGATGGCCTTTCAATGTCATTAATAAATGCTTTGTAAGGCATAGATAGTTCTCCCTTTAGATGAGGTCACACAAAATACTTAACGACTAGTAACTACCTGAATTAATCATGAATTGCCGTATTAACACGTTTATAAAGCATATATTAACATAGTCCCTAACCATTAGTGCATATCTAAATCATTATATATATAAATGCATGAATAATGTACATCTAAATAAGTTCCTAATCATTTACTAACACTTTATAAATTGTTATTAATCATCTACAACTCCTTAATAATTGGTTTGTAATATATATAATAATTAATTTACAAATGGGGAATCCATCATTCATAAAGTATGAAAACACAATCACAAAACACATAATAGACGAGCTTATTAATCAATAATAATCAATAAAACATGTATAACTGTTGTTATGAATTGTTAATGTAGGAACAATGCTTTACAAATGATGAATTAAGTGTTTATAATAACTACACACAATAATTAATAAAGTTTGGCAGGGGCACAGATGATTGATGGCATTTCTTTGTCTTAAACTAAAATGCATTATGTTACTATGTGTTAGAATGTTTGTGGTCTAAAACCACATACTGGAACAATAATTTGCTGAGAAGAGTCAGAAACGTGAAAAGCAGTTGCTCAGGGATTTGTTGGTCTGAAGGGAAACAGAAATTCTTGGCAGGTTGTGTTGTCAAGTATTTCTAAACATAAACTTCAGGTATACTGTACTGCTACTGTATAGCATGGGTGTGCATTTTCATGATTCTGTAGCTTAGAGCCTTCTTTCTATTTTCCTCCTTTCACAGCCCCTCTTTTTCAGCCTGCATATATGGAGTATTTCTAACAGGTGCACCGCTGGCCCCTATCTTATGCATTTTGCTCCCTACAAAAGCAAATATGCCTGTGAAGGGATTGGCATGACAAAAAGGTGAGCATATTAAAATGATATTGTCTTTGGAAGGTGTAGATTTTTATAAACAGGTGTGTGTTCTGTTTGAATAAATTAATGTAAAGCTCAGGCAATTTTATACAGATGTTTTGTAAATAAACATGTCTTAGATTTAATACTTATCAATCATGCCAAAAAAAAGGCAAGCATCCTTTATGTATAAAGAACGAACAATAATAGATGAAATTACATACATTATATGGGGATACACAAGCTACTGTAGCCATGTACATTTCCCTTCTTGCTGTGTTCAAAACAACTCGGAACTACAATGGAATGCCACTCAAAGTCCTTTCAAAGAGTTCCTACTTGTAAACCCTGTGTCAAATCCATCTTCACGATAAAGCAGTAATCTAAAATCGCACAACAATGGAAGAGCATATTGTAAATGGTAAACTATCAACTAAAAGGCAACATAAAGTACATTTGCCTGTATTTGATTAAAATAACAAATAGTATCCTATAGTATAACCTGTTCCGCATGAAAATTGATGTCAAAACCGGTCACCATTGTATTAGGTAGCTGCTTACAGTCAGGCAGCAATCTCTGGCTCTGAAAAGTGAAGCCAATATGGAAGTGCCTTAAACTTGCATTCTCTCTACTGGCCATCAGGGGGCGACTCCTCTGGTTGCAAATACATTTCTGATTGTATAGAAGTCTATGAGAAAATGACTCTACTTCTCACTTGATTTATTACCTCAGTAAACATTGTAAACATGAGTTTATGGTCTCAATCTCTAGTTTCAAGTCTTCTTCAGTACAGCATGATGTTCATTTAGTAAATGATGGTCCATTTGAAATAAAATAGATGATGAAGCAGGGCATGCTTTAGGGCGGGGCTCCCTTGTAATTGACATGTTGCTAACAAGGCATTGCCTGGTCTTTAAGTTGCATGTGTTGTTTTCTTAGAACTTGAACCCTTTCACAGTGTGTTTTCTGTAACTTTTAACATTTTGATTGCTTAAAAATGCCTTATCAAGTGTTCGGTTCTACTTTGCTCCACCCTCTAGTGTCACTTCTGGTTGCAAAAATAACAAGATGCTAACGGCCAAAAACCAAGACGCGAAGGCCAAAAAGCTAAACTCTAGGCTTCAAAAACGGCAGTCCACAAACCAATGAGTGAAATCACGGTGACTCCGTCCACTCTTATAGTCTATGGTTACAATAAATATTCTCTGAAAGTTCTCTTTTTAGGTTTTTCTGGAAAACACTCAAAATGCCCCAAAAATGAGTCACGATTAGGCTTTGCCTTCTGTGTTCTGTGTGTCTTTGTGTAGCTCCACACCCTCCTCACTCTACCTGTCAGCCACTCCCTCAGCATCAGCCTAACTCCCTTCACCTGCCTCTGATCACTAATCAAGCACTCCCTCCTCATCAGTACAACTCCCCTCACCTGTTCAAGCCACTATATAAACCCCTGCCGCTCAGTCACTCTTTGCCAGATCATTGCCATGTCTACCTGCCCGTTTGCCTCGTCCTGTTCCCGGTTTTCCAGTCGCCCTACCTCGTCCTGCCGGATTTCCCCCCTCGTCTTTTGTCTCGTCCTTGGATTCCCTGAAGCATTGAAGCTTTCCATCCAATTGGTTCACTCATGGGCCAAAGCTTCATGGTGCTTCATTTGCTCTACTGCGCCATCAAGTGGACAATAAATGTAAAACAGGCAGAGTGATTAAAATGACACCATGGCTTTGGTGTGTGAAGCTTTGAATTGAATGAATGATGTTTGTGATGCGTGATGCATAACTTATGAACTTATAATATGGTGTCTGTCTTTATGATACAATGGCGGGGTCAAAAGGGAAAGTGGAAACAAATTGGGCAGAGGGTTGTGATGTGAAAAGTAAAAAAAAAAAGGTTAAAAGTTAGGATGTTATTGTCCTATACATATATACGAAATTTGACTTCTGCATTTAACCCATCCGTAGCTTATTGGGAGCAGTGTACAACTGCTGAGAAGCACCCCAGGAGCAGTTGGGGGTTCAGTGTCTTGCTCAGGGACATGTCGGCATAGGACATGTAGAAGCCAAGGATCGAACCCGCCGACCTTGCGGTTACCGGACAACCCTCTCTACCCATTGAGCCACAGCCAAATGTGCTTATGTTACTTGGGACAACATGTAAGACGTTAAACATTTTATTCATTTTTATTTAAAAATAACAACTTTTCCACAGTGCTGGGCTTCAGGCGGTTTCTTTTGTTTGAGATTATTTCGCCTGCTTTAGAAAACACCCTTTCACAGGGCACAGATGAAGCTGGGGTACATAGAAAAGTAACAGCAAGTTTATACAAGTTGGGATACACATTTTTATGTCCTTCCAATACTCCAGGGCGTTCTCCAATCGTCCAATGTGACCGGGGATCCATTGCGTTTCGCTGCCCCTTTTATTTCGAATCGCACTCCAGACCCGTGAACTAACGAGGCTTCGAACGTCACCACCTACGTCATCAACACAAGCCTCGATACGCGCCTCATAAAAATCTTCCTGGATTACTCGACACAAGCTTCGAAGCCTCGACACGAAGGACACATCACTAACGATTCCTGTTTTGTTCGTATCTCATTAAAACCCGTTTCTCACTGCATCTGACTATGTCTGCTTTTGAGTCCTCCACCACACCCCGTGACATGTACAACTAAGTTAAATTACCACAAGAACATCAGTGTGTCACAGTCAGCCATGATATTTATTTACATATGACGTCTTTCACCTGGAGGTTGGAAATTTCATCTGGGTAAATTCCAAACTCTGAGTTGTCTGGAATGCAGCATAACATGGAGCCTGACCATGTCTTTTATATTTTTACACTCAATCATTTAAATCATAACAGAATCCACCCTAGATGTACGAAATCTTAGATCACCTGCATTTTTAGAACATTCTTTGAATCTTACTTTGATTATTCACGAGCCTCATCACACCACAGCCGAGGGCAACTATCCTAGATACCAGATCCGTATCCTGGTGTAATAGCCAGTCAAACTCCCGGTAGCTCCGAGAATGTAATATTCATTAATGCATTCACTTGACTGCTGTGAAATGCTCTCAAGCCCTGTGGTTTTGTATGCTTAGAAGAGAATATTGATTAGTGAGACTGAGCAGCCATGTGCCGATTGTGTGCTTTGTAAATGCTTTACATTGCCTCATAGTGAAATTCATGACCACTCCCTCCTGTTCACTGTACCTCTGCTGACATTTGCCACAATTAGTTTCAGTGGAAGTGGTTGATGACAGCCACAAATATTAGGAGTTGTGGTATAATATTGTGCACCTGTATGTATCCGAATGATGTATACCATGTTTGATCATTTCTGTGTTAAGTGTCCCTTTTGGTGAGTATTAATAGTTATCCAATTTTAAATCCATGTGCACAAGGGAAGTACGTTGGATTTAAATATCTTCCTCATGTGATCCTTTGGTCCACTGTCTATCTCATCAACTCTAAAAAAGAAATACAAGCATTTGGCCAACCCTTAGCTTATAATCAAAGCAGTCCTTCTGAGAAAACCCATGTCACAAAAGATAAGGGCCTGTGGTCCAGCCAGCCTGCCTTTCATTCTCAGGGCTTACCTATCTGCTCAGTTTGAAGCACAATGTTTGACGTACACCTGATAATCCCTCATTCAACATTAGCTGGTGTTTTTTGAGAGCGCTCTCTCCGCCCCTTCTCTCACTTCCCTTGAACATTTCTTTGCTCATTTTCGCTGAGATCCCAGGGCTGATGTCTGCCACTGATAAAGCCCGATCCGCAGTAATTACACAGGGTAAGGGAATTGGATCTGTCTCTGGCTCTAAACTGTGATTTCTACTTCACCTCGTCCCCCCATGCTGCGCCTTTTTCGTGTGATGAGACTCATTACAATGCCTGATGCAGATCCCCTTTTGTCCTAAGCAGCACTGTAATCACCCAGAACGCTCTTACATTTCATTTCAACTTCCATTCATGCATCGGACTGCATTTCATCAGTACTAACTAGTCAGAGGCCTTGGTTCTCTTCTCACCTCGATTAGGGGCTCTGGTGGACAATGACTGAGGTACACAGAAAAGTATCACATCACAGTCTACAGCCATGCTATCCGCTCTGAGGCTGCACTTTGGCACAGTGGTGCTTTGAGCTAAGTGCTAACACGCCCAACATACTCACAATGTCAATGTTGACGCATTATATAGCAGGTATCATGTTTACCATGTTCACCATCTTAATTCAGCGTGTTAGTATGGCAACATTTGCTAATTAGCAGTAAACACAAATTACATCATAAACCATCTGGTCAATTACTTTTTCCCAATACTTGGTCACCCACATGGAAAGTTAGAGGATCACTGAAGTTATTAGGGTTCATGGTGAGGGCAACACAAATGTCTGTACAAAATGTCATAATGGGTGCAACTACATGAAAGGTCAGTAGATTCCCCAAGTCAGTAAGATTCATCCGTTGAGGAGTTGGTAGACGACTGTTTGGGCGACAGTGGCTCAGTGGTAGAGCAGGGTCGTCCTTCAATCAGAGGATCGGCAGTTCGATCCCCAGCTCCACTAGTCCATGTCAATGTGTCCTTGGGCAAGACACTTAACCCCAAATTGCTAGCAGTGGGAGTATGACTGGGTATGAATGTTAGAGTCCTGATGGGCAGGTAGCACCTTGCATTGTAACCCCTGCCATCAGTGTATGAATGGGTGCGAATGGGTGCGAATGGGTGAGTGATGACATGTAGTGTTAAATCGCTTTGAGTGGTTGGAAGACTACAAGTACAGTCCATTTACCATTTAAACCACAGGGAAAAAATAAGGCTCAAATGCAACAAAACCAGAGAAGATAAGCTGCAGATAAATACTCTTAACAAAGCAGATTCGGTACACGGGTGATCCGTCAGAATATCGGTCAACCAAATTAGGCAGGGATCAGGCAAAAAACATGGCCGACGAAAAACCAGGAACATAACACAAGGAAAACCGCTGGAACGCTGGACTCAGAGGACTAAGGCGAACTGGCACAGAAACAGGGGAACACAGGGTTGAAATCATATTAAACTGTATATAATAAGTGGACATAGTCATCATGACATTAGTTTGTGGACTGCCGCCATCTTGGATTACGGTCTTCGGCATGTTTTATTTTGCAACCAATAAACGGTTACCATATTTGAAATGGGGAGGAGTGATGTAGAGACTAGCCATTCCTTAATTATGTTGGAAATTTGGATGGAATTACACAATGTATTTTCAAGGAGAGAGATGGAGACACTACAGGTGAGAGAAAACTTGGCAAAAGAGAAATCCAGTTGAAAATCAGGAAAAGAGGTGCATTTGACAGAAGGAAGCCAAGACTGATGAATGAAACTGCATAGGAGAAAAAGGGTTCATGTTAAGGAGATGGGGACTGGCAGAGAAAGAAGACAGATCTTATTCTAAAGGTATAACAGCTACACGCACACACACATTCTCTGCAAACTTCTTTTTTTCCGTAGACAGACTAAAATATAGAGTGCAGAAAGACATTTTTAAGTTAAATAATGCGGTTATTGAAAAAAACAAAAACATTTTCAGACCATAATGAACACCAAACACACAACAGTGTGGAGGAACGTCCCAAAACAAGCCTTATTTACACCAACGACGAGTCTCCGGAGAGGAGATGAGCCACTGAGATATCATTTGACATCCACTGCAGCATTGGATCCAAAGTCATTATAATTGGAAAGGCAGGAGAAAGTTTGTCAGAAAATGCACTCACGAGGGAGGTGCTCGTACCCATTGTGTCAATCTTTAACCACGGTGACGCCGGTACAAATTTGTCTTTGTATTGAAAGGTTTATTTGTACATGAATTATACATTAATTCCGTTTTCCTAAGTCACAATGACATTGACAGTGTTCAGCACTAAGTGACATACCGTAATTGGCATCCTAGCTATTGTTTATACAGTTTGATCCATTTGGTAGAAGTGAAATTGTATGTTCCACACTTACTGTTTGGACAGACATTCACACTTTTCCTTTATAATTTCATAGAGCCTTGGAGACAGTTGGCATTAGGAACTCATACATTGTTTAATCAGAGATTTAAGTGATTTACATTGAATGGTCGCTGTAGAAAGCTGCAATTTCCACATCAGGGCAGCTGCGAGGCCTCAGGGATCGTCTTAGGAGGGTCTCCGAAGACAAATCAACTCGACATAGATATCATCTAATTCGTTTCTGCCTTTCTGACAGACCCATTAGACCCTACTCCTTTCTACACAATGTCAGCCTTGAATTTGCAAGAGTAAAATACTTCCATGGAGCACAGGAGAGAAGGGAAAGAAAGGAAACATTGACTTTGATCTGCTCACTTGAGCTGCTGTGATTTGGATGTTGATTAAACTGCTGCCAGATGACCTGGGATTTCTGCTGGTTGACCGGCGCAGCGCTGCAGCTGTTGCTTTTATGCTAAACCCCTCCGTGGAGACGCAGTTGATTGTAGGATTAGCACATGGGTCTCCTCCCCTGTTCATTGCTTTTCACCTCAGCCGTGTTTCATGACAATCTAGACAACTCCGGACCTCAGATCTCTCCTTTAGACATCATTAGGGAATAGTCAATATAACGACCTAATCGTTCGGAATGTGTTCGCTCGTCAATGTGGATCTTTGTTCAAAATACAGCAAATGTTAAGACATCCAAAGGATGTGAGCATGTAAGTGCATCACGCATGCACTACAGCCCTGAACTTCTAGACATTACCCAGAAGAGGTGTATGTGAGAAAGCAAATGTCTGAATCAGTTGGACCGGATATTAAACAGACTTTACCCTGCCAACACCCTAGTACAAACAATCTGTGTAATGACCAATTAAGCCCATGTGTGAATAGAGCCGCTCATTGTCCGGAGAATTCACAGCAAGCGTGTGGGTGTGTTGATGACATTTCTATTGCAGCAGGAAAACAAACATCCAAGGGTGAAAAAGAAGGGTAATTTACAAGACGACACCAATGAAAATGTTCAACTGAAAGTGATAATGGGATTCGGGGACTACTGTTAGTAAGGGCCGACACGGAAATAGTCGGGCAAATTCAAGGAATCACTGGAGACCAGATTGTTTATGACCAAATTACGAACCAGCTACATGCTAAAACGTGTCATGTTCTGCCTCCTGCACGATTTACCTCGGTGCCACCCATAGCGTAGACCAAAGTCTCCTGTTGTGTTCTACATGTGTGAAAGGGCAACTCCCAAGATTAAAACGTTGCTGCCAGTTATCATTTTAGAGTCAGATCTATGTGACTCTCCTCCACCCTGTTCAACTCTCATCTTCATTTCAATCTGTCTTCCCAGTTGATACTTCCAGTGAGCTCAACACGTCTTGTCAGATGGTTCTTTGTAACAAACCATCCGGTGCGGTCAGGTTAGGTGTCACTACCCCCTCAAAATATGTCGTCATAATGGGGTCTAATTGCCAAAGACTCCTCAACATTCCTATTGTGCACCATGTCAATACAATTACTTTTAGTACTCTTTAAGCATCTCTTTCAAGTCTCTCATGACTGAACTGATGTCATGGTAATCAGTTATTCCACACAACTAAATGAGGCAGTAGCTAAATCCAATCATGGCAGAGAAAGAGGTCAGCTATACTCCTGCTAAAGGTAACTAGCTTAGCACAGTGGTAGTAGCTGTTATTACAGCTTTCACCTTTAGTAATATCAAATAATTTGGTGCAGTTAAGATTTTAAATCACACATTAAAATGTGTTAAATTGTAAATACAATTTTTTGTTATGAATTTCAGCGTAAATACTGAGAATAAACAGGCAGACAGGCACCTCAAAGTAAAGTCTTCTTCCTAAAACAAATTAGTGAAAATGGAGAAGAAAGCTGTAGGAAGATATTTTGTCATCATATACTGCTTTGATCCACCCACATTCCCTGAAGATTATCACATTGTGAGGTATTATAAAGGTTCTGAGGCAGTCAAGTGTTTAATTAAGGCATTACAACTTTCTACTGTATCTATTTGCCAGCCAGAAAACTTTCAACACTATTTTTCCCAAACTGCACAGGTTCTGCGGTTGCTGTTCTCTGCCTTTGTAGTACAGGCAGAATAAGACCTGGGGGTCATGCTTATTTACTTAAAACTGTAAAAAAAAAAAAACAGTGTTTCCTCTCCAGGGCACACTGCCATCCATTAAAAAAAAGACCAATTCGGGAGTTGTGCATAATATCTACAACTGAGTTTTACCAACAGATAACCTGACCTTCCAAGTGTGTGAACAGATAATGAATGACCTTGTGTAATGCAAATTGGTAACTCCTTTATTAAGTCTAATCTAATTAAGATCCCCCTTCACACATTATTAAGGGAAGCCAATAAACAAATGCGGGGTATATGAGATTTGGCATGGGAGCATAGTCATAAACACGTCTTTAATTTCACAGCAACACTGCAGTGTTGATTGCCGCCATGCTGCTGGCCATATGTCCTTGAAGATAGACAGTAACTGAATCATTGTGTACTTATTGGTTTTAATTCTGCACATAAAGTGAGATATATAGAGAGATACGAGTGGTTTCACCAATGCAATAAGCTTATGAACAGAAATAGTCCAATGAAAAGGGTTGTAATATTGTTCATAACCTATGTGAAGGGAAAGCTGAGTCCCTAATAAAAAACAAAGGAAAAACAACTGTAGACTAGTGTCATAAAAAATGAAGAGATGCACAGTAGCTCTTTTCTTCTCCTTCTGACTGTCTTTTTCCCCAATACACCTCCCCCCACCAACCCCCCTTCTCCCACCTTAACTTCGGAGGAGGGCCTCCCCCATGATGCCTCCAGATTGCACTTGTAACAATGTGACTGGGCCCCGATGCAGGGATCCACATTTTCATATCTGAGGCCAATGATAGATGAGGCAATCTGAACCAGTTGTACTGAGAGATACATCAGAAGGCAGACAGGCCCAGATAAAGGAAAGAGACGACTGAGCCCCCATTGTCACCCGTCCACCGCTCCACGGATATATAGTGGCTCCCCCGGGACCAATAACTCACATCCATATTCAAAAGGTACAACTGCAGTGTGCCACCCGGGGACGGATGCTAAAGCAGCTAAATCTTAAAGTCGTTGAGGATTCTGTTTGCTCTGCTTCCCTCTACCAGCCCCCCAACACTGGACTACAGGCTTAATGACTCGCCCTCCTCAGGCTTACAGTTGACTGAATTATGGCTTGTTGCTGGTTACATGGTGATTTGTCCACTGTTTTGCTAAACATGCAGTTTTATGAGAAAGTTGACACTGTCATCAACTTCCATCCTCCAGTGCAATTTTAAATCCTGAATGCTCGTGATGAATATGAATAATTTATAGCCCAAAGACACTGTCATTTAATGAAGCATTCGGTGATTTGACCTAACAAATTAATCAATGTCTCATCTAATTTATTAAACACACTGCAGGGTGAAACCCCTTTTCCCCAATTTATCTTTGTCAGAAAGTGTAAGTGCTGACAGTTGAGCCCTTTTACGTTGTATCAGCTAGGATACAAATTAATAAAGGCACAGTGAGGCAACCACTGAGAAAACAAAGTTAACTTACTGTATTTCAAACAAGACTAGGCAAGCTCAGTACAACTGACTTACTCTCTTCCTTCCTAAAGTCAGTTAGATGTGGGTCAACATTTACACAACGCTAAACATTCTTTTTGACCTCCTAAAACACAACAAAAGTGTGGTTTTGAATCTGACTTGGAGTCTTCTTTATCAATTCACACTGCAGTACAAGGGTTCACAAGATGAAGCTGGGGGGTCACTTTTTGGTTACACTGATTGCAAATGGTCATGAGGGGTAGCAATTGGATATCGCTTGGTTTAAGGAAAAAGGAGAGTTTGACAAAACATTTGGGCACCACTGTTTTAGTAGATTTTCTGAAGTATTGCTCTACCTATAAGTACAAATGCAATAAATACAGTTGTCCATCAAGCCACCAAGAACAGATGGGCGCCGTTATGGTTAACTGTTTTTTTGTTACGGAAAAATAATGTGCTATTATTATGTAAAGCTCAAAAGGGGAACAACATCACAGTAAAGTGAAAGTTTTGCTTTCCAGGTGTGAAAATGTGAGTGAATTGAGAATAGCATACTTGACAAAGTCCACATTTAAATGCTCATTATGTTAATTATGTTGCAGCCAGAGACACGGATGGATGCTGGGACATAGTTTTACAAGTAGCGATTTTATTTCTGGACCTCACAAAACTAACCAGCATATATTCCTACAATCGTTCTGCCTACACTTTTTCTCTGATGCGCTAACGTATCGTTTTGCTACAGCAGGTAACAACAATGATAGAGGAAAAATACTTCTTCTCCAAATTCTACTTTTTTGCTACTCACTGAAAATTACTTTTTGGCATAACTGTGCAGTGCATTCCGAAACATAATGTTTAAAATTACACTGCAGCCCAAAAAAACATATTAACATCAATAATTAAGTTTAAATAAAAGTATTATTCTATTGTCATTGATATTTTTTTCTTTTGTCTTTATTTGTATATTTGGTATTGAGGTAATCCAAAAGCAAAGGAAAGTAATCAAGTTGCGTTACTTTAATATCATGATACTTGTATAAGGTTACTGTCTACATTTGTTCATAGATAATCTCATTGTAACAGATTACATTTTTAAAGTAACCCTCCTAACCCTAATGCCAACATGGTCTTAGTCCCAACTCTGTAAATCTCTGCGGTTGGTCAGTGCCCCTTGTTTCATACCGAAGCACCAGGCTTTCTACTAACTTCAATGTAAACCCCTCTACTGTCATTTTAGACAGTCAGAGCAATTGCGTAGTACTGGGGTATCCAATTAAAATTCAGCGACGTCCAGTCGGAGAATATTCCTCATGCAAAGGTCTGGAACAACACAATCATGTCTAACTTGCGCTGTGATCTAGTGTCATATATATTGACGTAGCAGTTGTATCAACCTAGTAGTCAACAACTGACTGTCAAATCAAATAAAGAAAGTTCAATTAAATTATATTTCCACCATATTTAGTGTCAGATTTAAAAATTAACTGGATTAATTATAAATAATGCATTCTCTAATAATTGATAAATAATCTTTCATTTCAAGTAAAATATGGGCTGGATTTAATAATGAAATAAAAGTTTTTGAAAAATGTGACTCTTAATGTGAAACTTAATTTTATAAAAATGTATTTAACTGACTTTTACTTGCCATGCAGCTTTAAATACATTTTATTCAGTGTGAAGTGATGTCAATCAAAAAATGCCTCCATATCCATATTATTCTCATTTCCAAAAAAAAAAGAATTTTTTTAAATAGAAGCGTTCCATCAAAATGTAATAATTCTCAATTAACTATTGGTTATAGGTCCAGACCCAGACAATGTTGTGTTCGGACCCGGTCCACGGTCCACCGATTACTGACCCCTGGCGTAGTATAAAGAGTGAGAGAGTCCACACAGGGCGGTTGGATTAATAAAACACAGGACTTTCTTCCAGAAGACGGCTGTTTGTGTCCCCTGCAAAACTAAATGTAAACATTTACATTTTGTCACGTCAGTCATTAGTCACGAGAGCCGCTAGTCATTCGACTAGTTTAATCACTCACTAGTTGGGCCTCTCTCTGAACTGGCACTGCACTATAGTGTAGATATATTTTACAAAAAAATCACAATCCTGTGCAACACAAACAGTCATAAAGTGTTCTTTGAAGTTTTCTCAAATCCAATAATCAACAACAACACCAGCCATATCAAGGTATTATCGTCATGTCACTGTGTGTGTGGGCAGTCAGCCATGCTCAGCCAGACACACACTGGTGCTCATGTATTTTGGGCACCTGAGTAGGAAGCATGAAACAGAAGCTTAATGTTTGTAACTGCCCGTTAGATTGTGAACATTCTTTGGTGCCTGCAGCTTAATTTGCCCCTGCCTCTTATTTCTCTTTCTCCACCGTCTCAATATATTTTCTGCACATGTTGGATATAGTGAAAAAAAAAAAAGTCAAAGGTACCATATGGTCATTATGATTTATTAAGTCATAGTATACAGTATACAGTTGCATGCATAAGGTAGACAATTACTCATTTCCAGAGGGACTCACTGCAGTGTCGGACAGAATATATAAGGACAATTTGTCATGTGTTATTGCCTACAGTTCACAGTGTGCCTCATGTGCATGTGCATTTCAACAATGGGGTGTAAGTCATTACAGTGCATTCACTGTTTGTAACCAGCAGGCTTGGCAGTCTAAAAAAGTCACTAATTACTCCGCCTCTACAGTAGTTCATGAACAAACACTAAATCTGCAGCTTGAGGTGTGAAACAATATGGTTTCAGAAACACTGATTTACTAATTGTGGCCAAAACAAAGGAGAGAAATGGCCAAATAGTGAATTTCTGAACATAAGTGCTCATTTTGAAAAAAAAAAAAGATGTCACTTTCTGCAGACTTTCCTAAAAACAGAGTCGGGACCCACACTACATTTCCTGGTGCATAAAACATTTGTGAACTGCTCAGTTAACTAATTTTAGCAAGTTCACTGATAAATTATTTAAACCTGCTTTGAAATGTACTGTGGGAGACTCCCAAGAGCACCAGCACATGCTCGGATAGCAGCGACAGGCTTTTCAAATTAATACACACTTTAAACTGAATTACCATGCAATGATAATGTAACTTTGACAAACATGACGTTGACTGTGATGGACTGCCTGTCTTAAGCAAGTCTGCAAGTTGAAGGTCATACAAGAGTAAAGTATGAAAAAGTGCATGTACAGACAGTTCAGCCCACCGTTTGTGAGACCACCCACTCCGTTTCCTGGGACAACATATATATAAAGTATGTGTGTTATAATAATAATACAGGTTTTAGTTACAAATTGGACCACTTTTGAATGTCTGATAGTCACCGGTAGGGGGACGGGGGACGGGGACTGCCGGATTGTTGGGTTGTTCCAACAATCCGTAGCAAAAATGTTCTCTTGGATGCACCCATGGTAAATAAAACATGATAAAGTGCCCTCTAGGGTGCTCTTACAATAGTTAGAACAGGGATTTGATTAGATAGATCAGATTTAATTGGATAACCCAGAAGAGAGCTGGTAAGCCAATTTCAATCAGGAGAGACTTCATTTAGAGTATTTTTTTTTAATATTATAATATTGATGCCATGGAGTCAGAACACTGGTGGTGTTGGTGGTGGTGAAGAGATGAGGGAGTTGGCTGAGTATCTGGCTCAGTGGGAGGAACAAAGGTTACGATTGTAACCACAGTGCAATGAGCAAGGGTGGAGCGCTCTTCTAGACTCCATGCATAATACAGGTCAGGTGCAAAAAACAAACAATATGCACTCACTCTTCTAACCAGTCCTGTGTCAGTCCAGCATGCACAGACCCTGAACAGGATCCCGACATGTACAGAGATAGAACCACTGCACCCTTCAGACCCCCTGAAAGCGCAAAATTTCGGGGGGTCTCTAAAATCATAAGACAATTATTTGTCACTTGCAATTGTGACTAAAATGTCTTTTAAAAGTTTATGCTTAATGCCCAGCAGTTTTCATTATTCAAACTGAAAAACCTTTGTTCACAAATATGAAAAGTGAGCGCGAGAGACAATTTTTTTGCCGTAAAAGGACAGGCTTGGAGCTCTACCTGGTCGAATGCTCTCCCCGTGTCCCCAAACACACGCCTCCCCTCCAGGTTTGTCATGTCCAGTATAACACCCTCAATGGACTCTGGTAAAAAGAGTTGGAAGCTGGACATGAAGTCATCCACACAAGATGTTGCATATCGTGTTGGCCCTGGCGTCATCCTTATTATGTTTTCAACTCTCGCTCTGCCTCCTCTGTCCTGGGAGGATGAATACCAGAGCAAGTTGCCACCCTTGGACTGGAATGTCACCTCAGGTGCCTGTTTCTCTGGTGCCACTTCCTCGCCATCTGTTGACTGGTCAGTCTCATAATAGTCCGGATCGAAATCAGGATCAATGTTGCCTTCAATTTCTGAGACATCTTCCTCTATCTCCGGTTCAATCTCCTCTTCATCTGGTTCAAAAATTAGGTCCAGAGCCTCTCTGACAGAAAATCGCCTCATCAGTGGCCTACTCATTGTGCTCACAGAGTAAAATGAGAGCAAGGCACAACTAAAGGTTTATATAGGGGGAAAGTGAGAAGATATGAAACATTGTTTAGTCTGGAAGGTGTGGTTCACGTGGGGGGATGGGCACATAAACGCGGTATAGAGATGGGTTCCCATAACAAACGCCTGATTTTTTTGTTTGACGTTTGAAATGTGTACAACTGTGTATATGGGGCTGTGAACAGGTGTTTACACAGGTGTGTGTGTATGTGTGTATGGGAGGAGGGGTGGTTGTGTGTGTTTATGGGGCTGTTTTCCATCTGATGAATGGACATAATCTAGTGTTTCCCATTAATTTCCTATGGCGGTCACCTTTGACCGGGAACACCATGGGTGTTACAAAGTTGACTAAACCACTAAAAATTCAATGAAAGTGGTGATCAGCAATTTGATATGTTCAAATGCCTAGTGTGGAGGATATCATGAGGCCTTGAGGTAATCAGATGTAAAATACAATATCTATGATTGATTAAAGTTGTAAATCGGTCAGATTTGACCCGAACACGACAGGAGGGTTAAATAAACTGGAATTAATAGGTGTGTTGCTTTAGCAAAGCTATACTAGAAACAGAA
The DNA here is from genome assembly GCA_032191485.1 of Leptoclinus maculatus. Classification (NCBI taxonomy): domain Eukaryota; kingdom Metazoa; phylum Chordata; class Actinopteri; order Perciformes; family Stichaeidae; genus Leptoclinus; species Leptoclinus maculatus. The sequence continues at coordinate 46,292,949 of JAVDOI010000001.1, read as the reverse complement.
GTTCAGTTTAGGGTTAGCTCTTTTGGAATATCAGCTGAACATACGATGGAATCACAGTTTAAACCTCTTCAATCTAACCACTGAGAAGACTTCAGAGGGCCCAACAACAAACAGCTTCCCAAAATATGTTGAAGCCAATTGCACTGTTGGGGTTCAGTCATGATGTATGGGTCACTTAAAAAAAGGCAAAATGGAAGGGTATTTGGGGGCAAACTGTATTATGCCCACTGTGATGACATTGACTTAATAGAACATTGAATAATTAAATTCTTAGGGACCAAAACGATTTCAAATGTAAATATAGGTTTGGTGTGTGAATTATACTAGTTTTATCTCTGTTATAGTACAGATTATTGAAGGAATAAAGAAAACCATCAATATAACTGATTTCCAACTTTTGAATGGGACTGTATATGTTTATTCTCAGCACTACAATATGAAGTTGTCATTTAAATTGATAAAAAAACATATGATGGAGACCAGATGTGATTGACTGTTCTGCTCCAGGTCACAGTTTATTTATTTGAACCATGTATATCCAAGTAAGGGCAAGTAATGGGAGGTGTAAAGCTCAGAGGCATTTTAGAGTAGTTTGACATTTTGAGAATGTCAATATATATGTTTAATTGCTTATAAAGCTAAAACCAGCAAATGCTTAGCTTACCTTTGCATAGTGACTGAAAACACAGGGAAACTGAAAGTCAACGTTAAGAACAGTACTCAAAGTGCTACCCAGTGTGCAAATACACAATAAACAGTAGCAGCATACAATCTAGCAGCAACACAAGGTGCAAACTAATATTGTGGCAGTGTAAGAATAGAGAAAACAAATATGACATATGGACATTTTGTGCAATGTAGAGTTCCATCATTGGTATATGTACATATGTGTGTGTTTGTATGGGTGGGTGGAAATATGGTTTCAGGCCATGTTCAACACTTTGACAGCTCTGGGGAGGAAGTTGTTTTTCAGTCCTGTGATGTGTGCATGTATTGTCCTGTATTTCCTCCCAGTTTGAAGAGGTGGTGGGCAGGGTGAGTTGGGTCACTCGAGGTGTTTCAGTCCCTGCCCTGACATCGGGCCTGGTAGATGCCCTCTACCGCCGGTAGCTGTGTCATAACATGAAAAAGCACATGCGCACAAGCTAGCCAGTCGGTGTGCCTACACAACGTATTGATCTTCTTTGTGCTGTGTTTGAGCCGGCCGTGATGAGCCCACTGTACGACTGACTGGCACATACAGTCGTTTCCAATCCAGAGGCCACCCAACAGAACAACTAGTCAAGGCACTGCGTAACTGGTGGTGTCTGTCTGAGCTCAGTTAAATGAAGTTACACAGGGAAAGACACGGCAGATCAAGCAAGAAATCTCTGGCAATCGAGGCACGTTTTACACCACAGGCGTCCAATCAAAGAAGAAAGAAAGTCTTCATAGGTTTTAAAAGTAATAAAGAATTTGCCAACACTTTGAAGAGTTTTGGGGCCAGTGTGGTTTTAATACAACCAAACCGAGCTGCAACAGGTTGCGTGAAGCAAGTATGTCGTCAGATCTGGTTGTGGACCCTAATGGAGACGGGACCCCCGATTGTCATCGGGTCTTTCGTACGCTGTATAGAACTGTAGAATTCTCTGGTTCTACTGACATTTAATTGTCTAAGCAAAACAAATGATACCAGTTTGTCTCACAGGGGGTGTCCATCTTTATTATTACATTGTTTCACACTACTACGCACATTGCTGACATCATCACAACACGACAGTTACCTGAACCGGAAGTATCCAGGATACTACAAGAACCAAATAGACGAACAAGGCATTGACCACAATGCCGCCGTGCATATGTCCTCGACACTCACCTCGACACTCACCGCAACAAACATGGCCGCAGACACTGCCATGCTGCATGGAGAGTGTGCACAGGGTCTCTTCCCACCTGCCTATAGGCTTGAGAGGTGTACTCACAAAGCCATCATGCCAGGCGTTTACAGATATATACACTGCTGCTCAAAAGTTTGGGGTCACCTGCAACAAAAGCGTAATTTGTTACAGTCAGATGTCTGAGAGGATTACTCTATATTTTTGAAATGTCTTTCATGCCTTTTAGGTTTTAGAAAGTCCTCTTTACAAATATATGTTATATTGTATGAAGGGTTTGCAAAGAAAGTCTGTTTCATACCTGGAGAACAAAATGCTGTAACTGGTTCAACCAGACTGAAAGGGCAGATAGATAGATCCCTCTTATCAACAGTCGCATAAAAATAGCATTAATCACCAGAAACTGGAAGCTTACATTGAAAATGTGTGCAGATTTAAATAGGAACGTTCCTGTTTCAGTGTCAAGTTCTCAATAATGCCTATCACAAGCTGGAAAATGAACAGGTTTGTTGCTAAAAATGTCACAAAAGAAATAGAAAGTTGGTCAGAGGTTAGCATATCAGCTGAACATACTATGGACTGACAAATCACAGTTTAAACTCTATTCTAACTACCGAGTAGACTGCACATGGCCCAAAGAAAAATGGTTACCCAAAATATTTAGAGCCCAAATGCAATCACCGTTGTGGTTCAATAATGATCTAGGGTCACTTGTGCTTTACTGGACTGGAAAACAAATTCCCAATCGAGAGTGTTTGGGGGGGAAAATGGTTACAACAGTATTGTCGCCTGGCATGTAACACTATGGGGACAACAACTAAACATTTGATTTAAACTTGTAATTCTTCTTCTTTTGGGGTTAAAAAACTATTTCAAATGTAAATAATACATTTTGTGTCTGAATTAGACGTTATACAATTGTAGCCCCAAGCTTTGGATATTAAACATCAATTCGGGATGAAAACCTTATGTAAAGTTCCAATATGTAGAGGTGAGTTACAGAAAGCACTTCAGGTCATGATCTGTATTAAATCCATGAGGTGACAGAGTTCTCAGATGGAGGATCCAAATTGCATAAACTGAAACTGACATTGAAACATCTCTATTATCTCCAACTTACCAAGTGAACGTTTTACACAAGACCATAGAATTAGAACTTGCTTCCAACCAACACTGTTGAGAAAACATGTTTTTTAGAGCGCTCCACATTTAAATGTTGATATATTTTCAAGACATTATCACCCATGACAGTTTCACCCTAGACTGAAAAACTGCTGTATGATTTTTTTAAATGAAGAAGATGTGCAGTATAAAAAGACAAGTCATGAACAAAAGGATAAAAGTGAATGAGTGGAGAAACTGCTTCTGTAAACGAGGCACGATGGGTCACTGAGCGGTTAATTCTTAATTATTTCTTCTGAAACACCCCTGCACTCTTTTCCCTATTAATATAAACCTGACACTTTAATAATATACTTGTTTTAATATATTCTTATTTGTTTGTTTATTCACCATATTCTTATATTTTATTGTAAAATTTCAACATGTTTCTATTTTTAAATCATGTCTTGTATTTTACACTGCGTTGATTGTTTAATGTTATGCACCATCCACCTAGTCAAATTCATTGTATATGCAACTGATTCTGATTAATATGAAGTGATGAGTATGAAGCTCTTGACACCTTAAATATGGCTTTCTTAAAGTAACCTCACATGAAACACCCTTCCATTCATACCGTATCTTTCAAACTCTCATTTTGTATATTGAGCAGTGCTATGGATGAACAAGCTCTCCCTGACCTGTCAGTGATCAGTTTGGATGTTGTTAACTGGCACCTTTTTGTCCGTTCATTTCCTTTATAATAAGCCGTCTTTGAGTATAGATGTGTCTAGTAAATGCCTCCAGACTTGCTGTCTTGACAGACAACGACTGACGGCAAAGAAAAAGCCAGCCACCTCAAACTCTTTGGTTCTTCCCCAGTACCTTTCATAGTAATTACAAAATACACAACTGAGTTTCAGCCATCAACGATTTTTCTGCCAGTGCTATCATGGAATGATATTCTAATTTTATGCTCCAGTGCACTGAAAGACAGCAACAAATAAAGATAAAGCTTATAATATTCTCTATATGATTATGCTATTGTTTTTAGTGGACACTTAAATCACTGGGAGGGAAAATAACAGCATATATATATATAATAATTGCATTATATTTAAACAGAATAATTCTAAGCATGTTGCATGATGACAGCATAATTATTATGTCAGAGAAGTTTATTTACAATGATACACGATAAGTGGAAGACGTAATGCACCATGAATGCCTTGAAGGAACAGGCTTGGTATGGTGCTGTCTATTTAGTTTTTGGACTTGTAATGAAATAAAATAAAGCAGAAGATATAAGAGAGCTGCCCTTTGCAGGACCTCAGCTATTTGACTGTGATGTTATCTAGAGCTGCACTTTAACTGACTTATCCCTTTAAAACACAGCTTTATAGTTTTTTTATATCAAAGTTAAAATGTATCTCTTAGTAGGTTCTGTTAAAGTTATTAAAACCACACTGGCCCCAAAACTCTTCAAAGTGTTGGCAAATTCTTTATTACTTTTAAAACCTATGAAGACTTTCTTTCTTCTTTGATTGGACGCCTGTGGTGTAAAACGTGCCTCGATTGCCAGAGATTTCTTGCTTGATCTGCCGTGTCTTTCCCTGTGTAACTTAATTTAACTGAGCTCAGACAGACACCACCAGTTACGCAGTGCCTTGACTAGTTGTTCTGTTGGGTGGCCTCTGGATTGGAAACGACTGTATGTGCCAGTCAGTCGTACAGTGGGCTCATCACGGCCGGCTCAAACACAGCACAAAGAAGATCAATACGTTGTGTAGGCACACCGACTGGCTAGCTTGTGCGCATGTGCTTTTTCATGTTATGACACAGCTACCGGCGGTAGAGGACATCTACCAGGCCCGATGTCAGGGCAGGGACTCAAACACCTCGAGTGACCCAACTCACCCTGCCCACCACCTCTTCAAACTGGGAGGAAATACAGGACAATACATGCACACATCACAGGACTGAAAAACAACTTCCTCCCCAGAGCTGTCAAAGTGTTGAACATGGCCTGAAACCATATTTCCACCCACCCATACAAACACACATATGTACATATACCAATGATGGAACTCTACATTGCACAAAATGTCCATATGTCATATTTGTTTTCTCTATTCTTACACTGCCACAATATTAGTTTGCACCTTGTGTTGCTGCTAGATTGTATGCTGCTACTGTTTATTGTGTATTTGCACACTGGGTAGCACTTTGAGTACTGTTCTTAACGTTGACTTTCAGTTTCCCTGTGTTTTCAGTCACTATGCAAAGGTAAGCTAACCATTTGCTGGTTTTAGCTTTATAAGCAATTAAACATATATATTGACATTCTCAAAATGTCAAACTACTCTAAAATGCCTCTGAGCTTTACACCTCCCATTACTTGCCCTTACTTGGATATACATGGTTCAAATAAATAAACTGTGACCTGGAGCAGAACAGTCAATCACATCTGGTCTCCATCATATGTTTTTTTAGCAATTTAAATGACAACTTCAAATTGTAGTGCTGAGAATAAACATATACAGTCCCATTCAAAAGTTGGAAATCAGTTATATTGATGGTTTTCTTTATTCCTTCAATAATCTGTACTATAACAGAGATAAAACTAGTATAATTCACACACCAAACCTATATTTACATTTGAAATCGTTTTGGTCCCTAAGAATTTAATTATTCAATGTTCTATTAAGTCAATGTCATCACAGTGGGCATAATACAGTTTGCCCCCAAATACCCTTCCATTTTGCCTTTTTTTAAGTGACCCATACATCATGACTGAACCCCAACAGTGCAATTGGCTTCAACATATTTTGGGAAGCTGTTTGTTGTTGGGCCCTCTGAAGTCTTCTCAGTGGTTAGATTGAAGAGGTTTAAACTGTGATTCCATCGTATGTTCAGCTGATATTCCAAAAGAGCTAACCCTAAACTGAACTTCTGTTTCTAGTATAGCTTTGCTAAAGCAACACACCTATTAATTCCAGTTTATTTAACCCTCCTGTCGTGTTCGGGTCAAATCTGACCGATTTACAACTTTAATCAATCATAGATATTGTATTTTACATCTGATTACCTCAAGGCCTCATGATATCCTCCACACTTGGCATTTGAACATATCAAATTGCTGATCACCACTTTCATTGAATTTTTAGTGGTTTAGTCAACTTTGTAACACCCATGGTGTTCCCGGTCAAAGGTGACCGCCATAGGAAATTAATGGGAAACACTAGATTATGTCCATTCATCAGATGGAAAACAGCCCCATAAACACACACAACCACCCCTCCTCCCATACACACATACACACACACCTGTGTAAACACCTGTTCACAGCCCCATATACACAGTTGTACACATTTCAAACGTCAAACAAAAAAATCAGGCGTTTGTTATGGGAACCCATCTCTATACCGCGCTTATGTGCCCATCCCCCCACGTGAACCACACCTTCCAGACTAAACAATGTTTCATATCTTCTCACTTTCCCCCAATATAAACCTTTAGTTGTGCCTTGCTCTCATTTTACTCTGTGAGCACAATGAGTAGGCCACTGATGAGGCGATTTTCTGTCAGAGAGGCTCTGGACCTAATTTTTGAACCAGATGAAGAGGAGATTGAACTGGAGATAGAGGAAGATGTCTCAGAAATTGAAGGCAACATTGATCCTGATTTCGATCCGGACTATTATGAGACTGACCAGTCAACAGATGGCGAGGAAGTAGCAACAGAGGAACAGGCACCTGAGGTGACATTCCAGTCCAAGGGTGGCAACTTGCTCTGGTATTCATCCTCCCAGGACAGAGGAGGCAGAGCGAGAGTTGAAAACATAATAAGGATGACGCCAGGGCCAACACAATATGCAACATCTCGTGTGGATGACTTCAAGTCCAGCTTCCAACTCTTTTTACCAGAGTCCATTGAGGGTGTTATACTGGACATGACAAACCTGGAGGGGAGGCGTGTGTTTGGGGACACGGGGAGAGCATTGGACCAGGTAGAGCTCCAAGCCTACATGGCTCTGTTGATTCTAGCAGGAGTATATCGGTCAAACAATGAGGCTAGAAAAAGTCTGTGGGATGCAGAGTCCGGGAGGCCTGTATTCCGGTCAACAATGTCCTTTCATTTAATTTAGCGATACATTTTCAGTGTCTATTCTTTGTATATTCACAGCAGTTATTCATGTAAACGACTAGTCTGAGACATTGTTTACAGCTTAAAAGGGTGTTAAATAAAATTTGGTGATGATTAATGGTTTTTGTGTTAATGTAAGAGCAGTTAAAACAGACCGGTCAAATTTGACCGGGAACACTAAAGTAAGGGGGGAGAAACGAACACGACAGGAGGGTTAAGGCATTATTGTGCACTTGACTCTGAAACAGGAACCTGTTCCTGTTCAAATATACACCATTATGTTCTCCATGTACACACAAATACTGTTTTTATCTTACCCTTTAAACAAAATAACATCTATTTGCAAAGAGGACTTTCTAAAACCTAAAAGAATGAACAACTATTGAAATAATATAGTAGTCCTCTCTGCCATCTGAGTGGACCCAATCAAGCTTTTTTAGCAGGTGATTCCAAACTGTCCATTGTGTTTTGCTGTGAAGACATCATTTCAAACAGAGACAATGCAAACAAAACAATTTACCTTATTCACAGCTTTGCAAGGGCTCCCACATAATGAACATTCTGCAGTTTCAACTAAGGTTAAAGTGATACATTAGTGGACACACACCAAGTGGACACATTATGATGGACCCTAATTATTGCCATGAAGCACACAGATGAGGTGAACCAGCTAGGAGTCACATTACTGATCCCCCTCATTAAATATATTTCAGTCACAAAGGAAGAGATGGAGATGGAGAGCAGCAGACAGTTACAGAAGGATTTTGAAGCTCTAAGACAAATCAGATGTGCAGTGTGAAAAAAAAGCTCAGGATTCAGATGAGTTGCAGCTGTCTTTCCAAATCTGTTTTTGCATTCACTGTGCATTGGAATTATTTTAATATCTGTTATAGATTCGTATTCCACAAAAATCTTCCACAAGTTCCATTTTTATAAAGATTTAGTTGGACAGTATTTAAATGATTTCCCATAGTGTAAAAATAAGGCATTTTCTGTCTGTATATTTTACAGTACATTTATTTATTTTTTCCAATCAAATGCTCTTATCAGAATTGTTTCTAGACATCTGTTTTCAGCACAAAACTCTATAAAAACTTGCTCTATGCTACCCACCCAGTACAAAACAAAGCAAGCACTCAGTTAACTTTTAGCAAGTTAAGATAAAGATATTTCCCCCAGAACAAAACCAGAGCTTGAAAGAGGTGGACGCAATCACAACTCCAAATAAATGCTAATGTTGCTCCATGTCTGTTGGATGTGTAAAAAAGAGTGATGCGCAAGTCAGGGTATTTTAATACCTGCACCCTTCAGACCCAATCGGCATCGCCCAACTCCCCAAAATGTGCGTTAATCAACCACCCTAACCACACCCAACCCACAACTATATGCGTCGGGATTGAGGACTGAGCGGAGGACAGAGACAGGGACTGCTGTGTGTATGTGCTTTGCCACTGTGTGTGTGTTTGAGAGAGTGACAAAGAGGGCTAAGAAGGTGTAAGGTGGGCTATTGTAAGCAAAGTTTCTGTAACTTATTATTAACTTACTCGGAACGCTGCTTTTTCACTTGTAGACCCGCCCGCCCAAGCCTCTGATATTTTTTCTAGTAAGCTTGCCCGAACCCACTAGACCCGCGGGTTGTGGGTCGACCCGCACATCACCACTGGCTGGTTTGTCACTATTAACAGCTAAATCTTTGGCTGAGACAATGTAGTGTCACACTTTTTTATTCACGTTTTTATATTTTAGCACAGTCACAGTTTAAAATGTTTTTTTTATATTCTGCATAATCAAAAGCTATGGTAATGTGGTTACTCTAATATATATATATATATATATATATATAAATAATCACAATCTGCTTTTTCTCTGGCTTTCAACGTGTTGTGTACTTGTGTATTACTTCTTAAAAACCAGCTTCAATTTGGTCTGTTGTTGAGGCTAAATTTAGCATTTCCTACGACATTGCTTCTTACATCCATGAAACAGCAGTGCTCCAGGTTATGTCAACATGGGATTAAAAATGTACACAAATTAAAAACCGATTCTATGAACACGAAATAAGTATTCCTGTAAGACTCCTAATTAGATACAAATTCAAATGTGTTTTTTTTTTTTCTTTCTTGCTTTTACAGCAGAGTAGCGTCCTGGAGCACAGCTCGGGTTCAAATGAGGGGGAAAAAGGTACAGGGAGGAAACGGCACAGAGGGAGAGGTGTGACCCTTAAGCTGTGGTTGCAGCCCAGTCTCAGAAAGCTGCCAAAGTGAAAAGGCCTAGCTGTGAATTCCCCACTGAGATGGGCTCAGTCCAGAGGGAATCCAAGCCAATCTTCAGCCAGCTCTCCTACCTGGGAACAGCTGCAGCGTCCATCTGCCAGCTCTTCATGGAGGCTACCTGAGGGAAGAGCGCTCCGCCCTTCCATTTCAGGAGGCTCCTTTGTTATGACAGAGAGGAATTTCAGGGTCGAATTAAATCAGTAGATCTCCTTTCCTGGTTGTCTGTAAATATGTGTGCATGTCTTTTCTGGGGAAATGCACACTGACACAGAGCAAAAAACTGTCAGTTTCTGTACACTCCAGAAATTGTCTTAATTAGAGTATGGTCATAATTCAAATCTTTCCAAGTAATGGGGCATGTGAACATCTGAGTCAGATTTCTTCAGGCTTTTTTCAAACAGCTTGTGTTGGTCAGCAGATGCAGTAAACTGGATGCCATGTTTACGCAGCACACATGAGTGCAGCACAGCGAGGCAATAATGTGTTACTTTCTAGAGGCTTATTCCTCCCACTAAGTAAGGCAATGTGGGCTGAGTTCAATGAACGGATATTTAAGCTATTCATCTCTACAGTGTGGTATTTTCACTGTGCCATCACTGATCAACACTCTGGACCATTGGCCTCCTGTCTTCATCCTGGACAGAGGATAAATCCTATGGACTTTGGTGATCCCCTGATTTTTCCTCTCATGCCATCATTAGATCCATATTTTGTGATATATCTCAGCTTTTACTAAGTTGATTGCCTCAACATTTTGTACAGACAGTCATAAAAATCCAAAAAGATGTTTCTTCTAGTGCCGGCCTTAGGTCAATACTTAGGTTTACATTTACAAATACATGCAAAATCAATGACATGACCATGCTTTGTGTTTAGTGCTAATTAATAAAAGCTAAAATGCAAACACACTTAACCAAGATGGTGAAAATGGTGAACATACTAGCTAACATCATGTTAGCATTGTCATTATGGTCATGTTAGCGACCACTATCGCTGTATATATTGTATCAGTGGCATGCCACACTGACACAATGAGATCCCACTGTTGAGATATGGCCAGGGCTTAAAAAAAACGAATGCCAAGTCATAACTGGTTGTCATGACCAGGGACCATTTCTGGTCAGCAACCCCAATCAAGATCAGTGGAATTAGGAATAATGGCAAATAAGTTAATAATAAGTAAAAAGGACATTGGTTTCTTTACGTGAGGACAAATGTTCTTAGATCAAGTATCGTAAAAGAAGAAAAGGTTATGTGGCATGTAACCAGGTATGACACAAGGTAAAGGACAACACAGGGTTTACAGAGACGCTGATAACCATAGGACAAGAGACAAGGCAAGCATGGCAAGAGATGCTGCCCAGACATCCCTCCCACCAGTTTATGGATTTATAGTTTATGTTTATGTCCTGTTTTCTTTTTAGTATTAAAGGTATTACACCTGACATAGCAATACAATAAAATAAACTTGTTTTTGTTTCATTATGACAAACACAACTCATCAAAACTAATTCCCAAATGGAGCCATCAAAAAACAAGCTGAAATGTACCCACTGGCAGTCCAAACCTCATCTTAACTTCTATAGAACACTTGCAGATACCCACTCAGAGACAAACAAACTCACAGTTAAGTTTTCAAATACCGTGATTCTAAACCTCCCCTGTGTCTAAAATGTCAAATTGCTTTTGTAGTCCTTTTTCTTTCTGAATATCAATTGGCTACTCCCCTCAGACACAGAAAACCCGACTCATGTCTTTGACTAGACTGCCATTCATCAGGGGTTGTGGCGACATTACTTACCTAAATGAGTCGCCACTAATTGCAATGAATTACCCCTGTGTTTGATACATTAGTGCAGCCTCGGTGCACACAGACGGTTCTGCATTCTGTTATGCTGACCATCCCTGAGGGATTGAAGAACAAAGTTAAGTGTGTTTTTATTGCATTGGTGTAACATTCACATTTGACAATTAGAGTCTGAGGCACACACACACACATTCACAGGATTTTGTTCTGCTTTTAGGCACCATGCAATAGAATTGTAATAATAACATAATTGATTTATTGAATTAATTTCTTATGTTTTTCGGGAATTCATTTAAAAGGAACAATATATGACATTTAGAGCATCAATATAGCAGCGAACAACTACTAGCTATGTAAAGATACAGTGGAATAATGTCTACCTGAGAACACAATGAAGTCATTCTCCCTCTGTGTGTGTTGTAATCTGCTCTCATATGGCGGTTATTGATAAGGCCATTCAGACTAACAGTGGCTTCGCAAAAGTCTTGCGCCCACTCTTCGGTTCCAAAAACTGGTTTGCAGAAATGTACAAAGCTAACATTTTTTTCTGCGTTGCAATATATCACAGTCCCAAACCCGAAGGTTTCAGTCACTGTGACGTTTGCAAAATGAATAAGGCATTGCTGGTACTGGCAGCCTGGTTTTCACAGATGTTTTCTGTCGCAGCCTACCAGTAGGAGTCAATAGTCTAGCAACAAGAATAGGACCCCTCACTGACTCCCCGCATGTGAACACTGCAGGTGTTTTAACATCCTGTGTGCAACTTAATGCATTAACAGAGACCAGAAGTCATTCAAACTGAACCGTGCTCCCATGTGCTGGATCCGCTGACCATCCAATGTTTCTAAATGATGAGTTTTATTTTATTGTGAGTTGAACTTTGTAGAAGTTTCTTTTTAATTTGTAATCATCGAACCATCAGCGCCATCACCATCGCCAAGAAAAACAAAATCAAGCTCATTCAACTGTGAGTAATACATCAATCACAATGCATAGAACATGCTTAACGTCTACATTAGAGAAGTGGACCTGGTAGCAACAAAGACTAAAATGGAACATGCCATATTTGGAACAGATTAACTCCCTCGAAATGTATCATTGTAATGGCACTTTGCTGACCATTATCATATTAATACTTGTTGGACCATATCAATAATCTTCCACAAACCAAGCTTCACACATTGGCCATGATGACTGTTTTAGACTTTTCCCCATGTTGTTGTGGCAGATCCGCCCATACTGTCAAGCAAAGTGCTCTGGTGTCCCAGGGGCATGTGTTGCAAAATAGTCCTCCAAAAATGTACAATAATAGAGACGCACTACTCTTCCCATTGAATAACATATCTTCCCCTGGTTAAGACGGACACCTGTTTAATATCTGAGTGACTCACTTGGAACAGGCAGCATCGTGGGAGATTTCAACCTCATGTGAAACTGCACTGCAATGTTCTGCATTTTTCACTTGTCATTTTATTGCTTGACATATTCCTTCCCAAAACAACAGTTTAATAAGCGTGCTACTGCCTTTGTTGGGTTTGTGTCAGTGCCTGTGACGGGTGTCCTTGCTGCTGAATGTGAGTAATGAAAGTATATTGCATTTTGCTGCAGTTCATTGTTAAAATGTGCACATGTCGCATATTACCACGATGAATAGGTTTTATTGGACTTTTTGGAAGAAACTATTTTGGTCAGTGTGTCATCTTAGTTTTGATCATGTTTCAAAAAGTAAGATTGGTGATGTTTGGAATTATATGTGTTCATTAAGGACTGATGTGCTCCAAAGGGTTCATGTCTTGCTGAAAACTGAAAGACTTGAGGGGATGCTTTCAGAATATACAAAATGTGCTTACATTGTTGAGCTTGAGTGTTAGGCTTACTCTCCTGTCCAAATATGACTTTACTAGAGGAAATTCAATTAACTTTTGGTCGCCATCACTCGACCATTTTTCTTAAAAGGACAGGCATATGAATAAATGAGAATACAATGACATTTAAATAAGACTTGTAAGCACAATGTGGACCGCAAGATACCACGTCCGGAGACAGCCCCCCCAGACTCCCAGTGTAGATGACTCACAATACTAACAGCAGGGCCTCATTGATTGTTAATCGTTTAATACCACAAACAGAAGGGGGATGGTTGTGAACAACAACATGATGGATAATGAAACTATGACCGACCCTCCAGGGGTTAGGAAGGCAACCTCCTGTCACACCTACAGCACAAGCTGAGACACAGGAGGACTCCACCGGGAATAGAAGAGAAGCCAGAGCCCCAGAGATGCCACGCCATCGGACAGGTTGTAAACAAATCCACAGTTTAATCTTATTAACAAAACCAAATTATTTAGAAGTAAAAGGGCAGCTCGTCTTAGACGTCCTTCTCTGCTATTTATTCAACTGGAGAATTGCATGTGTAAACACGTTTTTCAAGTAACGTGGGTCCAAGTTTAACCTGAACATATTAAATTTAATAGATATCAGCATAATGTGCATAATGAGCTACGTTTGTGTTCACTTCAGGATAAGTAGTTTAGATAATATGAAATAAAGATCTGTTCATAACATCATGTTGTAATGCAAAAGGTTAGAAGAAAATGTTCTGGGACGATGAAAACAGTTTCTTGATTGAATCATGGTGCATGAAATAGTGATTATATTCAGGGATATTGGATCATTATGGAGGGCAGCAAAGAAAATTGAAGTTTGCCAAGTCATGCCCCTCCCTTTTAACATTTTCTTTTCTTTTACACCTGTGAAGCGTTCACATGAAATGTCTCATGTGTGACTCAAACGCCAATTTTACTGTCTGAAATCACAACTAGCTAGCTAATTGAGACGACATTAGCTCCATGACCTGGTTGAATACACTGTCTCCAGATTAGTTTTTTTTTAAAGGTTTTTAGCTAACGTGGTTTAGAATATACAGCACATGAGGCTAAAAAACGGATGCAAAAGCTACATGTCCCAGGTCATAAAAACAGCATTAGCCAACCATGTTGAGTACAGAGGAGGCTGGTCCATAGACGGTGAGAAGGGCGCTCCTCTTCTTTCTTTTTGAGAGGCAAGAGGAATATCAAAAAAGAGCATTTGGTTGAAATAAACCATTACCATATATATATATATATAATATAATATCATATTTTCTTTTTTTTCTCCAACCTCACTATATATTTTTTTAATCAACTCACTTAACCTATCTTTAGATGACATTATAAAAATGATGATACATTTCTTGATTTCATTTATTTCCAATTGATTTTGTCACAAACAAAACAAGCCCAACTTGTTCAGGTTTTCTGTTGGTCCCAAACCCCAATCACTAGACCAGACCCGACTAAATGATGAGGGGTCAGAGTCATCCTTCAGTAACTACCCCCGCCTCACTCAGCTCCTGTCCTAGCCCTCACAATGGAGACCAGGGAGCTGTGCTGGCCGCTGAAACATTCCTCTAATTTACGTCTGGCAGCAGCAGGAAATTGAAGTCAAAGGTTCACTGCATCTTGTGCCACAAAAAATGATCTGCAAAGGACCACTGTGTAAAGGAGACAGGGCAAATTAACCTGGACACTAATAAATGGGACACAAAGGGGTGTGAGTGGGTTTCAAAAATTCATGAAACACTGTGAAGTTGGTGGTGAAGTGGCTGCAAACGGGGACAATAAAGTGAAACCCAGTGATTTCTCAAGTGGTGCATTGATATGTTTCTATACGTGTATTTGTTGTGACATTGTCAGCTGTCAACCTCCAGATTTCCTTGCTCCCCTGATAGCTTATTTACCACAGGTATACTGTCTATACTGTTTATTCTAATTATCTGAAATTATACTAGGAAGTAATCGAAGGAAATGGTATGGTGTCAACAGTCACATAAGCATTTACAAACAAATGTCAAGTTACGTATGTGATATGTGAAACCCAATGCACAAATAAATGCAGTATCTGTGCCTCTAATTTATAACTCTTATATCATCATTTATTAATTAACACAAACATCCTCATTTACCTGGCTTAATGACATTCACGATCCTTATATTCATTCGCAACCTGAGCATTTTAACATGGAAATTAATTTGTGAATCTCAACTTCTTGTGTATCCTTTTGAGACGGGTCAGAGACTCTGTTACATGTTGTGTGTTACACAAAATTCACCAGTGCACGGAAGACACGGTAGATGGCAATAATGGTTATAACAAATGAAAAACTGACAACTTTACTACATATGTAACTGGAGATGTAAATGCAACAGTTTACAGACGCACTGATACAGATTTACAGATACAAATCAGTCTTCATTTATCTGTGCATTGGGTTTCCGAGTTACATAACATGGCATGTTTGTGAGTACTTATGTGACTGTTTTAACACCATAAAATAGGAAACAAAAACACATGTTGCATGGAGTAAAGAAACAACATGTTAATCAGTCAGACTCAGAGGTGCTGGTTGGTGGATCTCGTTATCGTTCGGACAGTCAGGCTAGCTGTTTCCTCCTGTTCCTTTGTGCTATGCTCACTGGTTGCTGGCTTCAGATTCAGGATTATTGGACAAACTCCCACCAAGAAAGCAACTAAGCATCTTTCCCAGAAAATCAAACTGTTCTCATAATTTACAGTGACTGTCAGGATAATCCAAAAAGGCTAAATGTGCAAATATTGCATCTCTACTTTTCAAATCAGTAATTTAAATTTCCATATGAGAACTGCCACTTAAGCTGGGTTACTAATGACAAATATGTGTTGATATTCCCCCCTCTGTCTTGTAGGACACTGCATGCTGTGGCCTTTACCTATCCTCATTTTGCCTCCCCTTCTGTCGGCCTCTTTAGCTTGGCCAGCGGCCTGAAGTGGCTTGTAATCCTCGATCTCTGAGGGTCAGTGAATTACCACACACCTAAAAACAGCCGACTCAATAACCGGGAGATTATCGGGACTTCTGACGATGTCAGCACCACGGCAGCAGCAACAGCAGCTGCTGCAGCTTGGGGATGGCCGATCATTGAATGCGGAGAACTTCACAGCTTGAACACTTACCAAAGGCCTCTTCCACTAAATCAAAGCATTCATGTAGAGCAGCCAGGGATATGATGATGCTCTGGAAGGGAATTGTTAAGGCAGCTCAAAACTGAAATACAATTTGACCCAGCGCTGCAGAGTTATGTGTGTTTAGATTCTATCTTTGATACTTAACCAGCCGAGGGATGATTGACATGTGCTCTCCTTGCTTCGAAGCAGAAGTATGAACCCGTTCTGCACCTGACTGGGTGAATTTGCAGCAGTGCAGTACTAGTGTTGGATTGAAACTGGAAAATGCATGTGTTTCCCCAGTGGATTTCTATGCAAATTTGAGGTGAAGATTATACAACGCAGGTGCTGAATCGTCCTGAAATTGAGATCTTTAATAATTCGTTAAATTAGTCATTGTCATCGTCCAATCGACACTGTGGTTTCCTTACTGGGCCACCTTTGGTTTCCAGGCTCAATCAATTCACACTGAATAATATCCAGGCAAAAAGCTAAGCTGTGTAGGCTTTTTGTGATGGCTAAATGTTAGCGCAAAGCTGGAATGTTAATCGAACAATTTGTCTACACTGGGTGTGCAGCAAAACATCTGCAGCCTAACAGCACCTTGAATCAGTTCAGCAACAGCACTGCTCCGCACCGTTTGACAGAGCGCGTAGTGTACACGCGATCACATTCTCTCAGGTGCAAGTAGAACAAAAAAGAAAATAGTGCGGTGTAGACAAAGTGGCTGCATCGGTTAATATGGAAGCACATCTGTTTCGTCCGGCTGAAAAATGCAACTAAAGTGCATCAAGTGAACAAAGGGTTCCAGTTTGATTTGTAAGCATGTTTTTTTTCCCAGTATGAATGTTGGCACTGAGGGACGGAGTGATGCTATCATGAATAAATGCTCCGAATTTGTATTGTACAATGGAACTGTGTGTGTGTGTGTGTGCGCAATCTGAAGTGAGCAATCACCTGAGTACTTTCCTCAGCAATAGGATGATTAGGAATAATTTTGTCTGATGGCGACCACTTGAGATGTAGTCTCTAGATTCACTGGGCGAACCTGCTTTCTCTCACTGGTTCTGCAATTTAATTTAATGCCTTTCCAAAATAGTAGAATCTTGACTCTTTGCAGCACATACACCCCCCTCCCCTCAGGTCTGCACAGACCAAGGAGACCTGCCAGGTAGGAATAAAATGGTCCGCATATTGCAGCTAAACTGTGTTTTATGAAACATGCTTTTACACAATTGTTAACTACTAGAGATGGGACAGAATCCAAAATAACTTTTTTGTTTTCATTGATAATTTGAAGTCACATCAAATGAATAACAACATTCCGAATAACCGGCACTACCACATTCTTACTCGAACCTTGACCACACCAAACCTTTATGATTGTGGGAAGGGCTGTAATGGAATTTTGTAAAGATATTGAAGGTCCCCAGAGGATTCCGCTAAATTACTTTGGTGATCTTCTGCCCCCCCCCCAAGCTCCATCATGCCATCATGAGATTAACCTCTTTGGTTAGGAGTAAAGGTTCTTAAACTGTGAGGCGCACCTCCCCAGAGCCGCTAGCATGGCTATAGAATCTTGATTCCTGCTAAAATTGGTTGGATTGACATACATTTTGCACTTAGTCTGCAGAGGAACAATTCTCTTTTATGATTTTCATCATGCACAACCACCACGTTGATATTTTAGATTTTGAGTTCAATATTTCTAAAACTGCTACTATTGGAATGTCATTACGTGGATGCGTCATTTGTGCGAGTATGTCGCCTACAGTAGCGGACCAAAAGGTCCCATGTTCCATTTTTAGGATACAAAACATTAACAAAAAGTGCAACAAAGAGAAAAAAACAAGACAGTTTTCTTTGTATATTGCATACCCTTTTACTTTTAACATGAAATATATGTACATGTTACAAGACAAAGAACTCCTTTGACTAAATTAATTGGCATGTTTTTGATTGACAACAAAAACAAATAAATTGTATTTAAGTTTTCCTTCAATCTTTGAATGTTTAAAGTTTCAGTTGTAACTAAGTACAGTAAATGACACCATCTCGAAGTCATCCTTTTCCTTTTGAACATGAAACTCTACCCTTGAAGTTGGCTGTACGAATCTTGTAGATTGCTCCTTTGCTCCGCTGGTCAATAAATGTAAAATATCAGTGCTTGTGGCATGTACTCAGCATATTTTCTAATATTTCAAAGATATTCAACCTGTAAGGTATTTTATCCTGTTTCTTACAGTTCAGCATCGAAGGCCATAATATGTTGCACATTTATATTTCAAATTGAACAAAGTCACAGTAAAGGGGAATAAGAAAAGAAAATAATTAATTTTAGTATCATATTTTCTATCAAGCATTTTAAAGTGTTATTTTGTGCTCACAGGCCTTGTTGTTGACAGAATACTTTCCGTTGGGAAATGCTTCTGAAACTGATCATGGACATAGTTAGAAGAGAACTTAATCGAACCAACGTACAGTGTGAGACTGCTCACATGAGGAAATTCAGCAGAGCAGTGGTTTCTTTGCAAAAACAGTTTGCCAATGATTGTCAGTCAATGTGTTTGTGTTTAAAAGGCATCACCCACGTCTCAATCGCACTCTGTTTGTGTGTTCGTTCCTCAACAAGCAGCTCGACAGCATCGTCTCTTCTTATTTCCCTCAGAGGGTCCTGGTTCTGCACGCTTGAAGAATCACCTCACGCTGTGAAAACTAACCTGAGTGAACTTGTCTGTCAGTCAGAAAAATATACTCTTAGGAGATATTACGCTTCTATACCTGGCTGCTCATTGACTTGGAGCTGTCAGTCTGGATCCAGCTGCCTCACATTTTGTTCCAATTTATCACAGAGGCACTCACCCATTCCCTCACATGTATTGACTGTTCTTCTCTTAACTGATGGAGACAAGGAGTTGATTATATCTGTGTATTTACTGCAAGATTAAAAAGATTTGCTTGATCGAATTATTAAATATGCATGTGATTTATCTGCAACCATGCACTACTTTAATGTGCTGCAGTGACAGAAGGTTGAATGAGGAATACTTCATTATTACCCAGGTCCTCAAGAAGCAGTAGAACATGTAGTCTATGGGCTCAGACCCAACATGTAACGAATTCATACCTAGGTGGGCAGATGCTAGTTGTGATTGTGAATGTATTGTGTGTTGCATGCTACCCAACATTTGTTTGGGTTGAGATATATACTCAGTGTGTCTACTTCGATCTTTGGCATGTTTCATATGAAACAGCATAGTTTACTTGAACGATAGTTATGAACAGGAACCAGTATAGATATAGTTTGTATGCCAAATTTTGCCAATGCTTAATAGAGAACTATTATTTCAGATTGAATTGTGTACACTGTTAGTATTTCATGTAGAAACATGTTCAACAGACATGATATGTAGTCCTGTAATAATGTAAATTGACCTCACACAAACTACTTTACTACTATTGTAAAAGAGTTGCTCTGTGACAATATGAGTTGTGTTAATGGATTTTACAAAGGGAAAATCCTGAAATCTGGGGAATTCAAATAGGTCTAGTGGCAATAATGATTTTAATATTTGAAGAGGTAACAATCAAATATAGTATTTCTCTTACTTGAATTTGACATAATTGTGTATAATGAGACCAGAGCTGGGTAATACAAGACTAGATCTGGAGAGAATAAGACCAGATTTGGGTAGAATAGGAACAGGTCTAGGTAGAATACACCAATTGCCAATAGCTTTATAGAGTGCCGTCACTTTACTTAAACTTAAAAAAAAAGTCATGTTAAAGCATGTTATTGATGTTTATAAGACCTTACATTTCAGAAACTTAGAATGTAGAATCTTTAATGCGTGTTAGAGTTAAATTTGGTTTTCATTAAAACCTATTTTTAATAACTTTATCTCAGTCAACTCCAGTCGATTGTTCATGATAAACATTTCCCTGCTTTGATTTCAGTCCAGCCATAATTACTTTTGGAAAACAGCAAAATAAGAAAATAAAACAAATAAGACTTTCAGCTGCTGCCATCCAAACTTGACAGTGTTGTTGTTCCCATACTGTATCCCAAGGAATGCTCCTGATAGTAAAAGGTCTGTGTGTGGTCAGATCAATAGATAGGTAATATTAGTCCTGTAAGAGCCTAACTGTGAAAATTGAGTAATATTACCGGCTCGGCAACAGGAAAGCTCTATTGATTGTGTGGTCAATATCAAAGAGCAAATACCGAGGGCTGCACATGAAGCTCTTCAATGATGGACTATCCAGTTTTTACCAACCATTTAAAAGGAGACAAAATTAAATCTAAGCCCATCTAAGGCTAGTATCATTTACCGGCAGTTGATGTGTTTCTCCTGCATTGTAAGTAAAAATGCAATCATGGACATCTATATTTGAACTTTTTTATTTTATTTTATTCAATATTTTAGTATTAATTAGACGTAATGTAAGCGCCGCATCACATGTTAGAATCACTCCCGCCTTTGATTATTACACCTCTTGGCTTTGGTTGCTAAAGGATGTTTAAATGTGGCTAACAACTTGGTAGCTATAGATTTCAATTCCTACAAGAGAAGTGCCCACACTAGAACAGTGATTGACATACTCCAGCACAGGAGAACTAAGTATAAGCGTAGGTAGGAGCACAGAGAGGGAGAAGGTGGCGGCGTCGGTAGTCACAGCTAACCATAGGTAGCTACTGTCAGACTCAGCGTGTCTTCGTTG
Source organism: Leptoclinus maculatus (assembly GCA_032191485.1). NCBI lineage: Eukaryota > Metazoa > Chordata > Actinopteri > Perciformes > Stichaeidae > Leptoclinus > Leptoclinus maculatus. The sequence continues at coordinate 46,272,001 of JAVDOI010000001.1, read as the reverse complement.
GAGGCCAGCAGTGCTTTGACTGTCACTAAAAGTAAATGTAAGGCCTCTTTTGGAGAGTTATGGGCACCTATGTTTTAGGCTGGCTAGCGTCTTTCCTACGATACCCTCCTGGTGTGTGTGTCTGTGTGGATTGCCAGTTCATAGTCATAGCCATGCTGTTTACATTGATGACTTTTGTCAGCCTAAGATATCTATTGAAGCTCACATATACGTGAGGGCCCATGTGTTGTGTCTACTGCTACAGAAGAGAAATAAATCTCGTGTTGATCGCCGGCATCTCTCCATCAAGCGTCCGTGAAAGCTTGTTAATGTTACCAGCAGGTATAAAATTGCATCGTTTTGTAACAAGCCAGAATAAAATAGCTTCGAACCAAATGTGTCCAACCTTGGCTGTCTTCCTGGCTTGCTGACACACACAACCAGGCTGTGGTAAAAGTAAACATACCCATATCCGTGCTTTTCACACCACGGAAGCTGTGCTTTTCTGCTCAGTAAATTATTTGAACTTTAGGGACACGCTGCTGGAATTGTTTATGAAAAAGCATGCAGAAACAAAGCCTCATAAGTACTTCTGTTGTGAGCCTGTCAATTGGACTGGGAAGGTTTCTATGTTTTTCTCTCTCAAAATGACAGCAGTGTCCAGTCACCTCTGAATCCGACAGTCCATTTACACATAGAGTGGCTGATTTCATGCCGCCCTGGCCCTGCAGTACACAGGCATGTTTAGATGCTCTCAAGTGTTGGATGATGTGTTTTTTTCCCGGGCCCACGAGTGCTTGGAAATGACAGTGCTTTAAATATATATATATACGGATAACCTTTGACAAATCCCAGTGTCTGTATTTTTTTTCTTCCGTTTCGTTGTACAACGCTTAATGTCTCATTCTGACATGCCATCTTCTTGCAATAGCGGCTCAAAGATATGTTTTGGCAGCAATAAGTATATTTATTTTTGTGGAGGTGCAACCTCAAGATCTGAGTTATCCTTGGAAGTGGAAGCTACTTTCTATTTTCAATATTGCTTGGGAGCCGTAAGTAAACAATAGAGATTGTTTTTCATACTGGACTTATATAAACAGTCAGCCAGTGAGTGAGTCACAGTAAAAGAACTGTAAGCCATCATATCACAAAAGTTGACATGGTCAAACAGCATTTAACACATCCTATTAGAAGCAGTGGGCAGCAGCTACTGTACAGCACCAGGATAGCAGTTGGGGGGTTTGGTTCTTTACCCAAGAGGACCTCAGAAGTGCTGAGGATGCAAACTGGCACCACTCCAGTTATCAGTCCACATTCCGTACTTGGTCCTAGCAGGGACATGAACCCTCTGATTCTTAAGCCAAGTCCCCACAGACTGAGCTACTGCGTAATGAAATATACATTTATAACCTTGGCTTCATGTCAGTTTGGCTAAAAAATGCTGTGTAAAATTCAGTGTGTATTTAAAATAATTGCCAATGTTTTATACCACGGCCTAAGTAGGACAGAGCCAAAGTAAAGAAGTGTAGACCGTCCAAAGTACTGATCTAGGTCACTGCATTTAAATGAGAATAGAGGTTATTTTAATAGTTTTGGCTTCATTTATATTGGTAATGATACCAATGAATGAATGTAAGTAATTGCAACATCAATACAATGAGATATGTAGTGCTTGCAAAATCTATAGTCAACGGTATTTAATTTTTGAGTCACGTAATGTTTCTATGTTGTTTTTATGTCGCTTACGTGAAGTAGCCAACCTAGCTAAGCAACAACCATAGTTTAACACAAACCACGATCTTGTCCTAAATCTAACCAGGTAGTTTTGTTGCCTAAACCGACACATGGAAAACTGCTAGAAGGGTATTGGCAATATAGTCTGACACAAAGGGACACTTACAAAGCTGCAATGTTTGCCAACGTTTTGAGCACTTTATTTAGCGGTGAAACCAAAAAGCGAGCATGCCCAAAATGTCAGTAGTATTTCCCCATTGCACAGGTAAAGTGCAATAAACCTGAACAATGACCAATTCTGTGTAACAATACCGTTGTGCTAATTGTAGATTTCCCAGCAATTAAGTTTGTTCATTTTATATATATTACTGATAACAGTGACAACCAATCAGTCCTGGCTTATAATAAACAAGATCCTTTGAAACTGCCCTATATGGTGCACACCAAATTGAGGCAGAACACTGAAGTGGCGTTAGCATTAGCTGATTAGCATCAGTTGTTTCATTCAGGCTCCTCGATCACCAGATCATTCATATGTAACTGTATAACAATTAGCTATAAATGGCCACTTCCTTCACATAAGTGACTCTAATTGAATTGTAAGGCTGATCAACTCTCCACCCTTCTTGGATCCAGCTGCTAAATATTCAATAAGGGGGCAATCACACATTGGATATTTTTGTGGCAAAAGAAAAAGCCTTTTTTTTCCTTAGTTCATAGTTTTGAAGCATCTTGTGCACTGCTAAAGTACACCTCACATTGTATTGACCATTAGAGGAGAGGATCGTTAGTGTTTGCTTGTTTGTTACTACTCTGTTTTTGATGGTCTGATACTAGCTGCTGTTGATCATCATAAGAGACAGTTATCTGTGACCTATAATATCACCATGCCAGCCGACACACGAGTGACACACCGCTGACTGCACCGTTGCCTAGTACGGCGCTTAACATGTCAGTGTGGAGGGAGTGCTCTTAATCGGACTTTTGATTGGTCAACTGGCTTTCCTTAACAGAGATTCTGGATTATTGCTTCAAGATGACAATTCTTTTTTCTTATCAAACCCAAGTAATTAATGTTACTTTTTACATCCCCACAAAAAATGATGTAAATAGATAAAAAAATGAAAACCCAATGCATATGATGGAATTTTGTATCATTGCCATAGCTACATAAGACAGTACAGTTGAGCTGTACGGTAGTTGTACTGTGACTAGCATGTATCTCCATAACATCTACCTCTTCTAACAAGCTAAGAAAGACAGTCCTGTTTTCAGTTTCAGTTATGATAATACAACTATCAAAAGTTAATAATACTTTCTAGAATTTCTTTGAAATCTTAGCACTTTTGGTGATTTTTAAATGTTCTAATCAAATAGAGATTCATGTTTTTCACTGGACAAGTTACAATTTGTTTTCTTCATTCTAAGGAAGTTCTCTCTGCCATTCAATAGGTGCATGTGTGTGAAGGTTAAGAATCATCTAATGCTCTCAATTCAGTTTCATGGTCTTTGTTCATGCTGGCAACAATGTAATATGTAATGTAACTTGTTTTTTCACCTCTGGCTTGAAAGCAGTTCAAATTGAATACATTCATTATTGGAAAAAAAAGAATCTGTGGCAATGCATACAAATAGAATGTGAGAAGGCTTTGTATGACAAAATTATATATTACTAAAGGTCAGAGAGAAACCAGGGTTTTTTTATATAATCTTCAGGGTCATGACCCACAGTCACTGCTTCTGATTCTGAGTATCGATCATCTCTTGAAACCTCTATATGTGCTTTTGATGGCAATCTCTGAGATAGAAAATTCTCCTGTCTTGTTGCCTATTTCCTCCCATAATATAAAACTGACCCAATTTCACAATGTAATAATACCTCAATTACCTTACAACAGAGAGCTAAGATGTCAGAGCAACCAAGCCATTACTGGTAGAAACCACATCTCAGAATGTCATCTATCACTCCGTTATTTATTCTGCAGTCTGAAGATGGTGATAATTTCTTCAGTTCCTGCTTTTTTTTCTAAAACTGTGTTTCTTTGGAAGAAGAAGGACCAATGTATCTGAAGCCTACAAAGGCATTTCACTTTCTTTGTGCAGATATCAATCCTTTGGCGAGTACTCTTCAGTTGTCAGATCATAAACAGGAGAGGACATTTTTAATTTGCTATCTACTCTACATACGTACGTACGTATTACTTTACAAAGATTACACGCTCTAATGTAGTCTTAACATGACCAAAATATTGAGCTTTCCTGGCTCTGGAAACAGACTGTGGAGTTGCGTCCACGCGCTGTCAGCAGTACCATCCTCAGAGATAAGAACCCTAATCGGACCATAATTAGGCACGGCCTTATCATCGAAGCCATAGGAAAGAAGCATCGCCAGCTAATGTCAATAACCTTGTCACAGCATCCGAGGTTCTGTCTTTGCCAAATTACATAACATTAATAATGTGTAATTACGGGGAAAGAGATTGAAGTGTCACTGTGCCGAAAGAAGAAATGAAATGCTTCCCAGCAAGAGGGGATGTAATCCTGGGACACGCTCTCAATGAGGGATGGCTTCATCTGGCTTCACTTGCCTGCATCGTGGAGCTTCGTGAAGTCGCTCCCGAGACGTGGGCGGTCGCTCAGCTGTTGGATGTCGTGATTGTTTGCTTGACTGGTACTGTTACAATGGTCGTTGGTAGGTTGTCAACAGCATTCACATTAGACACAGGCGTTACTATGGAGCACCACGATGTAGAGATGGGTTGATGTTTCAGTCCAGTAATTTTTTCATTAACACTAACAACACCTTCCATTGCTTTACATAAATTGTAAAGTTAGACATATAGCTGTTGCACTTTGATGTGCTGAGAATCTGTGGAGACCTCAGCTATCGGCTGGTGTCACAGGCTGCCATGTGGGAGGCACTAAAAAAGAGATATGAAAAACCTACCTAGATACTAACAGGGAAGCATATACGTTTTCATGAACTGGTACATTTTGAGATATTGGTCTGTCTTCTTTCAGACTAGTGGAAAGGAAACATCCAAAATATATATTTAGTTGTTTATTTTACCCCACTGTCCATTTGTGTCAATAGATTTGTCTTTATTTCACCAAAAGTTAGCATTAGATAATGCTTCATTTCTATAGTTATATATACATATTCAAAACATTGAATAAAAAACATTGAATAAAAGAAATAATTGTCTTAATGTAATATATGTATTAGTTTATTGTTTTACCCTATTCCCCTGTAGTATTTTACTAAATGTATAACATTTGACAATACCTGTCTTAAAAGGCCATTTCCTCTGTAATATTTTTTTTGAACCAGAAATCTCCACTTCAGTAGCTCTTACATATACCGAACTTCATGATTTAATTCCTATCTATATGATGAAGGTCTTTACAGAGGGGTATATCATTCATAGCCTAATTTATACAACATGTTATTCCTAAACACATGGCCAAAATAGTTTTTATTTATGGCTGTATCTTTTGATTAATGGAGTGATAAAAATAGATATCCAAAATTTTGAAAAAAACAACAACCTTAGACTCTAATACTGATAAGCAAACTGCAAACTTTTCTTTTACCCTTTTCACCTGGGGTTTCTCCCCCTAATGCTGTGCTGTTTAGCAATTAGAGGTCATTTGAATTTGCGTGTTCTGCTCACGACTGTTTGGGTTTCCTCTGGATGCTCCACTTTTTTTTCTCTCTCGCTGTCGAAAGAGACATTCAAGTTAGATAAAGTGAAATGTGTGTGAGTGCTATGCAACCACGGAAAGGCTCAGCATGCAACCCCCATCCTGCAAACAAGCCTTTGATCAGCACCACGGACAGCAGCCGAAGCATACGTTTGCCAACGCTGATTTATCAGCCAATCTGTTGTGTGTATGTGTGTGTGTGTATATATATATATATATATATATATATATATATATATATATATATATATATATACATATATATATTATTGGAATGATGTCTATGTTATCTATACAGTGTCTCCTCATTTCACTACAGAGACCTAAATAAACTTGCAGCTGGCTGGAGGGAGATCGCCAGGGAGTTGAAAGATGTCCTACTTGCTGTTGGCTATATTGTATGTAATTTCTGGTAAATATCACAATATAAAAATGTGTTTACCGTTTCAAAGTAACAAACGTAGGAAGATAATTGGCCACGTCTCTGGTCTGATCTCGAGTGCACAGCTGGTAGTCTACACGGTTTGTTTACATGACAAAAACAAATGTGCATGGTAACGGATTCAATGGGGACAGCCAGCGTCTGATGTCATAGTCAGATGCTCCCTTGCTGTCAGGAAGGTGATTCTTGGGCCCCTGACAGATTCTGGGCCCCTGCGATGCTGCACCAGCTACAACCGCAATATTTGCACCAATGGAGGCAATTCCTTCAAATTGTATAGTTTAAGTCACAATTCTGTCTTACTAATTCTCTTACTTGTAGTCGGGAAAGGCTGTGACCTCATCATTAAGGTGCTGAAAGTGGTGCACAATCTGGTCAGGTACATCACTAACACAGCATCATTAATACAAGAACCACAAAAGTCAAGGGAGAAGCCAAAACATCTATAATGTATGAACATAATAAAAAGCCTTTAAATTAGGCAGTGTTCAAAAAAAGCTTCCCATGGACAGAGTCATGGGTAACATATCGATTCATCTTTCCAGAAGTAGCTTTCTGCATGCTATTTAACAACATGTCTGCTGTTTTCCGGTTATCTATCCCTCATTTTGTATTTTTGACAATGCTATCAGAGATATATAATTCAAAGACCCTATATGGCGAAAGTACACCTGCTCCCCGAGAAAGAGCAGCACAACGGCATCCTCGGAGAGCCGCTCTGCCGCAGAGAAAAGCTCCCGAGAGGGCCAACACTGATGAATCTCACACATTTCCTCTGTGATGTGAGAGAGACCTAAAGCGGAAGGCACTTCATCACCGGGAAAGGCTTTCTCCGATCCGCCTTCAGCACTTCTCCCCTTAATACGGAAGAGGAAATGGCACTAATAATGTTTTCGGGCATGTTTGGTTTTGGGGAAATGGTTTCATATATCAGCTTCATGGGAGATGGGGGAACTGGCTGTTGATGTGGAAGCCTGGTTACGGCGGGAAGTGCTGCGTTAAAGAATTTTTCGAGTTTTTTGAATTATGCTTGGTGGCCTATTATATTACACACGGCAATATCACATTTTACTTGTCTGCTTTGTTTGCTTTTGTATGGCTTTTATTTGTGACTATATCGTGAAACATTTCAGCGCAATGGGATTTTGAGAGGATTGCCAATATTTGCGCTGGCCCGTCTGCTCCAAAATAGCTCTCATCAAAGATTTGACGAACGCTCATGTTAACTTTTATTGCACTTGTTTATTTTTCGGAGTCAAATGGCACTCAGGTAAACTTCGCTTCCCCTGTACTCCTAAGAATTCATCAGAATGTATGCGGTGTGATCGTGCTCATTATGTGACTTTGCTGCGGTGCACAAACTCCAGGAGGAGAAGAAGTCTTTGTCAGGAGTTTTGTTTCTCATTACCCAGAGGGCTTCAGCGCTCCATATTTCTTCTGCAGCAAGTCCCCAGGTTATACCAGTGTTATCTCTTTATTGCCTTCCCCTCCCTCCCGACTAAAAGACACCGTTGGCATTGATTAAGGTGCGCTAAGAACCTGCTTATGTGTTTAAATTATCTGCGCCTATTGCTCGGGGCAAGCGTTTGCAGCGGTGCCCTGGGATGGCATTATTCCTGTGATGGAAATTCTTTGAGGATCACAGCTTTGCATCCTATTTGGTTGCATAGCCGTGAGAGATGCCACAGGGCCTGAAGGCCATTATAAATACATTGATTTATTCTTAAGCTCTGATAGATTGAGTAAAGTTAAGGGAGATGAAGAGCAACAAAAGAACTGCAAAACATCCCTCACATTGTTTAGACCCACAGCTTTTTCATGCTCTAATTATGGTACAGTCCCCGTTGCATTTGAAAGAGCCCTAAACAATAACAGTACATAAGAATTGCATAGTTTCATATTAAACAGTCTGTGTTGGGGATGAGAAGGACAACCTCCCCTCTGGCATTTTACATGTCTGTGTCTCTGAATGTATTGCAGTGGGACAGATTCTGTCTATGTCGGTGTTTTTTTCCGAGTTCGTCTTGTGAGAATATTTGTTGCACAGATTTCATTAAAGCGCTTGGCTTCGGTTTCCTTTCGGATCTATTGATTGTCTGTTACTGAACTTAACTGCGCCCACTTTAAAATGTTAGCAGGAATTGGTGGCTCATGCTACAAAATTGCTGCACACTCCAACAGCCCTAAACACAGTAATCGCTAAGTGAAGCGATCTCAACAAAGAGGCTTTTCGTCTGGGCAGAGACAGGCTAATAATCTCTGATCAACGTATGCTTTTTTTGCCCTCATTCATTGTGCTTGCTGCTTGTCTGTTCATGTTACATTGTTTGTGTTGCACCACGCTGTGGGCCCCTGCTTGTGTTAGCGTCTGCCACTGCGTATAAAGCCAGTAGGCTGCATTTTATCAGTTTCATGCCCAGTGAAACGAGGTTTCTCGCCGTGTTTGAGTGATAAAAGGACAGCTATTGTGTCTTTCTGCGGTAGTCAGAATTCTCCCAGCTTAGCTATGAGCGCTTTCCGTTCTTTTACTAACATCCACACACATAGCTCATAGACACAGATAGCCTGGTAGTGTCGTGTCAGCTATGCTCCACACCATCGTGTATCACAGACGTGGAGACCGCATCCGGTCTCTTCTACCATTAGGTGCTCTCCTGTCCACCATCTTGCATCCTCTTGTCCCTTTCCCCTCCCACACACACACACACACACACACACACACACACACACACACACACACACACACACACACACACACACACACACACACACACACATCTACACAAGCCACATGTTTGCTTGTGTGCCTTTATGCTTTTTATTGTAGCTGTAGATAAGATGTTTCTTGACTGCAGTCAATAATTGATTGATTCTTGATTGATATAGCTAAAGTTAAATCAACTTCATTGTGTCTTTCAGAGAGCAGCTGCCTGTGATTACTGGTGCACATGTGTTACAATAGCTTGGAAAATAGCGATGGATTTACTAGAAATGCGACCAAGATTACACCCGCAGTCCCTCCCCCTCAGTCTCCGCCGCTTAGAGACTACTACTTACTTTGCGGGGAGCATTGACCCAGTACCGCTGTTCTTTACATTTTCTGCACCCAGTGTAACATCAGCATGATAACATGGTGGCATTACCGAGCTAATAGCTAGCTAACTAGCCAGCCGCTAAATGAGCTGTGCTGTGATTGTAATGCTACACAGTGGTTACTGAAAGGGTAATAACAATAGACGGTGTGGGGTGAGGCGAGGAGGGGGGTCTGATTAGAGGGCGTTTACATTCTTTTATTTCACGAGGTAGATCACAGTCGACTCAGAATTGGCCTTGAAGATTAGTGCTAATTAAAAAAAGAGTTTAGTCATTTTAAAAGTTTATTTGGTGATTTTTCATGAATTTAATAAGAAATGCAAATATTAATGCCATCATTGATGTGTTTCATCAAAGTGCAGTAATATTATTTAGTTTATAGCTTAAAAATGACATTTAAGTGAGCAGATATTTTTTGGATACGGACATTGTGAGTGAAAACTTTTTGAAAACCTTTTGATACCGTTTCAACGGGTCGGTTATTAGTGCCTGATCCTAGAGTGGTGCCACGTTATTATTAATGATTTATTAGTAAACCTACAAATATTAATAATTCTATTACAATTCATTATTATCTCTGATAACCAAACCCGCGTGTACTTCTTCATTGAAAGAAGAGCAAAGAACGACACTGAAGGCTTTTCTCAATGGAAAAGATAATTCCTTTTCCCGACAGGCTGAGTAAGAGTTTGATTGACAGATGGTTCATCCAATCCAACTTTTTTTTTTAAGTGCCTGTCCTTTCCCAAACAGTTTGTAATGACTGCATCTCAGATGGTTCTGTGTAACAAACCATCTGGCGGGTCACGTTAGCATCATGCATGAACGTTCAGTGTGAAAAAGCAATTCTGGTGTAATTAGTGGTCTTTTTTACAGCAGTATTGTTGAAAAGTAACCAGGGATCTCTGTATAAAAAGGGCATGTTGCCTGCCAATAAATTAACAATTCATGATACTTTCTCATCTCTTAATTTGAATCTATACAATGTTGTTAAGAATAGTTACCAGCTACCAACCAGAACAGGTACAGTGTGTGCAGGCATGGACTATGGAGCTTAGTCACACTAACTCTGAAGGTATACAGTTAAGTTTATGTGACATCATTAATATTACAAAATCGTCTGGGCCGTGTGAACTGTGTGTGACTGTCAGATTTTTTCCTCAGACATTCAGTATTGTGTGAACATAATTCCATAATAACTTTGTCACTCATTCTTCAGGCAACCTTGCCTCCCAGTAGAATTTAAACTCTGCCAATCATATGCCTCCCCCTGCTGAGAGTGCCAAACACGAGAAATCTGTGCCTGGTATTTGTACGAAACACAATATTTAACACAGCAAAGCTAAATAATACAAATCCATAATATCCAGAGCTTCTGTTTATTAATTAATTTACATTTTTGCATGGCATTTAACTAATCTATTCCTCGAGAACAAAAAAAAAGCCAAGGTGGCAGTTATTAAAAATTCTTGCCGGGAGTGAAATACTAGCGGAAATTCATTTACAGGCCCACAGAGCATGGGTCAGGTTTTTGTGGTAATTGTCTCGTTGAATTGCACCTCTCTGAGCCACCTGAGACCTGACTCTGATCTGTTGGGAAAGGAAAAAAAAAGTACTCAAAATGTAGTAAGGATCTGTTCAGTTTCCTTGCCATAGCAATGGTTTTATGAAACACTCTGTAATGGCACAGTCACATCTCTGATATTGAAGGCACAGTGTCAGGTTTATTTCTTTCATTGTCAGTTGCTCTCTAACTAGAAAAGCATGGAGACTATTTACTTCCCGTTTCGGAAACTAAATGAAAATCATTAAGTGCACTCTAATAATTGGATTAAAGGAAACCCCGGGGACAGGAACTACATCAATTAGCTGGCCTCGACTTATTTTCACACATCACATCTTAAGACAAGTGAGGTGCGATCATTTACTCTGGGGACACATCCAGAAACACGTGCCAAGAAGGAGCCTAACATGTACAAAAGCTAAACAGTCAAAGTCGAAAACACTTTTGAACGGCGCAACTGTGCATTCCTAGTGCCTCTGCCATAAACCAAACATTCAGATCTCACAGGGATGCTGAAGAGATGTTTCTACCCACAGGGCGCACTTGATCCATCCCATCAAACAAGTGTTTGTTCATTGAAGAGGGGGGTAAAGTCAAATAGTTTCACATCTTTCTAGCTCTAAGGACTACATTAAGGTGAGTTGTAAAGGCAGTTTTCAATAAAAGTTGACTATCAGAGGATTATTGTCTGTATTCGCTCCAACTGATTTGCATCTTGGTTTCATTTATTTGTTTTTTTTTAAGCTTCGTGGGTGCAAAATAGCACATTTAGGACATTTCAACCCATGCAAGGGTTGATATGAACCCTGCAAAGTATTCTTTGTGATTTACAAAATGGTGCTTCACCTTAGCCCAAACTGACTGAAGCTACGGCTGTCAAGCTTTCTGTTGTACCCAGCCACTCACGCAGTTTAACGTGATAACAGGGGCAGATTTACCACTCCAAATTTCTAGTCATTTTTAAAACAATGGGTCCTTGAATTTAGAGGTAGACATGATGATTTCAATGGCCGGCAGATTTGATCCACTGTAGCTTACTAGCTAGTTGGCTCCATCAGTTGGATCAGCTTAGAATGTTTCCTGCTGACTCGTTTCAAATTGAGAATCCCCTGAAAGTGGTCTTAACACTAGAACTGCTTACAGGTAAAATGTACCCAAAGCTGTTGGTGTGTATGTAACTTTGTTTCAATAAAATATTCAAGTCTTGTGGAGTAGTCAAGATAAAGCCAGATTTAAGAAATGACCATTTATACATATAAGATGATCCATATAGAAGACTTGTAAGCAGTGTTTCTGTCTAAGAGGTTTTGTTGCTTCAACCTTACTTCCTGTGAATATAGAAGTTTATTTAGAAAATACATCATGGATGTGTTGAAATTGACACGCCATCCCTGCCATGTAGCCCTTGTAATGTCCTCCCGATTGCCATACACCTTTTGTCCTCTGGGGTCAAAAATGACCCCGCCTGGTTTGACTGTTATTTAAAGCATATAGTATAAATTGTCAATCAATTCTGTTTTACACCTTTAGTCTGACTTCAGTCCAACACATTACCACACATTTTTCCCTTCATTTTGGAATTTAGGGCCAATAGACCTTGTTTACATAAAAGTATACCCTGTTTTTGAGTGAAAATACAATGAAACAATGAATTATTTTGACTTTATATTATTTTGACTATTTGACTTATCACAGAGAGGTATATGTCAAGGTTTAGTGAGGATGCTGTTTTTGAATCATTTGAATTGTTCTAATGGCAGCACATAATCACACGTGTTGTCCTCTGGGGTCAAAAATGACCCCGTCTGGTTTGCCTGTTTTTAGAGCATACAGTATAAATTATCACCCACATCTGTATTTCAACTCTTTAGTCAACTTTATTCCAACTCATTACCTGACATATAAAACATGTCAACATTCATTTCTGCAACATTTAACCTCCTGTTACCTTCAAATTGACTAACACCTGTTATCCTGGGGTCATTTTTGACCCCAGCAATTTTAACCTCCAGAACATTATTATAATTAAAATTGCTAACCAAGTTTATGTGTCAGGTACTTTGTTTTTTGTTGACTACCGAAATAGCCCTTTAAACAAAACAACCCCCCCGACACCCAAACCCGTATACATCCAGAATCCCTGTTACGGGACTATGGAGAAATATGCAGATCACCATCAAATCTCACTGATTGACCTACAATTGGAAAGAGATGTTTTTTGGGTGTTTTAATGGCTTTACATATCACTTTACATATCAACATGTTGAGTTTATGTTTACCCAGTTGTCCCCATTAAATTAGGAAAAGTCATTCAATATTAAGCAAAAGAAATGATGCCTCATTTATTTAGAGACGTCAAACATCTAATGGGGTCAAAAATGACCCCAGGACATTACAAGGGGTAGAGGGGTAACTCAAGCGTCATGGTTTGAAGTGTAGGACCGCTGATCAAGCGTCGACATTTGATTTGGGAGAGAGAATGTGTTGCACAACTTAATGTTAACTTAACCCTCACATTTCACAAATGTTGAGGGAGCATGACAGAATTGAATGTTCATCCTCCACATCCGGCTGATCATTATGAGATCAGCCACCAGCACAGCTGATGCAACAGTTGGTTCGCAGTTGCACAACTAAGGAAGTTTTGCACAAAGGGACAGACCATGCTGAGGATGACGAGCATCCTCAGCATGGTCTGAACACAGTCCACCTTGAGTGAGCCACGGCTCACCTTCGATGGCATCTGAGACGTTGGAGAAGTCTTTTTTCCATGGATCAATCTTGTCTGACGAAAAACTGCATGAAAAGCCCTAGTCATGTGATATTCATAGTTCAAAGTGACTAATGAATTTATTTTTCAAGATAAAACTGCATATTTTAGAGTGGCCTATAATTGTGACCGGGCCAAGGCACTCCTGTGTCATAATGATGATGTTTAATCAGCATCTTGGTATGACACACCTGTGAGGTGGATGGAGTGGATCCTGGCACTTACATGGATTTTAACACATTTTTACACCAAATTCTTTGTGTGTAAAGAAAAAAAGTCTTTGATGTTTTATTTAAAGACTTTTAGGTCAGTGTATAATGTTCTGTTATACACTGTACACCCCTGGTTACTGCCAAGGGCATACATGCCTGTGAAGACATTGTTGGCAAATCCTTGAGCCCCATTCTTAATAAGCTATAAAATAAATGAATAAATATACTCCCCCTTTCCTTTTGTCCCAGCCATGCAGCTACTATTAACATGATTTTCAACCTTTCCCTCTTGGTGATGCCTTGGAAAAATGTGAGTGCAATGTTAAGAGTGATGCGACAGCAACTGCAAAGGACAGGAAGGAGGGAGTAAGAGACAGAGACACAGATTGAGAGAGGGAGAGGGGGATTGTGGGACAGAGACTTCTTCCAGAACATCATTTGTATGCATAGCGGCTGGTGCGGCAGTCAGCAGGCCTCAGCTACAAATTTTCCCACATTTGTCCACATTTATGGCCAAATAGGCAGAATTTGCATGCAAATTAAACAATGAACATGGAGGAAGGAAGCTGAGAAAATAAATAAAGATTACATATTACGAGGGCTTAGTAGGTAAATAGTAAGAGAGATAGAACACTTTATCCAACTATTCCAGAGTGTATTATAATACAGCTAAGTGTAAAGTACTCACCAGTCGAAGCAAACAACTGACCCCAGATCATTCACTGTGGGTCATCTGATATTTGATTTAATTAAATGCAATGTTTTGTTTGGGAATATGAGCCAATACAGCACAATATCAAATGAATTGATAAGGGCCTTGAGGCAGTTCCTACATTAGCACTTCACCTTGAGGCCCCTGCTAAGTTGCTAAAGTGCTTAAACATAACCCAAGTAAAGTTATTGCATGACGCATATTCCTAAATAAATAAGTGTTTAATTCAATTACCAGATACTAATTGATACACAGCAAACCTGGGGCCAGGTGGAATTCCAAGCATGAGAGTAATGGTTTGTTTCTGGGGTTTTAGGGAAACTATGATTAGACTGCCATATCCAGTCTGCTGTTTGTACTGTATTTGATTGACACTTCAGGTGTCCAGAGTGTGGGGTCAGTAGGGGCCCAGACTCATTCTCTCTCAGGGGCCTCCTAAAGGGTTAATGTGGCTATGAATACAGCTTCCTCTCTGAGACTGAACTGCAGACATTACCATATTAATCATTAGTGCCATTAAATATTGCCGCTCCTCTCTGGATGACCAGGGAACCCCATCGTGGAACGCAACGGCGCATAACATTCATTCAGCGCCCGTTGCCATTGTTGGGCTTTTGAGATACGGTGTTGTTTTCTGTCAACACTTCTTCTTCCTCATCCCCTCCTTTTAATGCGAATCAGTCAGCGAAGTGGAACGTGCTATTTCAGTCTTGCTCATGGAATTTGTTTGCACAGCAAATCAATGGCCACAGATCCAAACAAACATGATCGCTAAGCAAATATTTGAGCATGCAGAAAGACTGCACGTAGGTCTGCAGCTCTGAGCATACAATCCCTAAAAGCCAGGAATAATTAGCTTACTGTGCTGTTTGCCTTTTGATTTATTGCAAGCCCAAAAGTACCACCTGTCACATCAGTTCAGTTGGATGAAATACTTTGAGGCTGCAAATCCTTGCCTGTGATTTAAATAACAGATATCAAGTCAGTTATTGATGCTAAGTCACATTAGATTCTGCCAGGCCTACAGATGGGTCTATTTTCAGTTTTTTTCAGACACACAAACCTTCCCAAAGGTCTCAATATTTCATAACATACTAAAGATGTTTCACCTATGAATGTGTATGAACTGATGCAGCCAAAACATTGCATCTTGGGTTTTAATATTGCAGTCGGAACAAGCACACGCAGAACGTGATATTGTCTCATAGGGTGGAAAAAAGATTGTTCTAAAGTTCAAGAAACTTCAGGGGGAATTTGAGAGAAAAATCAAGATCATGAGAGGGGAAAGATTCAGAGTGTGTTCGGCCCACTTCTTCACTCGGTTCAGTCTGGCTCAGTTTGCTGATTGTCACTATGCGCCATTCATGACCCTTCATGTGATTGGTGCCAAGTGCCTTGGGTTCGTGATAGCGGGCAGCGTGTGGTGAATATGCTCAAAAATATTCACAGCCTTCTAGATTGGCTCCTACTGTGAGTGGGCTTGAGGGGGTAAAGGCCCTGGATTGATTACAATTGTTAATCAAGAATCAGTTCGATACACTTTAAAAAAAAAAAGGAGCACTTAATCGGAGAGCCGATGTTCCGCCAGCTCCTGGACTTCATCCACAACATGGGGAATAGCTGGTCACTATGAGTAAGTCTGTGATTTTTGGAGGTTCAGTAATGGCAACCAATAAGAAATGTTCCACTTTTAGTCCTACTTTGAAGTAAAATAGCAACTAAGAGCTAAATAATTCACTAGCCCCACTACTCTGTGACTCATTTAACATATTATGAACTTACTATTAATCACTCAGTGTTATTTATAATTTCAGTGATTTATCTTAACAATCTACTTCAGCAACACTAACCCATTACATATCACATCATCGCTATGTGTACTAGCACTGCTGTTTTGCTGTCAGCAAGTAGGTCCCATATCACATACTATTGTACCTTGCATCTATATAGTATTATTACCAAGTAACGGCCATGCATTTAATCTTTTCATTCAGCACTCCCAGAGCAGAGGCAAAGGTTAGACTCATGTCTGTTGGATCAATGTGAAGAGACAGTTGGCATTACTTAGTGAGCTTTACAGGTGCTGGTGGGTTTTGTTACCCTCGGATTGAGCCAGGCTAGCTGTGTCTGCCTCTTTCCAGTCTTCCTGCTATGCCAAGCTAACCGGCTTAGCTTTCAGCAGCCTTATATGACCATTGTAAATGAGAGCTGGTTCTCAATTGACTAAGGTTAAAAAAAGGCAAAATAAAAAATAAATACAGTATATTATATTTGAAGGCCAGGAATGAGTGGTAATGATATTTTCATCTACCACTGCATGACAACAAATATGTTTATTTTTTTATTTCAAACTATTTGTTGAAGTATGAGTTGAAGTATCGCATCTAACTTCAGCCAATTTGCACATTTTCAATATACATTATTTAGCTATTATTTAGCATTTTTAACGGTAGGACCGCTAAGACAGTCTGACAGATACTTTCGGTTTTTATGAAGCAAAAAACTACAAGCCTTTCAGCCCACAACTTTCGTAAATGTGTGTTTTGATGTTGTCTGACGCCTAAAAGGTACGACAATTAAACCCATGATTTCTTATCGTATTCATACCTCTGACCGCAGTTTGCATGTTATACATTATCACTATATGAGGTCATTTTAATGTCACGTCAATATTCCATTGTTCAATGCATTCAAGATCACAACTGCCACACAGTTAGGAACACAGCCTCTGATTGGTCGACATGTCGAGAACACAGCCTGTGATTGGTTGACAGACTCGACGCAAGGCATCCGGAATCGCCAGTGAACAGTCAGTGTTGGATATTATTGTAACGATGTATTTTACAAAATCCCAAAAAGAAACAGCAGTTGACGTTGAAGCTTCTGAAAGGGATACGATCATTTGAACGGCACCACGGTTAGCTTCTCAGCTAAAATTAAATCTCTCGCATGTAGCGTCTCAGATATTTTTACTATGCCGTGTACAACATACTTCGACATAAAGCCTACCATATAGTGGGCTACAAGATGTATTTTATCATTTTTAAGCATTGGTCCGTTTGTACTGGAGACATGCAGCAGCGGTGAATAAATCAATGCGCATTCAAAATATGAATATTGTAAATTGGCACAGGACATCCTAAAGGTTGCTGATCCTGCTCTACATGCTCAAACAAACGTATTAATGATGTGCTTGTGAAAACAAACAATTTACACATGGCAGTCAGACAGACCGTTTCGGTAGCTGCAGGGGGGGGGCTAGCATCCTGGCGGTCCTAGTTTTAACACAATAGCAGACTTCTATACAGTGGTTTAGGAAACTACTTGTTTCAACAAACAAAACTTGAGTGGCTGACCTTTATTTAATTAGCAACTGACAGTAAGTGGCTCCTCCTGAGCCTTCATGAATGTTTAATCAAAATACAGACTACCCTTCTGTTTCCCAACAACCTGCTCTCTCTCTCCCCCTCTCTCTCTCTCTCTCTCTGTCTCTCCCTCTATATTTTTCTCTCTGTGTGTGCACACACGAATAGCGTGCACTAAATGAAAATCCCTGCAAACACATCTGAACATGTGTACACTAACTATCTTGTGCTTTGCATTGCCAAGCAGGTTTGAAGATCTGGAACTGCTGTAACAAGTGGGAGTTGCCACTGGTGAAGCCTTACTGGTGCAATTACTGACGTTACTAAGACTCATCCAGGTGTAAAGTCAGCAGAAACGTATTGCTGCTACACCCATATGAGAGACATGCATAAACATGATGCTCACATAGGAGAAAAAAACAATATGCGACAGGGGAAACAAGAGCAATCTACAAGCAGACTCAGATCAATGGTTTTCCTGCACCATTCAAATGTTGCATTGGCATCAATAGATGCAACTGCAGAATGGTGTTCAAACAAATCGTGAAAATAGATTTTTACTAAAGGTTGCTTCGCTTTAGCTAGATGTCATTACAAAAAAATAACCACCCCAGTCCAGTTTTAAAGGAAAGTGATATAATAGAGGGTTATGTCTATCAAAACTTGACATAGATTTAAATAAAATAGAAATTTCTTATTTTTTTCCAGATGTGTAGTTTAATTTATGTCCATGTTCACAATCTTATCTGGTGTTAGCATATTAATATTTGCTAAACACAAAGTACAGCTGAGGCTGAAGGGAATGCTATTAGTTTTTCAGATATTTCGTCAAAATGATGGTGCTACGTGGAAGATATTAGACGCCACCCAAAGAGATTTTACTCATCATGTTGGAACCATAAATGTGTGCAACAAATTGTAATTGGGGATTGAAAAAAAAAAAAAAATTATATATTATATCCTCTGGGTACCATGGATGTCCATCTAATAGTTATTGTGAGATGCCAGCCATCTGTTTAATGTAACACATCCATTCAAAGCTATAGATGCAGCAGGTACATGTGGTGTCATTTCTTAGTTGATTAAATGTATTTGCCACAATTGAATAGAAAAAAGCTCAATGACTTTCACAAAATGATCATAATGCAACAGACATTGTGTCATAACTGTCATAACTACATTAAGTAATAACTGACCAAAATGTAACACATTTTCACTTCATTATGTAATTACATCCATATTTTGTAATAATATGCTGCATTTTGTAACAGCTTGAATACTATATGTAAAACATTTCCCTGCAGTTTGTATTCATTAATACATACTGCAGTGCTATTACAGAATGCATTGTTGCACTTTTTTCAAAATGAAATAATACATGCATTATGTAATAACCAACAGTCTTCAACTGTACAGGTGTTATATTTTTGAAAATTAAGCTAAATTCAACTATCCCTATGACCTGTGATGCCCCCCTGTTATAGATGCCTCTGATCTTAGTCTAATCAGACACAAAAGCAGTTATAAGATCAGATTTCTATCATCTTATGTATATAGCCAAATATAGCCAAACTCTGGAACTCCAAAAACCCATAATTTCTATCATGGTTGACTGCAATGATCATTTGACATTAGCAGTCAACCCCTAACCTTAACCCCCAAAAAGCTTCAGCTTATTCAGGATACAGCAGCAAGAGTTCTTACAGGGACCAGAAGGTCAGACTACACCAGCCCAATTCTTAACTCTCTACACTGGCTTCCTGTCAGCTACAGAATTGAATATAAGGAGGTGCTGCTTGTTTTTAAATCAATACATGGAGTGGGACCAAAATACATTACAGACATGCTTAAAGAATACTCTCCTGTCAGTCCTTAGGTCGTGTGGCAGTGGGCTGGTAGTAGTATCCAGTTCCAGGGCTAAACTTAGTGAAGCAACCTGTGGTCACTATGATGCGCATCTCTGGAACAGACTCCCTGTCGATCTTAAAAGTGGCCTAACCCTCTAAACTTTTGAAAGAGGACTTCAAACTCAAAAAAGTTTACTTGAGTTATTTGAGTTCTTTAAAACTTCTTGTGCCCGACCGTGGACCATTTAGTCGTCCATCGAGAAAGTTTAGCGTACAGTGTCGTACAATGCACTTTTCAGGAACGAATATAATGAATGTTATACAAATGTTATATACCCAATTAAAGAAAAAACTCTGGGCTACAAGATCACCTAAGCCATTTTTACATGCTCCAAACACAATTCTACACAACTAAAACAAACAACTATAAGAATTACCAAAATATCAGTCATATTTCACCATGAGTCCCGGGTCAGTTCGAGGGGGAGGAGGAACCTACCTCTGGCTCCTCTTCCATCCTTTTTGCCTCCTGCCAAGTCGCTGTCCTCACCTGAGAGATTGAGGAATCAGTGAGGGCCGCGACTAAGGGTCAAGCCGGTCCCAGCGCGTGTCCTAACTGCATGTTCGTCCCTCAGGCCCTTCGGTCCGACGTCCTCCAGTGGGCCCACTCCTCAAAACGTACCTGCCACCCGGGCATCCAAAGGACCCAGGACGTTCTTCAGCAGCGCTTCTCCGCATTATGCCAGACTTTCCCACGTTTACCCTCCGACTGTTTTCCCATTGCCTTCCCTGCCTGTTTGGACTTCTCTGCCCTGGTAAACGACTCAGCCTTCTGTCCCCGACCACGAGATCCTTGCCTCTGCTTCCTCTGGTTTCTATCTGCCTTCTCCCCTGACGGCTTGGCGTTCCACCGAGTGGATTTCTCCATGTGTGCAGATCCAAGACTGTTTGCCTGTTGTGTCTTCTGCCTGGAATAAAGTTTTGTTTCAACTATTCCGTGTGTCCGTCGTACTGCTTCTGGGTCCTTATCACACCCGTTACAATTATGACAAAATGTGGGTTTTATTACATAATAAAGTAAACATGTATTACATTGTGTCTAGTTATTACATGATGTGGTGTTATTACATAATGTGTTGTTTCAAGCCATTTTATATTATCGCTTAATTTGTTAAAATGCAAATTTCAACATTGTCTCTATGCTTTAGCTCTGATGGGTTTGATATAAAGCAGGATATGTTGGCAACATAGAGCTCGGATTTAGACCATTTTCTAAATATTACATATTTTTAAAAAGCATAAAAACCTGTATTTATTTAACATATGCACTTTTTTCTATGTCATACATGCAGAAAATTCTGTTTAATGCATAATTTATCTTAAACAAAATGTTTTATACTTAAACATTTAACTACATCATTTGGAAATACATAGGCTTAACAATGGAAGGGTATGTTTAAATCAATTGATCAATTCGGCTGACATCAATTCAACTTTCCAACACATCTTTTTAAGAAGAAAAAAAAAATCATATTAAGATTGACATCCACTCCCCTCCTGACTGAATTCAAATTGCTGGTTATTGTTAGTTGAGTCCCTGGAGTAGGGTGTATGCTCATTTCTATTTGTGAACTGGTTTATAGTAGTTCAACTGATGTTATGTTATAAAAGATTTACATTTTCAGGGAGCAGCAAAGGAGTGCTATGAGAACAGTGATTTTTTCCCTTCTCCCTAGTGAAGAATGTCCGGTCCCCTTTACTCTTGTCACTGCTAACTCCCCTATTTGATACATATGATTTTGCCAGACGATGCTTTTTGAACTGCCAACAACAACCTTCACCAGAAGAGCACCTACCCAAACAAATGATTAGGAACCACCACGATCAGCATCGTAGATCGATCCTGATTACAATGTATCTCATCTGGAACTATGTATTCATGATTAGTTGACCAGAACCTCTACATATACCTGCAAACACATAACTAAACTGTCAATATGATTTGGATGATAATTCACGCTGTCTTTTTTTCTTTTTCTCTAGCTCCCTCTTATGAGCAGCACTTTTTATACATGCCATAGCAGATTGCTTGGCCATATATTAAATGACCTGCTTATAATTGTTTTTGAAGATGGATTTGAGAATGGCTAAAGCACTTAGAGTACACCAGGTGCTAAAGCAAAGGAGTCCAGTCTTTTCCAGTGATCCTGGCTTATCTGGCCGAATCTATTTGTGGATGCTTGGGGGTACATGGTGAAGCAGTTTCCTGAAAATCACACAGCTACAATCAAATACAAATGCACACATGCCTGCATAATAGCAATGGTGCATCCACTGCTTCCATGTCCGACATCAATACTCTGTTAGCAAAATAAAGGCAGTCAATCAATAATGCTGTGTGCTGCACACATGGGTTTGAGAAGGTTTTCATCATTGTTGTCTGACCTGCATGTATAAATAATAGTTACGCTGATCAATGGCCTATTAAAGTGATCGGTGTAAATAGTTGGTCTTCTTGTTTTTTGGCTTTGAGGAAAAAAAGGAACCATATTGGCTATTCATTAATGGGTCTACTGACTTTTCGCTATGCCATGCCCACTTGGATACTTGCTATGCCTGTCAGACTTTCCATTCTTGCAAGGCACATATGCATACAAGATATACAATGATTAAAGCGGCAGACATAACACTCTAAATTCTCAGTATTTGTTTAAGTAAACTACTTAGTATTTTGCGCTCAGATAAAGGTAGATAAAAGCAAGCCTGTGAGGACTAACTTGTGGGTTATGCAAACATTAATGCTATACTGGGTAACGTTGGCTGGCATGTCAGTGGCATGGCTGTTTCCACACAGTCTGGAAATACTACACAATAGATATGCTGCTTGTTGTGAATGTTGAGAACCTGTAACCTGACAAATTCAATGTGAAATACGTGAAATGACCTCAGCCTTGCATTATGTGGTGGTGGCACCTAATGTGTTAAAATGACATGTCACCACCATAGAAACAATTAAACGTGGCAACAAAACCACTAACTTGGTTATACGACAACATCATTGTAGGGATTTGAGTAAGTACATGAACTAAACAAAAATACAGTAAACATGTCACGAAAGTCACGTGAAAATAACTCACTTTGCCACCTCTAGATAATGCACTGTTAAGAGATTGTGGTCATTTGATGCATTACATAATGATGTGGTTAGCTAATTAAGTAAAATGCTTGTTGCTCTTGGAAAGTAACGCCTGGTTCGTAGTAAGCTAGTTAGCCCGACATGCTAATGACTGCAGATTGTGTTAGATAAACATCACATTTTCTTTTTTTGAAAAGGCTAGAAAACAGATATCCTCCAAACTTTTAAAATGCGGAATATTGCTCGTAGCGCCCAACCTCATCGCTCAACATGTGGAGAAATCCAAAGCCTTGACAACTCTGCCATGCCTAGTTACGGTTGTTATGGTATGAATGGACAATAACTTGATCTTAGGAGGGGTTTAGCAAACTGTCAATTCAGTTGTTGTGATGGCGTCATTTATGTTTCACATCAACTCTTCCTGTTTCTTCTTGTAATTTCATCCAACCCTGTCTTATCCCAGACACACACAGTTAGTTATTAAAGACACACCAGATTGCATTGTAAAGGAGATAAGTTACCCATGTGGGGGTAAAAGGAACCACCCAGGAAATAAATTTGCATTGTTTGTGAAGTCATTAAATCCCTTTAATTCCTAATGATTCTGAAAGCGCTCTCACCGGTCCAACAGCAGGTGTCTGTATCCCAGCAGTGCCATATGTTTTCCCTGGCACATGGCTCGCCTCCTCTGGACTCTCCCAACATGCGCTCATAAACAAACCCAAAACTGGTCAAGGTCTCAGAAGAGAAGGAATATGGGGAAAAGCTGCGGGGCATCTTCACACACACACATCTGGTTCACCACACACACACACAGCCTGCAGGATCAGTTTTAGTGTAGATGCACCATGGAGTGAACCCAAACTGTGAGAAGAGTCTTTTTTAGGGCGCAGGTGGGCCTCGGAGTGTCCGAACATCATTAAAAGATGGATTGGGTCATAGGTGATTGAATCGTTCCCTCAGGTGGCAGGAAAGGACAGTGATAGAGAGAAAGCAGGAGACTGATGAAGGGTTGTGTGGTGCAGTAACAGTCTGCTGAATGAGCTCAGAAAGGGCACAGCGGAGCCTCGGAATGGAAGCGAGTGGTAGGGGTGAGAAGTCAGGGAACTTTGAGATGGGCTCAGCAGGTAACACTTGGTGACTGAGCAAGCAGGACCTCAGGAGTGTAGACCAAAACTGTTGGCTTATTTTTTTTAAAGATTTGAACAGGATTCAGTTTTCCACAATTTTCCCAACAGAAATGTGTAACGCGTTATATAAATAATATATATACATTTCTATCACCTCCCATCAATGCATCACAGCTAGTCTTTATCCATTTCCATTTGATCCCATTTGCAGTATTTGAAATGAGACACACAGTAGTCCTTCCTCTTTTGAAGTAAAAGAGCTGGTCCATCTGTCAAGGTCAGTCATTGACTTTTCAAATTAACTCATTAAATCACTTTTTGAATAAACATGGCATTTGATTATATTTGCACCATTGCAAACCCAACAGTTTAGCATTCAGCCAGTTAGGCAGAGAGTTGTTAAAGTGCATACAAAGATATATGAAGATGAACAAATATACAGAGGGAACAATAAACCAATTGGGTTCTGATAGTAAGAAGGAATGAAAATGTGATATAAATAACAGACACTCAACTCGATCTACATCAATGGAGCTGAGGTGGAGAAAGTGAATCATTTTAAGTTCATGGGAATAAGCATCACAAACAATCTGACACCGTAATCACTCCATCTTGGTGAAAAAAAGCTCCTAAACGTCTGTATTTCTTGAGGAAAAATAAGAAGGCAAACTTATTCTTTAGTTCTTTATAACTTTTACCAGTGGTGGGCCGTCAGGGCCAGTAAAGCCTTCTCTGCTGGCCTAAACAGAATCAGAAAATTATAGTTATTTTATTATTTAATCATTTTTCATAAATACACTACATGTATTATAATTATTTTTCCCATTAGCTTATTTTCTCACTGCACAGCTACTGTCTTCCTCAGTTGTTCTGCTTCCAGCCTGCAGCGCTGCTTCCAGTGCAGCTTGTTTTAAGTAGAGCTTTTATCCAATCAGATTTCACCTCTATGTCTCTAGGTAAGAAGAGAGGCCCGAGGCCCTCTAGGTAGACTTTGCAGATTAAAGTATATGGGGACGATATTGTTGATTGTCATAGTGTTCAACCAATCAGATCTTTAGTTTGACATGTTGGGCGTATTCTTTGACGTGCCAGAGCTACCCAGGTAGTTTACAATACGTCAGCATTAACTTGCTGCTCAGCAATAACGTGCGGCATGATTGGTCAGTGGGCTAGCGTGACTGTTTTGACACTGAAGCAGCTAGCAGAAGTTAGTATTAGTAGTAACAGTTCAAGTTGAAAGATATGTTATGAAATTGACATGACATTTTTAGTGTTTTGCTTGGTGTAGATTCTTTTTTTTTTACCTAGCTTTGTTTTTTTAACACTCAATGGCTGAAGGAGGAGAAACGGATTTCTCAAGAAGGAAATTTCCAGAAAAGATGGACATCGTAAGAAAGGGTCGGCCAACCCCACACCTAGCAGCCCTGACCCAGCCAGGAAAATGATTTGTACGAACGGTATTCCTGGCTGACAGCGTCGGAGAAGCGCTGCACATTTTATGGCTAAGAATGCGTTTTATTTGCAACTGAGCGTCTTGGTGTTTGGTGCTGTTTGGAGCTACGCTACTGTGAAGAATTTAAGTATTACAAATAGTATTAGTATGATTATTAGCACCTCTAGTGGTGAATAGAAGTGTCACAATAATAAGAATGTCACAATATGTTAAAGGATCACAAAATAGGTTAAAGATTCACAATATAGTTATTTATGGAATGTATTCTATGTTTACAGGAGGTTTACTGATAGAGGATATTATATGTTACAGTATATTGACACATTGAATGTATTAAGCCATAAAAGCATAGACACTGTAGGTATTAAATACTGTAGAGAATAAGTCTTAAAGGGTCAGATATAGGGACTTCCTGAGTGAGGCTTTACAGGCAAGGAGCAGAGTTGGAGCCAGTGAGACCATATAAGGACATGTCCAGCAGAGAAGGCAGAGGTGACCACATCAAAGGACAATGCAGCAGGAAGGACCGGAAGAGGGGAATGGATATTCAGCCATGAGGCTCAGAGGGAGTCTTGCCATAAAGTATCGATTAGGGGAGAAACCAAGATGACCACAAGCCAAACACTGATTGGCTTAGACAATTGTTTTCAGCGTTTTTGTGACAGTTGGAACACTTTCCTTCTTTTCAGCAATATATAAGCTTTTGGGTAGCACTTTATAATAACTACACACTATGAAGCATTAGTTAAGCATGAGTAAACACTTAATTCATCATTTATAAAGCATTGTTCCTACATTAATAATTCATTAGTATGCAGTTCATAACAACAGTTATAAATGTTTTATTCTTGATTAATAAGCTCGTCTATTATGTGTTCTATTATTGTGTTTTCATACTTTATAAATGATGGATTCCCCATTTGTAAATGAAGTATTATATATTTTACAAACCAATAATTAAGGAGTTGTAGATGATTAATAAGATCATTTATAAAGTGTTAGTAAATGATTAATAACTTATTTAGATGTACATTATTCATGCATTTATATATAAAATGATTTAGATATGCACTAATGGTTAGGAACTATGTTAATATATGCTTTATAAATGCGTATTAATACTGCAATTCATGATTAATTCATGATTTATTACGGTAGTTACTAGTCCTTAGTAAAGTGTCACACAAAATACTTTACTAAGGACTAGTAACTACCTTAATAAATCATGAATTAATCATGAATTGCAGTATTAATACGCATTTATAAAGCATATATTAGCATAGTCCCTAACCATTAGTGCATATCTAAATCATTATATATATATAAATGCATGAATAATGTACATCTAAATAAGTTATTAATCATTTACTAACACTTTATAAATGATCTTATTAATCATCTACAACTCCTTAATTATTGGTTTGTAAAATATATAATACTTAATTTACAAATGGGGAATCTATCATTTATAAAGTATGAAAACACAATAATAGAACACATAATAGACGAGCTTATTAATCAAGAATAAAACATTTATAACTGTTGTTATGAACTGCATACTAATGAATTATTAATGTAGGAACAATGCTTTATAAATGATGAATTAAGTGTTTACTCATGCTTAACTAATGCTTCATAGTGTGTAGTTATTATAAAGTGCTACCAGCTTTTGTTTTAGAGAGCAGTAGCCAGATCACATTACCATCCCATTTTCAGATAATCTGAGTGCAGAACTGTGAGGGGGTGTGATCTCTGTTCTCGAGAGCATTTACTATCGATAGTTAATTTAGTTTGCATTTGTTATTAAATACTTGTTTTACTTTTAAATCGGATTCAGTAATTTTTTGGGTGCTCCTGCGCAGTAAGTAGTAAATAGAGAAGGCACCCAGTCAAGCGGCCTCCCCTCCATTCAGGAAAAGTGAAGCCTCAACACTACGCTAACCTGAGGTGACTAACCAAGGCAGCAACACAACACCATAGCACAACAGGACACTTACAAGCTACGGTGCTTTTGAAAACTTTTGCTGAGACCCGAATGGATCTACAACTCAAAGAACACGTTCACAGGAGGACCTCTGGCTGGAACTGAACCGCACCGATGTTCTGTACAACCGCGGTATTAAACTCTTTGTTAACAAAGAAAGGAGGATGGACTTTGTCTTTAAGTGAACAGTGGCATTGGTAAGTGAAGTGCTTTTGTTTTTTTACATCTGCAGTAGCGTTACTACTGTGTTCATTTGTCTATGGTGTCGTTTTTATGATATGGTTAATATTGTTCCCTCTGATGTGAATAATATTTGTGTTTATACGTGTTTTAGCGCTGCAGTGTTGCTGGATTGATTTGTCATGCTTTGCTGTCATATAAATATATGTGACTGGTTCTTGTGAGTTTGTTCTTGTCATTGTGTTAATTACGTTGATTTTGACTATATGCATTGTCTGTTAATGACGAAGCATCCCGTCATGCGCGGGGTTAGGGTCGGACATTTGATTCTGTTTGGGCTTTTGTTTTCTTTTACAAAGCATGGTCTGGAGAAATGTGGATTGTGTGGCGATTGCTTTAGCACTGTTTGAATCAGTAGGGAACAGCTAAACGCTGCGGGGAGAGTGTAACGTGTGTGCTGCTGTTGTTTTCCTGCTAAGCTAGTTCAGAACAGAACACCCAAAACACACGCGCCTCACCAGAGTACAATGTTGTGGTTCCAGGGTGGGCGTGTCCGACAGCATGTTGCCAGGTTGAGCGTAGTCCACTGAAAACATTATATTTCCCACAATTTAAGCTTCTGCATTTTCCAAATGCACTAGTATTATTAAAATGTATTGTTTGGTTCGTAAACCTCGTACCGAAAGGTTTAATACGAATACGTGTATTGTTACACCCCTAGAAACAAATAATAACCTGTAGCTGTGGCGTCATAATGAGGTTATTAGGAGGTGGTGCCCACGTATAAAATGCACGGCCTGCCACTGGTTATTTGCAATATAAAAACCAAACAATATGTCAGACATCTTGGTGGTAGTGTTAAATATTTGAAACTATTCTAATTATTTTATGAATGTCATATAAAAACATGGATACTTAATACAATAGTAGAACGTCTTTTGGAGGAATTTAATCTCATTTTGAAAGAGTAATTTTGTATTATTTGGCGGATTGTGAGTTGTAGACATGGCTTGGAGTGATGATTCAACAACAAAGCTGTAACGAACACATATCTTTTGTGCCAAGCGGTGCTGTTTAGGAATTGATGTGCATGTACACATCCCAGTCTCCAAAACATCTTGCTTCTACAGCTTGAAGCCAAAGAAAACAAACAAAATGAGCTGCTCGAGGTTCAAGTTGTGAAACCTTGGATGAAACACTCTATGGTTCACTTCCCATGACTAATGTGTTCGGTGTGTTACTTTGCAACCCGTGAGTGACAGCCAGACAAAGTAAGAGAAAAAAAACAGACAAATCAAGTGGAGCACACATCAAAGGAGAGAAAAATAAGATGACAAAAGAGGAAAAAACATCCATAAAGTTGTTCTCAAACTCTTTATTGAGGTTATATTAGTGCAATCTATCAGTGATGTACTGGAAAATCCATAACCCTACAGTGGAATTTCACCCCTGTGTGCTGTTCCCCTTTATGAAGTGCAATCTCATAGCAGGACTGCATGCCTCTACGGAGCTCATTTTTCAAGCAGTGTGACGTGGAATGGCCATGTCAGAAACGTAGAGGTGTTGACTGGAGGGGGGGGGCCCATTCTTATGCCATTTATCCATCAGAATGTCTTGTGACACAGTTGAATCGCCCCCACACCGTTAAATAAGAATCTGTACCATCGCAAATTAAATTTGTGATTGATTAAGTGCATTTGCTTGGAGCGAAAAGCCTGTTCATCACACATATTTACAGTGAGAAAAACACAACCTAGATAAGGATCTTAGATTTGTTCTTATGCACTGTGATGTTGATAAATCCTTTATATCTTGCTCTGTACTGCATTTTTTGAGTATTCACACCCCTCGAGTTCACAAACTAAAACATTATATCTCAGTCACACCACGGTTTTTGTACGAATTAAACAAAGGAGATGTAACATATAAATTGCAGCTGCTGCGCAGCACTGAGTTGGGGCCAGCCATGTTGTGAAAGCAGGAGGAAGATGAAAAAAGGAGGAGGAAGTGAGAAATACAGGAGGGTTCATTATCATTAAACTGTTTTGTCTCTTTAGTGTGTATGCATTAGCATGTTATGCCTTAACCAGGTCCTGAACTCACAACGGCAAGTCAATATCTCAGGCTGGCTACTGCCAAGTGAGAAACTACTACTTCTCACTATGACTTCAAGCGCCACAATAGCATGTCATGGCATGTTTCATACTAGCCCAAAAATTCTGTTATCAAGACAAAATTCTGACTTCATAATTCATCTAGAAAACAGAGATTGTCTGTAATTGGTGTAAATTGAGCCAAAAGAAGCGGGAGGAGATTTATTTAGTAATTAGGTTGAGTTAGTTCTAAGGGTTTTGAGAAAAACACTGGGATGTGCTTTATAATTCTTGGCAGCTTGAAGCATGTGAACACTTCTGCTCACTTGGGCCTACATTTCAGTACATGCCTGTGGAGCATGAATTCATTTTCAAAGTTTTAAACTTTATACCACTTCTGTATCCAGTTGAGGAAGTTTGGCATAGGAATGGACCTATGTGCAAAGTTTGATTGATTTTCATGCGTGGGAAGGCAAATTTCATAGGAATAATAATAATAATATCTGTCAGAACAAGAGGGACCGGCAGCACTTATCCCCTATATATATTTCCTGTTGCAGTACAAGGAATAAATAAATGTCCTTACATTGCTAGTCCATGTCGGTGTGTCCATGAGCAAGACACTTTAACCAAATTGCTCCTGCAATACAACCGCCTGTGGAATATGAATGATTTATGTGGCACCTTGCATGGTAGCCCCTGCCAGCAGTGTGTGAATGGGTGAATGGTGACATGTAGTGTTAAAGCGCTTAGAGTGGTCAGAGGACTAGAAAAGCGCTATACAAGTACAGTCCATTTATTATTTATTCGACATGCATTTGTAAACTTCGAACTGTTAAAGATATGTAATGATATTCAGGGTGGCTAACATTAGCTAACTCTCTCTATTTTTGTCAGGATTTTATAATGTTATCAATGTGGACCGTTATACCTTTTTATTTGTTACTTTTTTTGTCAATTAACTAAGTAAGCATTTGCACTTTGTTTAGCTAACGTTAGCCAACAATTCTCTGGTGAGACATTCCACATAAATTGGGAGATAAAGCTTTTAATGGTTGGAAAATATATACGAGAAAGTGTAAAGAATCAGACAGGGAGCTGGAGTGGTAGTGAGTGATAGCATATTTCACAGCCTCTCTAGCATAATATATGTCATGACTCATGTGTACGCTAGCTAATATTATAGGCAACATGAGTAGTATGAATGTTAATCACTGAAGCAAACTGCAGGCATTGTAGCATACGGACATGTCCTGTATTTACCTAACTGTGACAGGACTCTGACATGTATCATAATGTAGCCATCTTGAGTTGAGCTATATGCAGATACTGAGTGTCAGCATCTGTTTGGAGACTAATAAGGAAAACAAACACGCAGATTTAGATGGAAATTATATTATGTGTTGTTTTTTTTATTGTCTAGAAGCATTTTTCAGTTAAAGGTGCATCAACACAGATAAAAAGGTTTACAGTGGGACTTGCCATGCCTGCCCCTTTCATTTCAATAGAACTGCAATTCCATTGAAACAGTCTTCACTTGATATTAGACGACAGGACATTGTAGTAAAAAAATTAAACAAAGTGCCTTCAAATGTATTCCACAAATTTGAATTACAATTTGGACACTGGAGAAATTGTAACGTTAAGTTTAGGCAACAAAACCATCAAGGTTGGGCTTATTAACCTAGAACTGTTTTTCAAACACATGTACATCTGTTAAAAAAAATAAATACAAATGAATCATCTAGTAAATTATGGGGTGTGTGGGATAAAAAAGAAAACAAAATATGATCATTTATACCACTGATGTGGTCATTTTTACCCCTTCACCCTTGCTGGGCTCAACATTCGCGCCAAGTCAGGTTGCCTAGCAACGCCTTATGTTTACACGTCTTGTGATAAGCAGGCTGACAGATAACGAGCTACAGCTAGCTAGATTAGATAGATGGATAGATTTTAGATTCGGATTTGGAAACATGAATGGGAGCAGAAGATGGATGGAGGTCCAAGAATCTCTCCGATGCTCCAGGACATGAGTGAGGGAGAATCAGATGGGAGAGAGATCAATGATGACCCATCAATTTCACCAGAGGAGGAATTTCCATCTGAGGACGAGGAGCCGACATCCCGACAAAGGCCCTGTTGAACAGATAAAGCACTGTGTGTGTGTGATAGCAAAGAGCAAGCGAGCGAGCGGTCTGTTTCTTTATTCCCAAAAGCGTAACTAAAACAAAACATTATAGCCAATGTTCTTCGTATGAATGTTCTTCTTCTACGATGAATCTATTATCTAAAGTTATTTAAATCCATTAATTGCTCAGTTGTTCTACAGTTTATTGATTAATAAAAAAATGCTTTTGATGTTTATGATCTGAAAGGAATAAGCCTAAAGCAAAACTGCAAAAACGCACAAAAAAATGAATACAAATAAAAAAACTACATTTAACATTTTTTATAATTATTTTGTCAGGTCTTACTTACTATTAAAAAACATATAGATGAAAATGAACACGTTATTGCTTCAAGAAAATTACATCTTTGCTAGTGCAGAAAATGCAACAGCAGTTTGACGAGTAATGGAGTAATTTACGTAAATGGTAAAATACGTAAACACATCAGGGAGGTCACCAACAGAACTTTACAATAACTCAACGACACTTTGGTAAAGGAACACAGGTCTTGAACACAGGTGTCAAACACCGCTCTGGTTGAAAGTCCTGTGTTTGCTTGATCCATCCACCTATCAGGAGTCTTTGTCACTGTTAATAATACCTCACTTGCTCTGACTGTTGCATATTCAAGTAGATGCGTTTCATTCGTGTGTCCACTACAACAAAGGATCCTTTATTGACTTCCCATCGGCATTGTTTCTGTGGTGCTGACTCATATTTGTTAATATATTACGTGCCATCACTATGTAATGCCATACCAAGTCATCTCCTGGCTCTATATTTATCTATATATATATATATATATGGCAGTGGCGGGCCGTGCATTTTATACCTGGGCCTTCACTGCTGTCCTGCAGCTGAAACACAGCTACGGTTATTATTTGTTTCGTGTAAAAATGAAGCGCAATACCTATAAATACACTAACTACAGAGTGCAGATACATGAATACGCCAAGAGTGTGTCTCCGCTCTTCTCTGACTGCAGCTGGGACTGCTGTTAGAGTAACCGCCTGTGAGTGCTTTGGGGCGGCTCACGGCAGCTCCCGCTGCTCGTTCAGGGTACGCGCTTTCACGTCAGAGTCAAAACACCAGAAAAAGTCGCTAGATTTGTCGCTAGTAGCTTTTGACAAAAAAATTTGCCAAGAGGGTTTGGAAAGTTGCCAGATTTAGTGAGAAAGTCGCCAAGTTGGCAACACTGGCACCGGCTAAATATGTCCCCAGGGCAACATTGGACGTAACAATAGTCCATATCACATATAAAACCAAATCTTCATAAAAACAAGTTGTACAAATAATAATATATAAACAAGCATATTAAAGCTACTGCAGATGTAAAAACAAACGCAGTTGACTTACCAAATGCTGTTCACTTAAAGGCAAAGTCCATCCTCCTTTCTTTGTTGACAAAGAGTTTAATCCCACGGTTAAATCCCGTTTCTCCTCCTTCAGCCATTGAGTGTTAAAAAAACAAAGCTAGGTAAAAAAAATAAAAATCTACACCAAGCAAAATGCAAAAAAAATTAATTTCTTTCAATTTGAGCTCTTACTACTCCGACTAAGCTTTGCCAGCTTCCTTAAGTTTCGTTTCACGACAGTCACATGCTCGCCCACTGACCAATCACAGCACACGCTGCACCTCACTGCAGAGCTGCACGTAATGCTGACGTACTTGTAGGCCAGCTAGAAGGCTCTGGCATGTCAAAGACTACGCCCAACATGTCAAACTAAAGATCTGATTGGTTGAACACTATGATAATCAACAATATCGTCCCCATTCACTTAAACTGCAAAGGGATTCACTTGTGAGTCTGCAGGCCTGGGGCCTCTCTTCTTACCTAGAGACACAGAGGTGAAATCTGATTGGATAAAAGCTCTACTTAAAACAAGCTGCACTGGAAGCAGAGCAACTGAGGAAGACAGTAGCTCTGCAATGAGAAAATAAGATAATGGGAAAAATATTTGTATAAATTATAATAAATGTAGTGTATTTAAGAAAAATTATTAAATTATAAAATAGCTATAACTTTGTGATTCTGTTTAGGCCAGCAGAGAAGGCCTTGCTGGCCCTGACAGCCCACCACTGATATATGGCTATATTTTGAATAGA
This sequence comes from Leptoclinus maculatus, assembly GCA_032191485.1. NCBI lineage: Eukaryota > Metazoa > Chordata > Actinopteri > Perciformes > Stichaeidae > Leptoclinus > Leptoclinus maculatus. The sequence continues at coordinate 46,238,324 of JAVDOI010000001.1, read as the reverse complement.
CAGACGTGAGAAGGACATCGTTCTTCTTGATCAGTTTAACCTGCTTGGTGAACCAGGTGTTTGGGGTTTGCAAAGCAATAAAAGTTATGGCAAAATGAGATCAAACTGCACATGACTTTCTGTATTTCTGTGACTGATACTTACTTAACCCAAGCTGACTGTGTGACCTTGACAGTTCCGTGCTAGAGGTGGTTCTCCTGCTTTAACGCATTACACTGTCACCGGGGAGGCCGAACAGTGAAAGCTCTCACTAATCTGGCTTTGGAGGTAGTTGCCTGCCTCTCCCCTGCCTCATCCCTTCTTCCACGTATTGTGCGTCTACGGTGGCATCAAAGTCTCACCGCGTGCCTTCTAAACTGAGGTTCGTCTTAACAGGGATGTGCAGGCTTTGAAGCCCCCATGCAAGACAAAAAGAGCTTTTTCGAAGAAATAATGGCAGTTTATATGGAGTGCTATGTGAGGAGCTGTCAGCTCCTCGATTTGCAGGAATGTCAGAGAAGAGTGGGGGGACTCAAGGAGGTGAATCATGGATTGTCAGAAATCAATTCTCTGGGCTGCTCTCTGGGGAGTGCTCCAGTCATTGTCAACAATAGGCATGATGAATAAACCAAATCTCCTCGAGAGCATGTAATAATCCCCAACATAATGGCGTCGCCATATAGGATAATTCAATCGGAGCTCGAAAAAGGCAACTGTTGAACAGTGTTAAATTGAATATTTCAGACGTGGGCTTTGTTAAAATCCCGAGCTGTCCCCCACCTGATAGCACATCGCCTCCCTCAACCACTGTTGCCACTCCACCCCCCCCCCCCCCCACCCAACCCGCTCCACTCGTCAATCAGCTCTTTTTTCATTGCGGCTCAGAAGAGCTGTTAGAAATCCACGAGGTTGAACAGCTGATGGATCACACAGTCTGTTTCATCTTCCCCTGCTTTACATTTCCTCCAGGCTCATTACGGCGCCCGTATAGGCTCTCAGCTCCGACTTGGCAGTAGAACTTGTTTGCCTCATGCGCATCGCGCGGCACCCCCCTGTATCAACAAGCTCAGTAGCTAAACACTTCAAACAATGCAAGTTTAATGAGCAGCAAAGCAACAATGTACCTAGGGGTACGACGTTTTTCTCCATTCCCTTTGTCTCAACTGGCCGAGAGTTGCTTATCCTCTCCTCTAACGCTAATGTGACATTGCAGCCCTTGTCTTTGCATATTCTGTCAGAGTGAATATTTCAAAAACTCTATTGGCGAGGTGCCTGCTTTTATTTCAAAGAGCTCTGTACAGTTAGGATATTGGGCAAAAAAACAAAAAACTCCCTTGTTAGCTTAATTACCGGGGACATTTTTTTTGTGCAGATGCTTATAGTCACAGAGAAAGTGTCAAACTAATGCACAACAGATTCACAGCAAATATGGAGCGCTGTTTTACAATTACAATAACAATACAATTGTATAATAATAATTGCTGTTGTGCTATAACCAGTGTTAACTTTTGAATCATAGTTTTCACTCTCTTTAATTACATGTTCTGGTAGTACAGTAGCCAGGAATGTCATGTATTCTTGGTTTCATAATATGTAATGCCACCTCGAAAGGCAATCATTTTGCATATCAGAAGTGTGTATTTATATAATTTTAAATGTTTCAGTCACACTGATCACTTTGTTGATCAAAAGATCTTGCAAATAGCTCAAGCTAAAGCAAGCAAATACCTTGAGGTGATTGTGTTCTGTTGTTTGGTAATAAAGTACCATCATGCTTTGGGTGATTTAAACAGAAAGCCACAGTAGATGTAAAATGTACTTTAGGCCTATTCTGCTTCATGAAGAGTCATGCTGCATTAGGGTCTGTGTCCACAAAGCGTCTTTTTTTCTGAGCGCCCCACATCTTTTCCCAATTCTTCCCAACGAGGAGAGAGAGCGCATGCGGCCGCAAGTCGGAAAGTGGCGCTTTCACATCCTGTGTAAATCAGGGTGTAGTTATCAGCAGTACCTGTCAATAGATACATTTGTCATGAGATGATGGATGGTAGGAAGTAAGAACAATCTAAATCTGTTTACGTTTTCTTTTTCATTTTCTCCAATATTTCGTATGGTAATTTATTTGAAACTAGGAGGAGTTTACAGAGGAAATCACAAGTCATCGACATCTACAACCAGAGAAGAAGTCACAAAATAAAATTGGTGTATAAATTAAAAGTACCTCCATTTTTTTTCCCTTAACTGCAGTTTTTACATAAATCTACTTTAAACATAATTATTTTCCACCACAGCAGTACAGACTGAATAATGCTGAATCAGCGGATATGCACACCGTCTGTGTGTTCTGGTTGATGCCTCTAAAAAGCACTGGTGGGATTTTTGATGTGAGAATGCATCAACTCACTGCTGAGGGTTAAATAGCGGCCAGCCCACATTTTACTGAGGTGTTGGGAGGTAAAATTATCTTTTTTTTGGGGGGGGGGTTGTGTGCAAGTTCTGTCAAATTATAGAGACTTGGACGTGAAGGACACTGCCCACTCATCGCCAGCACTTTCTCACTGAGCTGAAGACTCCCACCTTGCTTCTGAGATTTCCCTTCCCTCAGCCTCGCGAGC